>CAWUFW010014788.1:0-396219 GCA_963921515.1 Calotriton arnoldi
TAGTGTTTTTGCTCGAAAATGTAGCTCCTTTTGTGCTCTTTTTAAAGTATTAATTTAATTAATTTAAGAGTTCTATTGTTTAGTTTGTTTCAAGTTAACGTTTACTTGTTACTTTTTGTTTAGTTTGAATTTTTTTGACAGTTTGCTTACTATTTTGGGGATGCTAATTAAGGTTTATGTGTAAGTGTTACAAGTATGCATAAGTTGAAAGATTATTTCTTTAACATGTGTATAATTTTATATATACATTTAGTCGTTTATTTCATGCATTTATTTTACTTTATTAGTTTATATTATTTATATGCATTAATCATTTCATTTGTTGAATATTTATTTCAGTTATTTTGTGTGTAGATATTGTTTTTTAATTAAATTTATTTTGGGTTATATGTTAAGATAAAATTGTATACATTTTTAATTGTGTTTCTTGAATGTATGGGTTGCTAAAATCAATTATATTTGTTTAATTATGTATATATTTTTTGTAATGTATGCAAGATATGTGTAGTTAATGTTTTCAATATTTTTGTTATGTATTTATTTAATGGTGTGATGATACTTTGGGGGTGATTAGGATGTAGGGCGGATCGCCACTGCCCGCATGGCGGTGGCGATCCGCCCTACATTTCCCTCCGCCCGCCACCCATTTCCCCCCGCCATATTAGTATGGCGGGGGGACCCCGGCGGACGGAAAGACCGTCCGCCGGTTTTCCGCCGGTAGGCAATCCGCCTGATTGCCTACCGGGCGGAAAAGGCCTGCAATATGGAGGTGGTGCCTTGCAGGCACCGCCATCCATATTAGGATGATGGCGGTCACATGCCTTTCCATGGCGGAGACTCCGCCATGGAAAGGCATGCGGAGAATGCCTTTGGGGACCCGTTGCGGGCCCCCTGGGGGGTGGGGGGCTGCACTTGGGGGGTACTCATGGTACACCCCAACATTGGCATGCACAAGGTGGCAGGCATGGCGCGGTGCCTGCCACCTTGTGCATGCCAATGCACACAGTGCATTCCCAGCATTGTGGCGGGCGGTGCTGTGTGCACCGCCCGCCACAAAGCTGGGAATGGAGGATGCCACCACCACGGTGGCATCCTAATCGCCTGTGCGGGACCGCCGCACCACTGGCGGCCGGTCCCAGCACCGCTAGGGTGGCGGGCGGATGAAAGTCCGCCCGTCATCCTAATAGGCCCCTTTGTCTCAATATTGTTTTTGTTTGATCTGTTATTTTTTATATTTTTACTGTGATTGTTTCTTTTTGCGTTATTTGTGTGTTTCTTGTTTGGGTATAGTTGACAATATTTGGTAAACAATATTTTTTTACAATATTATAGTAATTCAATACTTTAGTTGTCGATATTCTGTCATATAACCGATCTGGTATTAACAGAATCACAAAGAGGGGTCAATCAGGTGCCTATTCCAGAAAATCTGGTAACTTATCAGTATTTCATTATCTTTAATTTGTATTTTACTCAGGAGAAACTGTTGAAGTTTGCATATAAGATAAGGTCCAGCCCTAGATGTGCGAAATAGGGTTCATAGGATTACATGGGTATAGCGGGAGTTAAAAGTGTAATTTACTTGGGGATTTCTGCCTGGCACATTACTGTAAAATAATGATTTGCACCTTTGCAACATTAAGATGGATAAATGGTGGGAAGAAGTTCATAGAGGAACAGACCATGATTTTGGAGATTCAGGTAAAGGGGAATGCATTATGTGTCCCATACTAGTACTATTGCTGTTGTACAAGTGCATTCAATGTGTGCAATCAATCCCGTTGTTAGATGTACCATTAGACTGTGAGAAGTCTGAGTAAATGGCTTGGACATTTCTGGACCACAGTTGTCACAACTGGGTTCCTTTGCCTCTGGTGTTCCTGTAGCCTCCTCTCCTCCCTATACTGGAGACCTTCAAACTGTGGAATAAGTTCCCTTTGTAGCACTTGATTCTCAGGGTAGCAAAGACGAACAGTCCAAGAGTTACTCATGGAGGTGCTCTGGAATAGAAACTTAGAACTCAGCAATGCAACAAATTACACTCAAAACATCAACATGCAACAAGTACCCTTTACTTTTATTAAGTAATTTTATACATACTAAACGTAATACTACACCCACATTTACAAACATTTATATACAAAGTGACAGGTTGAAAAAATGTAAACTCCCTCACAATTGTCAAATCACCCTGTAAATGCAGACAAGACCCCTAGGTCAGAGGCACCTTTAATGTTTTGTGCACCAGCAGGCTCTCACCCATAAAACAACAATATCCCCATATATACCTACAACACATTAAAAAAGATACATAGGGTGGTCAAGATGGCGACGGAGTAGGACGTGGTTTTCGGCCCTCTCCGCTGCCTGATCCCGCCAAATCAGCGCTCTGTGGGGGGCTCCTAGCCGGCAACACCCAGCGATCCAGAGAGTGTTATGTTTCATACAGGTGCCCGTATATAGGCTCAGGACGTAACCAAACCTTTCACCTATATTTCCCTTGCCATTACACTACATAACGATACTTGGTACTGACCTTTTACCTAGGCTTTTTTCAGAACTCCCTATTATAGGTGTAGGGATGTCCCATGGGAATGGAGGGGTAGAGGGACCCCTGTAGTCAAACTTGCGTCAAGGTGCGGGGGAGCAGCGAGGAAGGACCTTAGGAGCATCGCGAGGGACGCACCTTGACGCAAGTTTGACTACAGGGGTCCCTCTACCCCTCCCTTCCCATGGGACATCCCTGCACCTATAATACACCTATAATAGGGAGTTCTGAAAAAAGCCTTGGTAGAGTTGGACTAGAAGCCAGCCTACGTGAGTGGTTTTATCTTTGTCTCTTAGAGACTAGATAGGAGCCCTCTCTCTCACTCACGCCCTGACGAATGCCATGGACCCTCCTGGCCGTAGTGGCAGAAACATGTTGGCAACGCACATGGAGATGGGGTACTCGACCCCCTAGTCTCCACCATTACTTTTAATATCGAGCACACTCTGCACTATTAAAATTTCACGCAGGACTGTGCATCGATTTTTAAACATCACTCACTCACTTTTTCAGCACGGGCCCCCACTTAGTTATAGAAGTGCCTCCCTGTCTCCAGGTGTAGGCCCGCCCTTTATCAAACGTGGTTTTTAAAGGGTGAGGACAGCCGATGATGAAGCATGACACCTGGTGGAGTGTGAGGCCAGTCCATACATTTTTTTGAGATGTCCAGCACCACCTTGATCATCGGCAAAATGTGCCTTACCTTTTAATAAGAATCAGACACTGAGTCAGGGTAGCTTCTTGTTGTGTTACATATATTGGTTGGAGGCCAGCTTACCCTGTCTGCCCTGTAGCCTCCTGTTCCCTCCCCTTTTGAACAAAAAGGGTTTCTGTGTATATTTATATATTAGAGTTTAGAGTGAGGCAGAGAGAGCTATTGATAACAAGACAGAAATTTAAAGAGAGGGAGAGTGGTGGTGTACTCTGAGCGGTGAGGTAGAGAGCGGGAGGTAAGGTAAAAAGAGATGTGAGATAGGAAGTATAGAGAGATGCGAGGTAGAGAGAGTGCGGAGGCAGAGAGACAGGCAAAAAGAGAAGCGGCACAGAGAGGCAGCTCAGGCTAAGAGAGCAGTGAAAAGGGGAGCTAGAGAGAGGGGTGAATAGGAGAAAGCGAGATGAGATGCAGAAAGAAAAGAGACAGGTGGGTTAGAGAAAGAGAGGTTAGGTGATGCGGAGGTATAAAGAGAGAGAGGGTGATGTAGAGTTGCTGGGTAAACTGAGGTAGAGACAGATCAGTATGGAGGCGTATAAAGAGAGGTGAAATACGGAGGGTCAGGAATAGAGAAGGAGGGGCAGAGCGAAAAGACAGGGATGCTGAAGCACACAGCTAGAGAGAGGTGAGGTAGAGAGATGTGCAAAGCCAGAGGGAGTGAAAGGTGAGGCAGCGAGGGTGAGTTGAAATAGAGATGGAGGTGCAGAAAGAAATAACAGAGAGCGAGGGAGAAAGAGATAAAGAAGGAAAAGGTAATCATAACAAAAAAAAGATAGAGAAAGAGAGGTAGCAAAAAAAGAGTAAGATGATGAGGGAGGCAAGGTAGAAGGACCAGAGGTAGAAAGAGATGGAGATGGGAGGTGTATAGATGAGGTAACAAAGAAATGGTTAGGTAATTTTTGAAGTTAGACACAGAGGTAGGGCGGAGAGCGAGATGAAGTAATGAAGGGGATGTGAGGTACAGGGAAATGAGGTAGAGAGATAAGTTAGAAAGGGATGAGGTACAGAGAGGGTTGAAAGAGTGGTACACATATAACATTTAAGCTTATCTTTATGTTTTCCCTTCAGAGTATATGGAAATGTGCAGTTTCAAGAAGCCAGAAGAAGTGAGACAGTAGAGGAAGGTGAGGTGCAGAGTGGGAGAGAGAAGTAGAAAGGTGAGGTAAAAACAGAAGTGAGTTTGAGAAATGTAGAGTAGTGAAGGAAAGATCTAGAGAGGATGGAAACAAGGGAATGAGGTACAGGGAAGAGGCAGCATACTGAGAGAGAGGTGCAGCAAGGGAGAGAGGTGTATAGGTAGAGAGAAATGTGTGTTTGTGAGAGATAGAGGGCAAGTGAGATAGGATAGATATTTGCATTGAGAGAGAAGTGAGGTAGACATAGATGAGGTAGGGAGCTGCAGGAGATAAGAGTACATAAATATGAAGAGACAAGCACAGGGAAGCACAAAGAAAGAGGTAAAGAGAGGGGGCAAATAGTGGATGTAAGGAGAAGGACAGAGAGAGACAGGACAATTATTTTCAGGTCTGGCATAAGCCAAGACCTTTTGTGTTTACTAGTTATGTATATGATATATACAGCCCTCTTCATCCACTGGTCTGTTATTGTGTCACTCACCTTTGTCTTCTTCCCACAATAGCTGCCGCCTGGGGCAGTGGGTCACCACACTTCAGCCACTGGCTAAATTCACTGAGAGTGATGGCATTCTGCCCTATCACAAATGCAGTTTCTTAATACATGTATACATATTGAAGAGTTACGAAGATGCCATTCTAAATGAGTTACGAAGATGTCATTCTAAATGAGTTGTCAGTCAGTCAGTCAAATAACTTTATTCGATCTTAAAATAAGATCATAAAAGTACAATACATCCACCAGTGGAATCTCACAAATATCATGGCATTCAATCATATTTTACGAAACATATCAGCTCAAAGTTTACATAATAAGAATTATAAATAGATAGCAATTAAAAAAGGATAAAAACACAGTTGTACAAAAGTAAAAACCATCCTTGACTGGCCTCAAAATATCCAATTCATAATGTAATAAACATGGTTCCATATAATACAGCCTAATAATTTTTTTTAAAGATGTGATCAATTAATTGATGAAAGCTAAGTAGGAGTTTGAATCAAAAGGGATAAAAGGTAACCCTGAGTGTAATATTACAATAGTTTTGTTACGATTTCTTTCATGCCTATCATTCCATCTGTACGTTAGGAAAATATTTTTAATTTCAGCACTTGAAATCTTTTGACAGTTAACTGGGTCCTTATAAAGGGATTGCAGTCCCGAAGCAGTTAATGTTTCTCTTACATATTGGATCCAGGGAACACTCTGTGCCTGATCAAGGGTTAACTAATCCCTAATAATATTTTGTGTTAGGGCCACAGATTCCCTTCTCCAAATTGAATGCCATAATAAAACCAGGGCTCAGCAGATTAAATCTAATATGTAAGGTGCATTCAACTCTTTATGCAGATTAAAATTAGAACAGCTTTTAGGTAGTGCTAGAAGTTTTTTGTAAAAGCAGTCTTCTATACTTTGTAGGGTGTCAACATTTGCCATTCTCCAAATCCCTGCCCCATATGTAACTGCTGCGATTGCTTTAGCTGAATAGATCTTTTGAATAACCTCCAGTGGCTTAGAGCCTAGTTTTTCCATAAAGGAAAATATGGCCATAATACTTCTTTCTAATGTAATACATCTGTTAGCTCCCATATTTGTCTATGAGGCCTATCTGTTGAATAAAACACCCAAGTATAAAAAGTTTGAGTAATTTCCACTCTACGGCCAGCAATATGAAAAGAGGGAGATCTTCTGGGCCATTTCACAGTAATCAGAATATAGGTTTTTATTTCATTGACTAAAAGGTCCAATGAAGCCATATAGCGTACATACTCATCAATAAGCTTTTGCAGTGCTACCCACGTCCTGGCTATCAGTACGGCATCATCTGCGTATAACAGTATGGGCATGCGCATTCTGTTTACCATAGGGACATCTGTTGTAGAATTTACCACTGCGGATTCAACCCCATTTGTGTAAACAGAGAACAAAAAGGGAGCCAGGACACAGCACTGCCTGACTCCCCTAAGAATAGGGGACCATCTTGGATACCATACCGTACACACGCCGATGATTGGGAATACAGTTGTCGTATAAATATTATGATGGCCTCATCTAGACCCATTTCATTCATAATTCTCCACAATTTGCAGTGTGAGACACAATTGAACGCTGCCGAGAGGTCCATAAATGCCATATAAATTTTGCCTTCTTTAGCTAGGATATACTTGGCTGCAATCAAATTCAAATTTAAACATTGGTCCAGGGTCCCTTTCCCTTTTTAAAAACTGTATTGTGCCTCAATTAAAATATTTTTTCCAGTGGCCCAATCCTCTAATCTATTTAATAATAGATGGCCCATCAGCTTAACTGTGTCGTCCAAAAGAGAGACTGGCCTATACTTTTTAGGCAATGATTTATCACCCATTTTATATATTGGAAGAATGATTGTCTTCTTCCAAGAGTCGGGAGGCCCAACTACCGCAACTGTATTTTAAACACATTTGTCAACAGTGGTATCCAGAGATCTGAATTATCCAAAAAGAATTCTATGTGGGCTCCGTCTGGACCAGGAGCTTTAGCACCACTACATAGCAGCAGACCACATCTCACCTCTGCCATAGAAAATGTTATAAGGTTTGTGTATCGTTAGTTTTACCGTTAGGAATGAGATTTTCCCCTTCCGGAACGGACCCAAATATATTCGTATAGTGGGAGACTCAAGAGTCCTCACCCACGTGTACTTCTAAATTTGGGCCTGTGTCTTGTTTCAGAAAGGGAGAATTAATTATAGCCCAAAGCTCTCTTGACTTTTTGGAAAGTGCAGCATGTTGGAGATTTTCCCAGGCCGCCTCCTTCAAAGCTCTGAGTCTAACCTTCCTAGATTCCTTATATTGATAGCGGAGATACGTGACCATCTCCTTATCTCTCGGGTTATTTCCTAGTGCCATATGTAAATTGCTGAGTGCCTTGGATCACGGGGCGTCAAACCAGTGAGGCTCTGTTGGTTTAGAGAACATCTTAGGAGACAATAGCTTACTTTTCACGACACTCAGTATTGATTCAATGGCCTGCCGGATACTCGAGGGATTGGTGTACAGGTCAAGGCAAAGCATAATTTCTTTTTGTGTAGTCCCAACTACACTAGGTATCAGTTCGTCTTTATTTATACTGGCCCATTTAAGAATTATACCGTTCCTTCTGACTCTAACAGGCATTGGAATACTCCTATCCGATGGGTTAAAACATCCTTTCCATTGGAATTGGGAGGCAATAGCAGCATGATCGCTAAAAGCTGTATAAAGAGTTTTAACATGACTAAAGAAGGGTTTTAGGGGAGCTTAGATCACCAGATAATCAATAGTAGAGCCTTGTATACTAGACCCAAATGATTTTTCCAAGAGACCAGTGGATTCATCAATCGAATTAAGTATTACCATATACCTTATGGTCAGAAGCCTGTTCAGCAAGTTTCCTTAGGGGTTATGTAGAAAATGAGGTGGCACATCCCCCTCTTCGTCAATTAGGCCGCATATTGGTTTCGATATCCTAATACAACTATGAGCTTTAAAGTCGCCCATCCATACTATATTTAGGGGGTGATGATGGTTAGTCATGGCCCCATCAATCGCCTTTTCAAGTGAATCAATCACCTGAGTCATGTCGCCCTCAAAAATGTTGTTATGAAAATTTATTAGCAACATGTCCTCACCTCCAGGTCCTTCACCCACTATAAGGTGATAGTAAGGGGATTTATCGTAGATGCCAACATTCTTTACATTTAATGTGTTTCTAATTAGAGTAAGTAAACCCACTCTTGCGCTGCCCGACCTAGAGGGAATTGCCAGGGTATGGAATGCACGAAATCCATCTATATGGGTGGATCCGGTTTCCCATGTTTCTTGAAGGCATACTCGATCGCATAGGTGTATAAGCCTGGTCCATTCCAAACTGCCCATCTTAGATCTGAGCCCAGCTATATTCCTATTTAATGTTCTTATCATGTCTTTATTGGGTTCGGATGGGTAACAACCAATTAAAAGGTTATCTACTGGGTGAAAAGATGTTTGCTGGCCCACCCTATCTGCCTCCTGTCAGTCACATGCCTCAAGACCTTCCAAGACATCAAATGTATTGTTTAATGATATGTCCCCACGATGATTATTTTTTCTTGAACACTTGAAAAAGGGGTAATGGGACTACTACCATGACCTTAACCAAATAACTTAGCTCCCGTGGGTCTATAAAAAAACCCTAGTGGTAATGCATGAATCTGCTTAATCGTCGAGGGGCGGTTGGGGAGTGTATCCAGTAAGTGCTTCACAAGGCGTTGGTCATTGAAATTTAATACTATGCAATCCACTCTGTACATTTTAGTTGTGTTACCCACTGTAGGAAGGTAGGATCCTTCTGCATGTGTACCCCCACCTTTTGCCTGGTGCTAAGCTGGTTTTTGACTAGTCTGACTGGGATCCTGCTAATCAGGACCCCAGTCTAGCTGCTTTCTCCCTAACCTGTTGCGTTCAGTACCTAGGTACATCCCAAATTGGATACTGGGGTACCCTTGTCAGTCCCTAGTATATGGTACCCATGTACCTAGAGTATAGGTACCCCAGAGGCCTCCCATTGGCTGAAGCATGCATTATGCCACCCATGAGAGACCATTCAAAATGGAACTACAGGCCTGCCATTGCAGCCTGTGTAAGTTGGTGCATGCAACACTTACTAAAGATATAGGTTTACTATATCTAAGGGTCACTGCACTTAAAACCTATAAGCCTCCCCTCTAGCAGGCCTTTACAATCCTGAGGGCAGGGTGCTTGGTTCTAGGTGAGAGGGTGCCCCTGCATGAGCAGGACACCCCTGCAGCCTACGGAGTCCATTATCCCGGGTTGTCAGTGAAGCAGCCATATACTATATAGAGGAGCATCGCGTGACCGCACGATGACCATCTCGAAAACGACTGCAACGAATCCTATCATGTTTGGTATCAAACATGTTGGAATCATACCCCCACACTGTAAACGGTGCGGGATGTATGATTCCAAGCACCGGGAAAGCCCTCCGTTAGGCTCTCGGTGTTACTGGTACCTGCCTTCTAGTCCCGGACAGCACAAAATGGATGCTGCCGACCAGAGACACATTTCTGCCCTCCTGCTGCTGAGCCAAGCTTGAGCAGGGGAAGGCAGAACAATAGGCATCCTGTCACAGGGAGGTGTGACCACCTCCCAGACAGGATTCAGTGTTTTAGGGCTGGGTGGGTGCGCTTGCCAGCGCCTGAAAGTCTGCATGAGGGGCACATTTGGTGTCCCTGTGCATAGTCCAGTTCCAACCAGTCCTGGGAGCTGTTGGCTCCTGCTCTGGTGCAAAACTGGACAAAGGACATGGGAGTAACCTCCCTCCTGTCCAGACCCTCTTCTGGGAGGCTCCCCTGAATCTTCCCAACCCTTTCCTTAGGGTACTTAAGGGCTTACCTGGGTGTAGGTCCCTAGATTCGTCGTGGACAAGATTCAGAACTGAAACCACTGCACTTCTACCACCTTGGCACTCTGGACTTCGCTGGACTTCGTTTGGGCCTGACTTCGTCTCCCTTTCAGTCTGCTGCATCGTCTGTGCCTGTGCACCATACAGGATCCGTGCAGGACCTGTGGAACATCCAAGACACTTGAAGATAATCTCCCTTGAAGTGAAGAAGTCACTTCCCTGCATTCGCAGGCACTTCAACACTGCTGACCGGTCTGCTGATCCTGCGGACTCCGAAGGGTTCAACAACACGTGTCTCGAGGCCCGAGCTGTCCTCTCACCGAGTTTGAGGTCAGAATCCCTCGTGGGGGCTGCATTAACCGAACCCCTGTGCACCGCCTACTTTTGCAAGTGCATATGCTTGTTGGCAACTTTCCGACAAGTGCATTGGGCTCCAAGTAGCCCCAACCTCCGGCAACTTCTTCCACCAAGATCTTCAGCCACACCGCCTTGTGGGCACCGTGGTCTGCTCCTGTTGGTGAGCTGCTTGAGGTCCTCTCGCGACTCCTGTGCCTCCGGCCTGTGGGTCCATTTGAGGGTCACCTTTGTTTTCCTTGGGCTCCCCTGAGTGCTCGGGGCCTGCCCTGACTCCCCTGCTTGTGGTGAGTCTCCTGGACCTTGCTGGTCCCAGCCGTGCACCTCCTTGATTTCCTGCGTGGGTTGCATTTGCCAAGGCTTATTGGTGCTCCCGCCGGACACCGACCCCTCAGCACTCAACATCCTTCGTGGGACAGCTCGTATCCGGGTCTTGGTCGTCCTCAGCGTCGCCTGGTCCTCGCAGCTGCAGAGTCAAGGTCACCGTCATCCTACCTGAAGCACCCGACATCGGAGGGCATCCGTCTTCCAAGTCTCCTGGTCACTCCCGAGTGACATAGACACTGTCCTCTCTGCTTTTAGGTACTCCTCTTCAAGAATCCATGTTTGGATTCCCCCAGACACTTTCTCCTCTTCCAGCAGCGGCACTTTCCTGAAGTCCTCTATTGGGTTCGATGGCGGTTTCCTACGCCACTTCACACCTATGCACCCTGCTTCCCTGGGATAGGTAACTTGGGTCCAACGGAATACACAGGTGGGGTGGCTCTCCAACCTTCTGTCTTCCATGGGGTTTCTTCAGGGTCCACTGGGAAGGGTCCCTAATCTTTAAAATTCCAACCCCGACTTGCACATAGACTTGTACGGAGCACGTGGTCGTGTTCACACACTGCACACGCTCTCCGTGGGGTCCATATCTACTTACCTTGGGTGGTTCTGTGGGTCCCCAGCAAGTTTACGTCCTCTCGACATTGTCCTGACTTGAGTCGTGGTTCTTATACCACCTTCTTTGTATATGGTTTGGTTCCTCCCTGGGACCCACTGTGTATTAGTGCTATTTACTGTGATTTCATTGCTAAAGTATTGTGTGCTTTGTGTCTATCTCCGTGTAGTTGATACTGTAACGTACTAGAGAGTGTTCTATAATAAATGCATATTTTTATACATACTTTGTGTGGTTCCTTTTCATTTAATCTATACTATAAGATTGCATTCTGGTAAAACAAGCTGCTTTACACTCCTTCAAGACTAAGCCTAAATGCTGCTCTCCACAGCTACCACTTGGATAACTTTCCAAGGTTGTCCGAGACCTCCTAAATCCCCATAAAGTTTGTCTGGACTGGTGCAAGGTGCCCACTTACATTAGTGGACATCATTTACCAGGCCAGCTTCTCACACCCACCCAAGGGACTCTTCTCGTCATAATAATGTGGTTTAATAGAATTGGACCACCATAAGCATACTTTGTCAACCAGTGTAAAGCTTTGTTCATCAGTTGCTGTGTAGATTCTGTCTGCGTGCAATTCAGATCTAGGGTATTTACTAAAATAATTACAAATGGGCAGGCGGCCGGGGGAAGATTTAAATTTGAGTAATTCTTCTGCTGTTTTAATCCCTCCCACCCTTCCCCAATCCGACCCTGCTTCACTCTAGATATAAGATCTGTTCTGCGTACAAGCGAGGCCTGCCGCACCCACTTAGTGGGTTCAGGTAGCGAAGCCTGACTCCCAAGGAGGGGGGTTATGGAATCTTTATGGCAATAAATAGGCAATTGGGGTGGCAATGATCGTATGGGATTTTCTGTTGCAGACTGCAAGGAATGATTTCTACAATCATCCCCTCCTGTGTGAACATCCAAACCACCCTGCCTCTGGGAAAGGGCCAGGGAGGATTCACGCCTAACCACCGGTTGGTGAGTGGACGCTAAATTATTGTTACAACTATTAGCCAGAATAACCTCTGGGACCTTAGGTACCCTCTCATGTAGACCATCCCCTCGCGAGCTGGCTAAGGAGTCTTCAATTTGTATTAGTCTGTCCAATAATGGTTTCAAAAGTCGGGAGATAGTTTGTTCCAGCTCCACATGGGGTGCCACAGTCTCTAATGGGGTAACTATGACAGTATCACTCCTAACATCAGTGTTCGATTTCGGGGTCTCTCTTCTTTTTCACAGGTGGTTCCTTAGGAGATTCCTGATCTCCAGTGACACTTGGGGGAATTGGAGAATGAGATAGAATACTGGCAATCAGAGGGGAAGGAGTTATGACCGTTAAGGGCGGCATAACACTGTCCATACTGACCATAGGTTGTATCGAGGGTCTCACCTCTCCTCCAGACATTATTCTTTCGGCCAGCTCTATCTCCTTTGATAAGGCGTCCGCAGCTCTTGAAAGAAATTAGTCCAGTATTGACAGTCTCAGCCACTTGATCGCTAGATTTAATCTTCTGTTTGCCCACAGTGCTTTAATAATAAGTATAACTGGAGACAATATGAAATATTGGAAATAAAATAAAACCAAAGTTAGAGGGTGGGTACAGCCCAGCCTCCTCCGGGCTCTGATGGGCGTGGATAAGGCTGGCGTTGCGCTATTAAGCGCATGGGTCAAGTGCAGGGGCTTGCGGGATTTGAACTCCCCAGCGGTGCCTCCAGAGTGCAAGCACGGCTTTCCCCACAGCAGACAAGCGGGGACAGGTAACGTAAGTTACCGACTGATTTACCGCATCACATTGTTCAGCTGCGTCATGCCCGTCTTCTACTGTCGGAGGTGTCCCTACCAGCATCCCGTCGAGATATGCCTCTCCAACCCGGCATGTCTGAAGGCGGACCTGCTACCACTACTCCTCCCTCTGGACGCACACGACAGGGCCTGCTCTGCCTATGGGGGCATGGCGTATGTGGCCAACATCGCACCCGCACTGAAATGGGACCACTGTGCCTCCACACGACGGATCATCGAGAACAGCTACATCGAATGTCACCCAGCATGCCCCATCATGGTCCTCCAAGGGACAACTTACGAACAACACCTTGACAGCCACCATCCGCTACATTGGCTGGCAAACATGTACACCACCAATGACATGGAAGCCCTGCTGGACGGCATCGCATACCTGACAACCTGTAAATACGTCGGACCACAACGCAGGTTCCCCGAGTGACCTATGATGTCCAACCCCGCACCCATGCTTAGCTTCCGCACGGACTGGCCAGTCACCACCACAACAGCCATACCAAACGACCGGCAACTGTAACCACACCATCAACGACATCGCCATGACATCGGATATGACCGGGACATGCACACTGTTCCCCATCACATCCAGGAACACTGCATGCATCGTGGGAGGCAGTGGCATGGGCTCTGTGTATCGCACCCACATGGACGGAACTGCACGAACAACCAGGACACGACATGGATCCAGCGCACATGGACACACACACCGCTCAGTGGACATGAATAGGTCGCCTGGAGTCTGTGGGTGCTGCACCCCTCCCACCCCCGCCCCGGGAATCCCATACCAGGACCTTTGCATGGACGACAAGTGCATACAACAACAACACGACCCCAGTGACTGTGACATGTCCAGTAACCACCACAGTGCAACAACAAGTGGCACGCCGCTGCATGCACGCAAGCACATGCCCTGATGTCAACTCACATGCACGCGTGCATGAGGAACAACCGCAGCAAACCTGTCACATGGAACTGAGATGGACTGTGCCCATGATGCCAAGCGGTCTGGTAGGCTACATGTATACCGTCTGTGTCAAAGTCCGCAGCTCCGCAGCTATACGTAAATGTACATTAGCACAGCCTTGGCCAAGCAGATGTCACTCTGAAGCCCACATCCCACATGCAACAGCCAATCACATGTAACCCCACACCCTATCCCATTTGCAATCATGCTCAGTATATCCTCAACATGTATTCCGCTGCCAGTAGTGTCCACTATACTGCATCACAGAGGACAGAAGACTCAATATAATGTTTGAAACCAAAACTGTCTCCGCTGACTCATTTCACAAGTACGAATGAGAGAGGATGAGAGTATGTGAAGTACACGGCAGTCGTGACATGACCATGTAGTCCACTGGTATTGGATGTCAACGCAAATGAGTAGCACCACTGTGGAAGACACACATGTGTCGTGTGAAGTCGTATGGACGCAGTGCTCAGGTGGGTGGGTGCGACGGGTAGATGCGCACATGCCAAGTTGGAGCACGCCGTGTTGGGAGGGGTCATGAACAGTACACCACCGCTTCCCTGGGCATTGTGAGAGGACACCTGTCGGGGGGAGTGAACACGTGTGTGCACAGCAGCCGGGCACACGTACAAAGCGGTACCAGGCGCACCTCAGCCCACCCTCTGTGGACAAGCTGGATCCTGTTGTGCGCCCGCCATGCCCCTTGACAAGGCACACACAGCCCCAGTCGACCAGGTGTAACCCCAACATAGTCAATCCGCACAGGCGATACAGGGCACGGGATGGCAGTGGAGCATGGTGTGTGAGAGGTCTCCTCGCGCTCCTCCTGGTCATATCACGCAGGCAATAGAACCTCAACGTCTAGCATGGCACAAGTCACATGGAAGTGTAGGGGGGACGCACCACAGCACGAGCAGCACTGACGTCACGGGAGGTGGCTCGCACCATCCCATCCATTGCCCATCATACCTACCACGCCACATGCCATTGCGACTAAGTGCAAGCTCGTGCGCCACCACCCCCGAGCACTCCCCAGAGAGGCCAAAGAGTGAATGTGTGGGCCATCAGCCACAGACGGACGCGGCCTGGCCGCAAGGGCAGCCACAGCCACTGGGTGTCGCAGGTGGCGGATCCGGAAGGCGAAGACTGTGATGCATAGTCCATGCAGGCCGGGTCTCCATTTGGGGCACCACGCAGGTGGACGGCGTCCCGCAACACATCATACCCTGAGACAGCCCACTCGTGCAACTGGACCCACACATACACTCCTTGCCCTCTCTGGTGCGAGCTTGGGGCTGCCTGTGCAAGCGCTAGCCTCGCAGGTGAGCATGCATATTGGGGGAGCGAGGGGAGGACATGAGGGCTGGGGCGAAGATGACTGTATCACTGTCAGTTAGTACAAGGGATGACCCAGATGTGGAAAGGAAGAGACGTGTCCCGTGTGTACTGCAACTAGTCGCCAATCCAACTACCCCCCCATGTCCGGAATGTAAGCCCGCACCTAGGCCCGCCCATCCGCCACATCGAACATACCACCAGCACGACAACCTTCCCATTCGAAACACTGACTGGGGGTGGCGACCAGTGTACAATCATGTGTAGCCTACCCACGCGAACATGTGGGCCCTCCATGATCCATGTCACCTGCGGCAAAGTCATGACATGCGCAATGAGGGAAGTGAGGAGAGCTGCCCGCCCCACGCGCAGAAGGTGCATCAGCTCCACAGACCCAGCAGCGAGTCCAGCAGGGGTCACATGTGCAGGGGCAGCTGTGCCTGGTGTGAAGGCACATGCATATAGACAGCACATCGACCAATGTGTAGTCTGCCCACATCTACAGTCCATCATCATGCGGACATAGGAATTGAACACAGGGCAACACATCTCAGTGGGTGCACCCACCGTGACCAACAATGCGCAATCATCGACGTACCCGCCCTGTGCATGGCCCCCCACCCAACGGAGGCACATCCAGTGCCACCATCCCACACACACAAGCCTTCCACGGAACATGCTGTGTCCAATGGTCAGTACAGAGTCAGCGCCCATCTGGTGGATCCTGAACAGGAGACACATGCACACACATGCCAGCTCCCACTATGTACGACTGCCACCTGGCACGTGCAATGTAACCTCTCACCTGTGACGTGTGACTGCAAGCACACAGCCGTCTTGGCATGGGGCTGTCAATGTGGACACCTGTCAATGTTTCGGGAGGTGTGATCCGTACAGTGCTGTACATAGGGTGCAGTGCTGACACCTACTACTGTCTCATATCCCCTCGTGCCACAGGTCCCACTTGTTTTGGCCGCTCAGCCTGTGCCCACATCGTCGTCGTCGTGTGCCATACTCATCCAGCCGCGGAAGCAGTTCCATGCTCAGCAGACATTCATGTTGCCGTGGCGTTGCCGCTTGACGGATATGCAGTCAGTCCCCATCAGCACGCCCCGCAAGTCATTGGGGCCTAGATCCCCATGTGCATGCACATGGCAGTGGTTTGTATCACTAGCCATTGCCATTGTTGGGAGACCTGTGTAAGTGTATTGTGGCCGTGCCGTCCCAGCTTGACAGCTGGGCTGTGGCTCATGTGCTTGCTCAGTCATGTCAGTGATGTGTATGCGAAATTGCCATGTGTCGTGTTGCTTTGACATGTGTCCTCTGCCATTGTCCCTAGGCGGAGCCCGAACATTGACCGCCCATACCAATTGCTGGCAGACATGGAGGATACGGAGGTCATTAGGAAGTTTCGGCTGGACAGGCCAACCCTGCATCGACTGTGTGCCATGTTAGAACCCCATCTCCGTCCCCGCAGGGTGTATCCGACTGCTGTCACCCCCACGGCTAAGGTGATGGCCGCCATGCATTTCTTCGCCACTGGGTCATTCCAGCACACAGTGGGCAGTGGAGGAGGGATGTCC
This sequence comes from Calotriton arnoldi, assembly GCA_963921515.1. NCBI lineage: Eukaryota > Metazoa > Chordata > Amphibia > Caudata > Salamandridae > Calotriton > Calotriton arnoldi. Next base: position 16,790 of record CAWUFW010014788.1, read on the forward strand.
CAGCCCATGTTCAGCAAGGTGCTGAGGGATGTACTGGCAGCCATGATGCTGTACCGGAACAGGTACATCCGCTTCCCCAGGGCTCGTGAATTGGCGGCAGTGAAGGGTGCATTCTATGCCCTTGGCAGAATCCCACACGTCGTTGGAGCCATTGACTGCACACATGTCGGCCTTGTTCCACCACAGGCCACTGAGCACCTGTACCGCAACAGGAACCACACGCACTCCCTGAATGTGCAAGTGGTGTGCCTTGCGGACATGGTGATCACCCACGTGTGTGCAAAGTTCCCAGGCTCGGCCCATGACGCACACATAATGCGCAACAGCATCTTGCCACGACTGATGTCCAATATGCAACAGGATCGTGCCTGTATTGTCGGTGAGTATGTGGAGTGGTGTAGCGTGCTGGCTGTGCGATGCTGTCCCCTGTCCAGTTGGATTAGCAACGGTTCTCTGTGTCCCTCACACCCAGGTGACTCTGCGTATCCGAATGGGGCATGGCTGCTCAGTCCATTGAGGAATCCTCGCACCCCAGCAGACGATCGCTACAATGAGGCACATGGGAGGACCAGACGTGTGGTCGAGCGTACCTTTGGCCTCCTCAAGTCCAGGTTCAGGTGCCTGGACCGCACCGGGGGTGCGCTGGCGTACTCCCCACAGAAGGTGTGCCGGATAGTGGTGGCGTGCTGCATGCTGCACAATCTGGCCATTCGGAAGCAGATCCCCCTCATCGTGGATGACGGAGATCAACCAGGGCCCCAGCCCGCAGACCAGGACAGCTCGAGTGAGGAGGACAGCGGAGAGGAGGAAGCTGGTAATGTGCGGCAGCAGCTCATCGCCCGCTACTTCACTTGACGGTGAGTGTCCATGTACGACGGCTGATGTGGCTGTATCTGTGCAGGTGTGTGTGTGCTGTGTCAGGGTGGCCGTTTGTTCACTGCGTGCTGTGTGTCAACGCTCCATGGCCAGGGTAGTATGCCACTGTTGGTGGCTGTGGCATTGTGCCCTATAGCTCTGTGCGATGTGTGTACATTGCTTGTAGTTGTTGACATGTACTGTGTGATGGGTGTGTGACACACTCATTGAATGTGCTCCTGTTCTGTCTCCCACCCCTAGGTCCCTACAGGCCCTCCGGATTCAAATGCCATGCCACGCATCAGGTGCCTTTCCGCCCAAGGTGGCCGTTGTATTCCGTACAAATAAGACACAGGGCACAAACAGCAGTTAGTGAAAAAGGTGCATTTATTACAAACTGTGACATGTGATTGTGTGTAAGGTGATGACAAAAGTGGTGCGTGCAGTGACAATGAGCTGTCGGTCATGGCTGCGTGATGATCAGGGTGTACCCACTGGTTCTATGTCCATAGTCCAACACACACATGCCATCCAGATGGCTGTGTGGAGTGGGATCGTAGTCCAAGTCAATGCAGTGGCTGGTCAAGGAAGGCTGGCGGAAGGCTGGCTGGCTGCCTCACTTGCGTCTGGAGCGTGCGAAGTCCTCCCGGGAGATCTGTTTCCTCTTCGGACGGCCCCTTCCACGTTTGCGAGGGGGGGTGCCTGCTTGCGACATGCTGGTGGTTGAGGTATGATCACTGGCTGTGGACGCAGGGGAACTGGACACTGCTGCTCCACCCTGCGCCCCGGCAGGTGGTGGCGGAGGGGGAGCTGCTGTCCCTGGCTGTGACCTCACCGCCACCACCAGCTGTCCCATGAGGTCCACGATTTGGCCCATACGGGCGTCCATGGACCTCAGCACCCCCAGCACCTCACGCGTGTCTGAAGCAGACCGGACCCATTGTCCTTGGGCCTCTTCATAGGCCCCAAGGACTCTGGCCATGTGAGGCAGGGCATGGCTCCCAGGGGAGGCTGGCGTTTCCCTGACCCTGCTCCTCCTACCAGTCCTGCTGCCACCGGCCTGCCCACTAGCCACATTGCTCACCACGGTCCTCGCTGTGGCTCCCAGGGTGGATCCAGTCGTCCGGGCCACCACCTGCGCTGGGGCTGGTGCCAGCGAAGACGTGGCGGTGGTGGCGGCGGTGGTGGTCGGTGCGGCGATGGTGGCGGTTGCGGCAGTGGTAGTGGCCACAATGACCGTGGGTGTGGCCGCAACGACAGTGGCAGCAGGGGGCTGTGAATGTTCAGCAGCCCTGGATGATGGGTTGGTGGGTAGGAGGGGTCCTGGGGAGCGGCTGGGCCCTGCCACACCAGATGGGCCTGCTTGGTTGTCCGTGTCCGAAGAGGAGGACAGATCCTCCAGATCCGTGTGTCCTCGTTGGGGGCTTGTAGGCTGGCTGTGCTGGCTGCTGGCTCCATCCCCAGCATCCAGCAGTTCGTCACCTGTGGAGAGAATGAGATTTGTTATTGTGTTGCACCTGGCGAAGTATGTATTTGTCGTCTGACATTGACAGTCCGTGCAATCTCGTACATGGGTTTCCCGGAGGCGTGTGTGTGGCTGTAGCATCTGTAGTTGTGTGTGCTTGGCAATGGGACTGTGTGCTGTGCACATGTGGCATGGGACGGATTGGCCATGCCGATGGGTGTGTTGCTGTGCCCCTACTTATTGTGACTCTGGTGTATGCGGGATCCTTGCCCATCCTGGGTCTGGTTTGTACTTTGCTTTTGGGGTTCAAATGGAACGCTTAGGAACGCATATGGCAACATGGGGGCCATGCCCCAGATTCGCATTTGGGATGGAATATGCTTTTGGGGTTCAAATGGAACGCTTAGGAACGCATATGGCAACATGGGGGCCATGCCCCAGATTCGCATTTGGGATGGAATATGCTTTTGGGGTTCAAATGGAACGCTTAGGAACGCATATGGCAACATGGGGGCCATGCCCCAGATTCGCATTTGGGATGGGATATGCTTTTGGGGTTCAAATGGAACGCTTAGGAACGCATATGGCAACATGGGGGCCATGCCCCAGATTCGCATTTGGGATGGAATATGCTTTTGGGGTTCAAATGGAACGCTTAGGAACGCATATGGCAACATGGGGGCCATGCCCCAGATTCGCATTTGGGATGGAATATGCTTTTGGGGTTCAAATGGAACGCTTAGGAACGCATATGGCAACATGGGGGCCATGCCCCAGATTCGCATTTGGGAGGGGATATGCTTTTGGGGTACATGCTGTGAGCCATGGGTGCCGAACGTGACATGTGTTGTGGCAGCATGACAGTGCATGGTTTGAGGTGTGTGCATGCTTGACATGGCCTGCATATTTGCTGTCTGTTGTGATTACTGGACATGGCATTGGACGCATCGTTATGAGTGAGTGATAGTTGTGTGCCAGCCAACGTATTGCAGTTGTCCCATCTCCTTGGTGTGCGTGCTGCCCTGTGCCATGTGCATCACTGCAGTGCTCGGGGGGTGTGGCCCATGTTGTGTGTTGTTGCTCACAGTGTGGCGTGCGCTTCATTGACTTCTGGCACATGGTTGGTCATGGGCATGTGTCTTAGCGTGACTGCTGTATGTGTGGCAGCTGTGCGGATGACATGCCTTTCATGAGACTGGGGCTGACGGATGGGATGGATGGTATGTTGTATGTGCATGGTGTGTCTGTGAGTTTGATGGGTTCAGTGGTGTTCGTGTGCATTTATGTTGTTCCGCTCTGTTGCGTCTAGTGTTGTTTGTCTTACATAGGCGTAGTTGTGGGGTGTGTTGTTGACAGGCAGTAGGGGCTACATGGACAGGACTTCAATGGTGTTTCGGTTGTGTGTGATGAGTTGCACAGTGGCTGCCGTGTGGGACTATATTCAGTGTGGCTTGTGCATGCAGACGTGGCTCCTTGGGTGTTGCTATGTCTGTGATGGGTAATGTGGGGTGTGAGTCTGTTGTTCATGTCCGTGTGCACATTGTTCACTTGTTCGTGACGGTGGGCGGTGCTGCGTGTTCGTCTGCTACGTGACATGTCCCATGTGTTGGTCGTGTTATGGTCCTCATGCCTCCAGTAATCCAGCCCTGTCCAGTTTCCCACCTGCAAGTTGTTCGTGCGTGCACTGTACTGGATGCCACATGGCTCTAAGCGGGGGGTGCTCCATGTTGCAGGTCTGTGGGGGTGGGGGGGTGTTGTGGGTCGTGGGGGTGGCTGGACACTGACCGTGATGTCTGCCTTTCGGCTGTCGTTGTGCACTGCGGTGGCTGACACGTGGCTGTGGGGTGTGGGGGATGCTCCTCCTTGCTGTGCTGTGGGACTGGGGCCTGGTGTGTGTTGTACTTGGGCTGTCCACCGTCCCACCCACTGCACTTTGTGTTCCTGCCACTTACCTGTTACTTGTCGGTTAGTGCAGCTGTGGCGGACACATGGGTGTGGTGGGTGCTCGTTGTGGCGCTTCTGGCATATTTGGGGACCTGTTGGTGGTTACGTGGCTGGCTTAGTGTACACATGTCCCCACGCATCTTACAGTTGTTCGGTTTGGGCTGTGTGTGGTAGTGTCTGTTGCATGTGTGTGTGATGTGTTGTGTATTGTGTGCTGGACATGGGGGTGTTTGTCCCTGGGAGCTGTGGCATGGTGGTAGTGCATGTGAGTACATAGCGGTGTGCTGGTATACATTAGTTTGTACTTACCAGCCTCCACTCCCCTGTTAATCCGGCGAGGATCTCCGGATGGATTACGACTCGCACCTTCTCCTCCCACGCTTTGAAGGTCTTAAAGAGCGCGGGATTCCCTCCGCCAGTGACGGCAGCCAGCTCTCTGTTTTTGCCCTCCTTCTTCTTGACCAGGCTCTTTACGTCATTCCAACGTTTGTTAATCTCGACTCTGTTCCTGGGCAGGGTCCCGACTGCATTGACCTGGTCTACGATCCGGTTCCACATTCTGTTTCTGGTGGCTAGTGGTGTGTGCTGGACCATGTTCCCATAGATTTGTGGGTACACCTTGATGATCTCGTCGACCATGACCGTCAGCTCCATGGGCGTGAACTTGGGCATTCTTTGTGGTGCCATGGTGTTTGTGGTGCTGGTGCGGTGTGTGTTGTGTAATGTGCAGGGGGTTTGTGGTGCCGGTGTTTGGTGGTGGTGGTGGTGGTGGTGGTGGTGTTTGGTGGTGGTGGTGGTGGTGGTTGTGATGTGTGCGTTTCTGTGGTGTGCTGCTGTCCTTGCTGTGTCACTGTGTCCTCTCCTCTCCTCTCTGGTTTGCAATGTAGCAAGGGGTTGTGGTCTGTGGGAGTGCTGCTTTTGTACTCACCTATGTGGGTATGTCCTCATGGTCTGTTGTTTTCAGGTGTGTTGTGTCTGGGGTTCTGGCCTTTGTATTTTTTGTTTGTCCGGGGGGTGTTTTCGGGATGTGTACTGTGCTTGTGTATTTGTGCGTGCCTTGCTGTGTGGACTTGTTGGCCATGTTGTGTGCAATTGGTTTTGTGTGCGGATGGTTTCTGTGCAGGTACGTTGGCGCCATGGCTTCTGCCGTGTCGATTCTCATCGGCGTTGTTTGCGCTGGCGGGCGGTATATTTGTTGTTTTTCCGCGCTCATGTCGGTGCGATCGTAATTTCACGTGCGGTGTGTCGGCCGTGAGGGCGGGCGGTTTTGTGTTGTCGTGCGTGTTTCCGTCCGTGGCGGGCGGTTTGACTCCGACTCGGACGTTGGGGGGCGGTATTTTGTGTGCTTTTTCCGCCGATGGCGGTTTTCGGTTTGTGTAATCGTAATGGCGTGGTCGGTGTTCAGGCGGTGTGTGCGGGCGGATTTTTGCCGCTTCCATGCCTGGCGGATTTATTTACGCCGGGTATCGTAATGGGCCCCTTAGAACTTTAAAAAAAAAAAAAAAAATACTACTGTCGGTATCTCCACATTAACCACATCACCGGCAGACTGCTCTTTGCCTGACCTAAAATGGCGACTGTATGAAGACACTCCATTCATCTTCTATTGCCTGACCTTGAAATGCTTGAGCTCCCAATACAACATGATTATCCTCACCTCCTGATTATGCCACCCAGGCTCCTTCAATAATAGTGTGCTCCCCGGTGATACTGTCACAGTGCAATTCGGGTTCCTGCACAGTGGGCAGCCTACCTTGCTGCATAACTATCTCTATTGCTGCTTGAGCAGCCCACCTGAGCCACCATGGCTAGGCCTGGCCTGTGCGACACGGGTGAAAATGCGTACACTCTTGTCTACCCCCCTAACCTCTCCAAAACCGCCTCAAAATCCTTCAAGCATGCCACCCTGAAAAAACACCCTGAGACACTGATCTCTGACCTGCGTTACAACGCAGACAACGGCATAGTCATTAACGACCTCATCTTCTACTCCAGAAGAACATCTGCCTGGCGCAAAACCTTCGCTCACCACCTCAATGTCCGTGCTACTAAAAACATTCCGTATGGCACTAAGTTAACTATAGCACCCTCCTCAATCCTGCGAGCTGACCTCACCATCACTCTCTACAAAAACGGCATCATTCTGATCCAAGCCTCAACCAAAAACCTGAATAAATTTGCAGACCTATTTACCCTCCTCAGAAACCACATACACAACATTGGTAGGGTATTTAACCCCTGCCTTGATGAGCACTCGTCCAGCCTATCCAGCCCTACCAACATGTCTAGCCACCCACAAACCCTTCTAAGCTCTTCCAACACTGGCCACCCTAACCACTCCAGCACGTCTCCCGATCTTGTCAACAGAATCACCTCTAGACCTTTGGTCCCCTCCCTACCAGCTTCCCAAGCAGACCATGTCACTGGTACATCCCCAACGACCTACGATACAGGTCGCGCTTACCTTTCCCACACCGTAGAGTCCTCAGCCAGCCTATCCTGCATGGCCAGCCACTCTCAAACCACCCCTAGGGCTCCCCCCACTGTCCACCCGATTGACTCCAGCACGCCTCCCGACCCCGCCAACAGAATCACTCCGAGACCTTTGGTCCCCCTCTACTAACTCCCCAGGTAGACTATGTCACCAATATGCCCCCAATGACTTACGATACAAGTCCCGCTTGCCCTTCCTGCACTCAATCCAACCTGCAAAATGGCCCCAACATAGATCCTTTGGCTTTCAACACAGACTGTACTAGTCCTTCCCCCTTATCACCTACTCACGCTGCCAGAACTGCACCCGAACCACTGCCCCCTGTCCGCTGGCACCCCTTCTTATAGAGACATCGATTCTCTGCACGCCAGAGCCGCCAAACTAACCCAGAACATTCATACCTCCATCCTAGAGCTAATGAACCTCCTCCACCTTGCTGAACTCTCCCTCGCCAACCTTATGCCCCTGCCTAACGCCACCCCCCATTTGCCAGAGCTTACTAAACAACCTCTTCCGCTACCCCTGAGACATCGTCGCCCCCGCAAGCACCCATGCCACCTCTCAGAGGAAGAAACCCGTGCTCTTGTCCTTTCCTACAACCCCTCCTCCGCCACTCCAAGCCCACTAGATCTCACTGAAATTGAAATCCTTGCCATCCTCCGAGACCACAACTATACCCCAGCTATCCCTCATCCTTTAGACGCTAAGACCGAACACGCCATCTGCACGGTTACTATCAACCCCAACAGACCAGCTTCCCTCCGCAATAGAACTGTGGTCAAGAGTAATCTAGCACCTGTTCGCCTGTCCGCCCAGACTCCTAAACCTCCTGCCAAATCCTCTCTATCTGGTCTCTTGATCAATTGCCGGTCGGCAGCTAAGCACGCTGCAGATATTGCTGATCTCATCCTTTGCAAAAATCTTGACTTAGCGATCCTCACGGAAACATGGCTCAACGAATCCTCATCTCCATACCTGGACCTCCTAGTCCCTCCTAACTACATCGTCACAAGGCTAGACAGACAATCTAACAAGAAAGGAGGAGGCATCGCCTGCATCTACCGCTCTAACCTTCTGGTCACGGAACTTCTGGCGGACACCACTGAAGCCTGCGAATACCTCGCCCTCGCTATTCTCAGCAACTCCATCCCACTGTGCAACCTGCACATCTTTTACCACCCCCCAGGCAGGAACGACTCCTTCACTGACCACCTCATGGAAATCATAACAGCTAAGAGTTCCAATAATGCCAATGATATTTTCCTCAGTGATTTTAACCTGCACTGGAACGATCCAAAGGATCCGCATGTCAACGCCATCAAGGACCTCCTGGCCGATCAAGCCCTGACCCAAGCCTGCTCACTACCAACTCACGCAAAAGGGGCCACTCTCGATTGGATTATCTCCAAAGAATCAACAGTCAAGCTTATCTCTATAGACCCATGCGACTGGTCTGACCACCACGCCATCACCTTCCTTCTACCTGACACCCACAAGACATGGGCACCGCAACTGGTGATTCCGAAACGCTGGATCAGAGACACTAAGAATCTGGACCGCAGGGAACTCGAGGCTCGCTGTAAATCAGACCTCCCCCCCCCTGCATATCACATCAGTCAGCGGCCTTAACGATCACTACTCTGCAACCATTTCGAACATCCTGGACGACCTAGCCCCACTAAAACTGAAAAGAACCCAAATCAAAGACAGAAACCCCTGCTTCACTCAATCCCTCAACAACGAGAGGAGAACCCTCCGACAAGCAGACAGATCCTGGAGGCAGCACCCCTCTACCACACATCTTAAACTCCTCCGCCAAGCCAGGAATGTCTACAACAGAAACATACTCAAGTCAAAAAAAGAGTTCTTCAGAACTGCACTAGAGAAGGCCAAGAACAGACCCCACAAGCTCTTCGAGCTGGTCAAACACCAATCTAATAAATTGGCCAAAACTTCAAAAGAAACCCCGAAGTCTCTTATTTCCTCAGAGGAATTCTCCTCCTTCTTTGCTGACAAAATCTCAGCCCTTGGAAACGAACTCAAATCCATCACACACCCTCAAACACCTCTTGACCAGCGTCCTCCAGCCACGACGCCCCTACGGGTTTCACCCAAAAACCATGCTCACTGGACTGACTTCAAACTCTACGACGATGACTCAGTGTCCAAAATCCTATCCTCCCTAAAACCCAATAACCACTTTAATGACCCGCTCCCTTCTAACTGCCTTGCTATCGTCACCCAATCCATTATTCCTAGCTGGACTACAATAATTAACGCCTCTCTCCAGCAGGGCACGGTGCCGGACCCTCTAAAAGCCGGTCAAGTCCTTCCCATTCTGAAAAAGCCGTCGCTGGATCCTGCCTCCCCAGACAATTTCAGACCCATCTCCAACATCCCCCTCTTGGCCAAAGTGATGGAGAAATGTGTGCAGCAGCAGCTAAGTCAACACATCAACAACTTCCACCTACTCAATGACTTCCAATCCGGATTCAGACCAGGGCACAGCACCGAAACCACCATGCTCCACATCGTTGATGACGCTCTCCAAGCTCTTGACCAAGGCAAAACTTGTCTCCTCATCCTCTTGGACCTATCCTCGGCCTTCGACACGGTCAACCATGAAAAACTACTTGAACGCCTCAAACTCCGGATGGGCTTGGATGGCACCGTTCTAGATTGGTTCAGATCCTTCCTCCAAAACCGGTCCCAGAGATTCCTCGTCAACGGCATCCTATCGGCACCATCCCCGGTCACGGTTGGAGTCCCTCAAGGCTCAACACTGTCCCCCACCCTCTTCAATCTTTACCTGGAACCGCTTACCGAAGTACTACGCACTGCTAATATCTCCTACCATATGTACGCTGATGACACTCAGATCTACATCAAAACCTCATCTCTCGAAGAGATCCTCTCCCTGAACGATGCCTTGGAACACACACCGTCCAATGGCTCGCTTCCAACCAACTCAAACTTAACGCAAACAAAACCGAATTTCTCCTGATCGCCCCACCCAATACCAACCTTGAGATTAAATCATGGGTTAAAGCTATCACAGCCTTGAACTGCCCACCGACCATCGTGGATTCGGCCAAATCGCTGGGAATCACCCTTGACAGCAACCTGAACATGTGTGACCACATCAACTCAATGGCCAAATCTGCCAGATTCCACCTGAGCTACCTCAGGAAACTGAAACCCTTCCTCGACGCTCCCGACCTAAAAATGGCAGTCCAAGCACTTGTCATATCTAGACTGGAATACGGCTGTTCTACCCTCTCGGGTCTACCCAAGATCTCCCTGGCACCTCTAAAAGCCTGCCTCAATGCAGCCGCCAGACTACTCACCGGCACGAGGAAATACGACCATATCTCCCCACACTTGAAAGCTCTCAACTGGCTTCCCTGGAGGCAAGAATACAGCTCAAAGTAGCATGCATCACGCACAAAGCCTTATATTCGAACTCCCCTGCATATCTGAGGCAGAAACTTGTGATCTCCGGAGGAAACAGAAACTCCCGTTCTGCCAGAGACCTCCTGCTCCAACCTGCATGCTTTCAAAAAAAAAAAAACCTACAACCGAGCTTTCTCAGGGGCTGCTCCTAGAATATGGAACTCTCTCCCTCCTGACATCAGAAGAATCCCCTCTCTCTCTCGCTTCAAAAAGGATGCCAAAACATTCCTTATGGGCAAATTTCTCGCTTAAAACTTGCCTCTTCCTCCACATCAACTTTGATCTACGGCAGTCTACTGCCTCCTTCTCGATCATCTACCTCACCACTTCAGAAACGATCATTGACTAACGCAATCTATAAATACGTTATCTCGTCTTGAGTACTTGGATATTTTATTCTGTAAATACGTGCCCTACCTCCCTTGTAGATTCAGCACCCTGTCTCTTTCTTTCGCCCTGTAACTGATGATGCTGTGCCTATTCTCTACATGCCTATGTCTCTCTGTAAAGCGCTCTGATACCCTAACGGGTCTGGTTCGCGCTCTATAAAACTCATAAAATAAAATAAATAAAATACTGTAAGTGTGGTTCATGTTTACTGTTTTCCTTGCTGGCATTGTGTTTTAGGTCGGGCACTATATCGCTCTGTTTAGTGGTACACTTCTACTTAGCGAATGTTAGATCTTTTTTTTCAGTTGTGTGTTTCTTTTTGTGTGAGTTATACATGTCGGTAAATCCACCATTTTGGTAGACGCCTGGAGATTCCAAATCTCATATAGGCAATGGTTCAATGCTTTTGAAACGTACGTGGGGCCCATAGGTGCATCAATATTTAGAGCTGAAAAATAAAATGCTTAATATTAAATTTGCTAAGTTTCAAGAGGAGGTCTACATTTAAACATCTGCTTGATATTCCACAATTTGAAGGTGAAGAGATTGATGAAAATCAGGTGGCTGTTGGGAAACTTAAAATGAGATATTACACACTGCCAAGTCTGGTGGTACTCAGTCTCAAGTTTTTTAAAAGGAAATAATTGGCTGTAGAAGATGTTACTGTTCTAAGTAAACTTATTTCAGAGTATCAGTTTGAAAATGATAAGCTGGTTCGTGATCATTTTATTAGTCAGTTTAACTATAAATCTATTTGACAAAAATTGTAGTCCATGGGCAATCCGACTTAAGAAGAGCCAATTAAGACTGCTAGACATATTGAGATGTCTAAAATTTCAGCCAAAGAGCTTGAAGATAAACATGTAGAAACAGTGAATACAGTCCGTCCAAAAGAGACCTGAATGTGATGGTCACAAAGCTGATACTAGGAATTGTTTTAAACTTGTGTTTTCGTTGTGGAAATACACATCGTAACAAAATGGGTAGACCTTGTCCAGCTAAAATGTCTCTTGTAGAATTTGTAAGGAGATTGGTAGCTGGTGTAGCTAAATGTAAGGATTAAGATTACAAATGTGATCAGAACACAAATGTAGTGAGGATGTAGCTCTTGTTACTGTTAGTCAGGAAATTGTTAGAGGTGATCTCTCTCAATGGATTGATCCTGTTGTTGATATTGGAGTTGGGCTAAAAGTATTCTTGTTGTGTGAGGGGCAGGGATTACAATGATTACTCAAGAATTATTCAGAAACACTTGGAATAATAGAAGCTTGATGCCACATAATTGTTCGCCTGTGTCCTATGAGGGTCGTATAATTGAGCTTCAAGGTTATTTTGAGTATGTATTAGAATTTAAAGGGGACACATTGAAAGGAAGATCTATGTAGAAGTCAAAGTATTGAATATATTGGGTTGGTTTCATCAGGGGCTATTTGGAATGATTCTCAACCCTGGTACAGAGGAACAACATCTAAGTGTCAGCTATCTAGACAATGGGCAGGAGTGGGCCCAAACGTTCACTAATGTGTCCTCAAAAGAACTGGGGAAAATAAAGGATTTGAAACATAAGATTAAAATCAAGTCAGTTCCTGTGAAGCATAAACAAAGGGGGTTTCATTCAGCGTGAGAGAAGATTTGGAGAGCGAGTCAAAATTATGGAAATTTGAGTGGACTCATATTGGTTGACTAAAATCATGCCCAGTAGTTCTTTATTGCATTTTACTATGTATAAACGTATACATTCAGTAGGATACAGTGGTTCATGGAGGAACAAGAACAGTTGTACATTATAACTTTCAGTCACAAAGGCCTCCATAGGTGTCCGAGTACCTCAGGCTCTCTGATATGCTTAATCGATCGTTTCAGTGTCCTGGGCCTGTTTGCTCCGCCGGTAGTCAGGTAGAGCCACCTCTGCCTCCTACTCATATGAACTACTACAGCTTTTCATAGTAACTAAACAACAATTCTCCTGTGCTCAAGGGATACAGAACCATTTGTGCCTATTATGTACAAATCACCCATTGGTGCCCTGTCAATACAGAGTCGACATTAGGCCATACATAATGTCGAATCGGGATCGAGTGAGGGGAGAGGTGGTACCCGGTCCACTCTCTGTGCACTCTGAGGAATGTGTTGTTGTAAACAATTCATGGTGGGGTGGGATGACATGGGGCTACCTAGACTAATCCGAGTGTACAGTTAGTGTATCGTCCACTGACAACAGGAGAGCTCATCCCTCAGCCCCCACTGGCTACCTAAGAGGGGGCCATCCATCATTGTGTGCCGTACCTCAGAGTGGTTGTTTGTCTGTCTTTGCCATCAGTTTGTCCAGGAATGCATCCCATTGTGGCACCTCTCCTCGCCATAGCAGGTGTGAGCCCCAAGTTTTTGTCTCAGCTGTTGACCATTTAAGAAGAACCCTAAGCCACAGGCACAGTTCAGGAGCCCCTGTAGACTTCCACGCAATGGCAATCCAGCGCCTCTGCAAAATGAGCGTCAGGACCAAAAACTTTGTGATGTATTTGTTCTTAAGTGTATGTGAAGTCATCCCCAGTAAATAGCATAAGGGGTCTACCTGTAGAGGCCGGTCTATTATGTCTGTCAGTGCCATCACTGCTGTTGTCCAATAACGTTGAATCTCCGGGTAGATCCACACCATATGGTAAATATCTGCCCCTATACACCACAGGCATTTTGGGATTATCCTGGAAAGATGTTGTTTAACCATGTGGGGGTGAGATATGTTTGATGTAGATAGTTGAACTGTATGTATTTCACTAGTTAGTTTCTAGAAACCCTCAGAATCTGCTCCAGCGTGAAGGACCATTGCCTATCCGTAAGCTCCTGCCCGAGAGATAAGGCCCATTTATCTCTCAGGATATGTAGGGTCAGGCTATGGGATTCCAGCAACTCTTTGTAGAGTAGAGTAGTTGCCCATCTACCCAAGCCATGCTGCAGTAACAATTGCAACATTAAAGATATGATGGGTTCTGTGTGGTCAGGGCCCCATAGGGCCCCTATCACAGCCATCAGTGCATTATGGCTCAAGAACTGGCCCTCATTTGGCACGTGGTGCTCCATAAGGTCCTCAAAGGTCAGAAAAATGTTATGTTCATGCAAATCCACTATCTTAAGAATGTCCTTCTCCATCCCCACAGTCTCACATTGTGGCAGCCTGCCACTCTGAGGAATGCCAGGAGTACCCACAGTAGTATGGATATTCCCACTGGCCCTTGGAAAAAGTTGGGTATTGATCTTATGGGTCCCTTTCATGGCCTTCCTTTAAACTCATTGTATATTTTGGTCATGATTGATTACTATTGGAAGTGTCCTGAATTGAAATTTATAAAGGAGACAAATTCTCAAGCAGTAATTGATTTTTTAGAATACATTTTTCTGAGGGAAGGTTTTCTAGAAAAGATTGTCTCAGATAATGGAGTACAATTTATGAGTAAAGATGAGAACCGTTTTCTCAAAAAATGCAGTGGTACTAAATTGAAAAGTTCTCTTTATCACCCTCAAACCAATGGCTTGGTCAAACGCATGAATAGAGTGATTGGAGACTACATATGGTTGGCTATTGAGTGTAAATGTCATATATACGAAAAGCCGTTAAAGCTATGTTGTCGTTCTATAGGACCACTCCACGTTCATCCTTAATGTTTCCCCTTTTGAGTTGCTGAGAAGAAGAAAAGCTTCTACTATTTTCTGGCTGGCATGGATGTCTAGGGGGGTTGGTGATGGTGTTTCTTTAGAAGAAATGTTGAAAGGAAAAAAGAAGTTCATTGATCCAGTTTGTGTTGAGAAAGTATGTGTGAATGCTGTGAGAGTGAGTGGAGGACATTGGTGAAATGTGGTTAACATGGTAAAAGTTAGTAGTTCAACATTTTCCACTCCAGATTTATCGATTGGGAGATTATCTGTATCAAAGCAAAGTGTCCGAAGTTTTCACTAAATTGTTAGACCTGCTAGGTTTAGAGATCAAGTCATTTTGGAAAAATAGATATAGTTATTTTTTATGTATCCTCGAATCTTTCATACGTTTTAGTATATTTAGGTGAATTGATGTTAATTGGAATTTACTGTGAACACTTATATGTTATTTTTAGTATTGCAATCTTTCACTTATGTGTTAGTTTTCCAAGGAAGGGAGGTATGTAGTATCTGTGCATTAATGAAGATTACGATGTGAGCCGGCAGCCTTATATCTCTAAAGGGTGGAAGGTTAAGAGTCCAAGTATTCCAGCCTATTGGTCTGTGTTCTGGGTTTCCGTTGGATTTGAACAGTTCAAAGGTCCTGGCCACTATGCGCACGTACGGATGAATGAGCAGCAGTTTATTACTAAAGATGTGGATATTTACTTCTTTTGGATGGTGTCGTCATTACAGATTGGCAACAGATGTCATTCTGTTCGCATGCTTTTATAAAGTGTTTCTCTGTTACAGATGAAGAGTGTTACATTACACCTTTTTGATTTTTATCTACAAGATGAATACTATGTCTTTGCATTTCTAATGATTTCAGAGTAAAAAGTTGGTGTGTCAGACATCTGTTGCTGGTGTGCGTAAATGTAGTATCTATACACAGCATAATTCATGTACCTGCATTGCTTGTTTGTTTCTGATGCAGCCAGAAGCTAAGGGTGCAGGATGTGGCTTTACCTGGCGATTCTGACGGGGATGTACTTTGTCTTTCTGTGGCTTCGGGAGAGGCAGACGGTCCCAAAACTCCAGGACAAATATGTTTTCATCATTGGCTGTGACTCCGGTTTTGGGAACCTTCTGGCACGCTGTCTGGAGAAGCGAGGGATGCATGTGCTGGCGGCGTGCCTGACCCAGAGGGGAGCTGAGCAATTAAAAGAAGTCACCTCTCAGAGACTGCAGACCATCAACCTGGACGTCTCCAAGGGCGACAGCGTGGCTGCCATGGCGCAGTGGGTGAAGCAGCAAGTGGGAGACAAAGGTAAGATGTTTAATTGCCAGTTAATACCTATTTTTATTATACTTCATCTGATATTTTACTGAAAGTATTATAGCGTGAGTTTGGGGATCAAATGATGGTCCATGCTCTTATGCAAGGAACAAAATAGCTGTATGCTTCATTTGGGAAGGCAGCTCAAACAGATATCTAGGATACAGTAAACGCTGACAAGGTAAAATTCATTAAATGTCACAAGGTAGCACATGCATAGGGATATAATATCCATGAATATATATTATACAGGAGGGTACATTAAGGGATTCATTAGTGTTGATGAATGAATGGATTATGAAAATAATACACATATTTTTCTTGTGAGCAATTTGGCTTATTTTGAGGTCTCGCATGTTGACGATAATCTAATGCGTACCATAGGGATCAGCCCCTTGCTTATCATTGGTTAGCTTTCTTGTTATTTTTTTGTTAATTTTGTTTGCTTTCGATACATTTTCTGCCCCTTTCTGTGTTTGTTCCTGATCTGGAGAATAGGTTCTTTATCATTTTTTTGAATGGTTGACTTGTATTCTTCCACAGCTCTACATCAGGGAACTACTTTTTTCTTTTTCTCTCAGCACTCAGTGGGAGGGCATGTATTTTATTGCTCTCTCTACCCCATGTGATGTTTCCCTCCTCGTATCTCTGCACTCTGTGTTGCTTTATCCTCCCAAGCCTATCCGTTTATTCCCCTGTCCCTCCCCATCCTGCTCAGATTGTTTAGGGAAGAGGGTGTTTGTATTTATAACCCCACCCATCACCTCCATTGCTTCCCCACCTACTCCTCCTTGCAGGGTTTACTTGCAGAAACCCAACGTGCTGTCCACTCCACCACTGCTCCCCAGCCCCTCCCCATCTCATGATTTTTATGGTCTGGCTTGACAGCGCAGTTGTCTCCAGACAAATTATGTGAGTATTACCAGGAAGGGGCTTTGCCTCTGCCCACATGTTGGAAGCCAGAAGTACTGTGCAGAAGTTGTCTGCTTCAACAAACAAGCATTTGCAATGCAATAGGTCTCGCATTCACGCGAGTTTGAGCTATTGACATTGCAAATGACAATGCCTATTATTTTTGTTTTCGTTTTTAAAACATAAATAAAAGGCATTGTCATTTGCAATGTCAATAGCTCAAACTCGCATAAATGCGAGACCTATTGCATTGCAAATGCTTGTTTTTTTTAGTACCTGTTCCTTATGAGTCTAGAAGTGAGTGGCCACATGTTTTATGAGTGCAAAGTGTGTCGGTTGGGTTGCAGGTCTGTTGAACTCTAACCAGTAGTGCAGTTTGGTCGTGTGGTATCTCTTGGGATTATTTTATGTAAATAGGAGGTGTACTGAGCTATCTCCCGAGGCCTATTTATACCTCAGGCCTGGAGTCATTGAAGCATGTTCCACAAAGCTCATTTCATTGACCACATTACGGCGAGCGACTTTCACATTAACCTGGATAGAACTGTGAAGCAGATGTCTTGTACAAAAAAATCGTTTTTCAGTGCTATGGTTTGGGAGTCCACTGCTAGCACTTCAGATTTCTCATGTTCTGTAATTCACAACTATATAAATGCAATTACAATACAATATGCGCCTGATATGGTGTTGTAGAATTGCTGAAAGCTTTCAGGGCTCAGTCCAGCGAATATTCTAAAGATGAGGAATCTGTAGCTCGATAGAGCACTAAACATAAAGATAACTAACTTGGTCTACAGGTGCATACTGATGCGGCACCTGGGAGCAGGTTTTTAAAGAAGTGATGCACGCTTCCGTGTATTATACAAATGTTACTGCATGCGTCCTGACTTGGCTTCTGCTTCCCAAAATGTCTAACTTAAGCTTCATAAGAAATTAATGTAGATGTCGGTAGGTTTATCCTTTGTTTACAGATTTCTCTCTTCAAACTGCAGAGTAATTTATGCGTTTCCGTCTGCTGACCTCTTCCTCGGTGGAGCAGTGGCATTTCACTCTCAGTCCTCAGAGGGCAGTAAAACGGTACTTATAAGGTGTAACACAGGCCTCTCCTGCTCCTGCGGTGCGGGGCTGGGGGTCACTCTTCATTCATGCCCACTCCGCTCCCCCCAACAATCTAAAGCCTGTGTGTGAATATATGTGACTCATGGTGCTTCAGTGGCACATTCGCTCATTTTTACTGGGGGACGCCACCATCTTGCGTTGGGCCACTGCTGCTGCCCTCGTCCTTCCCCGAACACTTGTGACTGTGAGGGCTGCCTGTGCTCTCCAGGCCTGTGACTTGCATTCCATGGGACTTAGCCTGGCACTTGTCGAGGAGCACAGGTTTTATTTAGAAACATGACCAGCTTGTGTCTGTACCGAGGCTCGCGTAACAAGATATGTCTGATATGCGCGGGGCAGCGTGTCACAAGCCCACTTGTGCTGTTGGCACACTGCTGTGAGCAAAAGGGAAAACCTTACATGCAACTCTAATATTCGGAAGTTTTGCTTCCAATAATCTTATTTTTGATGTTCAAGCCGTTGATGGCCATGGTGGTCGCGGCTGCAGCGTCAGATTTCGGTGCGGACAGCGTGTCCGACGACGGCAGCGTGGATTCCGACGACCTCCCAGACTGCAACTGCGATGTTTCGAGGCAGGCACTTTTTTCTTTTACTTTCTTTCGCTTTTGGTGTTGTTTCAGCATTTCTCGCGTGCTATGGTATGCGTCTTCATTATGCAACATTCGAATGTGTGTGCTGCTGTTAGTTCGCCTGTGGTATTTTCCTGGAGTGTGGTAAACCGATACCCCGCCCTTCCATTCACTGACTGGCTGCATGTAAACATCGGTCAAGTCCTAAGAATAAGAACCAGCGCGTACACAGCCGCGAGCGTTACCTGGGGTTCAAGAGGCAAGGCTGGCACCGGCCTGGGGCTCCTCCGGTCTTTGGGACACTAGGCTCCTGGTGAAGCTGCACGGAGAAGGAGCGGGGCAGCCTCATGTTTTGCGGCTGGCGAGGACGGCAGGGGGACAGGAGATGTGCACATCGCGTGTCTGTACGTGCGTGTTCACGTTCACGGGCGCGTTCATAATTGCAGTCCGTCCTGCGCGTGCCTGCGCGTGCACATCTCCTGTCTCCCTTCCGAAGCAAGTGGGTAACAATACATCTCGCTAGCGACAGCGCTTCGCGCTGCATCGCTAGGCGAGACCTAAAAAGCACTTGCCCTTCAAACAGCTGTGATCATTTTCTTTATTTATCAAACTGCCTGAGGTTGAACTTAAGTGGCACACACACACATGCCATTGAAATGGTATTGAAGTGCCGTAGATTATAAAAATAATTGATGACGTTTCTCTCAGGCAGCAGCACAGATGGGAGGAGAGCAGTCACGCAAATGGATTTTTAGGTTTGGCTTGACAGTGCATTTATAGGCCAGACCTATTAGCATGCTTGTTTAAAAAATTGTTTTCTTTTTTTGATTTATTCAGACCCTGATAGGCCCTAGCAGCTGCAACTTCCTACCCAGCGTGCTCCTTTCTAAATCACTTCCTAGTGCATTCCTAGTGCATTTTTTATGTTCATGGTTGTGAATGTTTAAATTGAGCACTAATATGGCGCACTTTAGATTGATAAAGGCAGTTTAACTGCTGAAACGCGTCTCTCTTTGATGTTCCAGCACCTGGGGTGAACTGACTCAATAAACAGGTTTCAAGCCCCTGACATCGAGTGCCGGTTCCCTTTCTTGTAATGAAGGTTGGGAGATAGTCTTTGAATATATATATATATATACACACACACCACCTTTTCTCCGCGATCCCTTAACCCTGGAATCAAGAAAGGGAACGGACTCCACTTGTTTCGTGCAAGTAATTTTCTTTTAATCGTGCTCTGCCGCCATGACGCGTTTCAGCCCCTAGAGGCCTTGATCACAATATATATATTTATTACCTACTGGCGGTCGCCAGTAGGTAGCTATAGTTAGGACCTAGTTTCCATAGAAAAATCATTTTTTCTTTTGCCAATATCTTTGGCGCCGTTTGACGAATCTCAGCGAAATTTTCAAAACTAATGGGGCGCTCCGGTCAGCTCCTGTCTGTCGGGCGGTGGCCGAGAAAAAAGGGGGGTCCCAAAACGCGTTTTCCCTATGTTAATTTCCACAGGAACTTTAGACACGGCTACAGCCCGAACTGCTGAATGGAATTACACCAAAAAGGCAAAAAGGTAGCTCTTGGTTCACAAAGCGACCTTTTTTTTAAATGGTGTAAATCCGTTCAGTAGTTCCTGAGAAATTCAAAAAATAAGAATTTATATATCTGAGCACCGAGGAGGAGTCGCGACTCCTCCCGAGCACGAGCTGACTTCTGATTTGCTGCCAACACTCCAAACCAGGAAGTGTTGGCAGCCATCCTGTGACTCGGTAACCGAGTCACAAGAAATCAGAAAAAAGAAGATGAAAAATAAGAAAAGGGGGCAGGGTACAAACACCCTGACCCTCTAGGCCTGCTCAGGGGGTCCCACAAGGACCCCCAGGCCCAAAAAAAGCATTTAAAAAAAAAAAAAAATTCGGCCGAATTCACGCTGGGTGCGCGAATCCGGACGAAATTATAAAGAAAAAACGAAGCGCCGTCTCCCGCGCTTCGTTTATTAAAAAGCCCCCGGGTGGGCCAATTCCCGGGGGCAATACTAAATTATAGTGTGGGGGCCTGTTGGGGCCCCCACAGCCCCGGGGACCGCCACCTCCCCGGGGCTTTATAATTTATGCGTGGGGGGCACGCGGCCCCCCCGCAGCCCCGGGGACAACCACCTCCCCGGGGCATAATTAAAACAAGGGTGGGGGGGCCTCGTGGGCCCCCTCAAGCCCCAGGGACTAACACCTCCCCGGGGCTTTCTTGAAATTAGGGTGGGGGGCCTTGCGGGCCCCCCCAAGCCCCGGGGACCGCCACCTCCCCAGGGCTTTGAAAATATTTAGTGTGGGGGGGCTCGAGCCCCCCCCACACTGCCCTGGGGACCACCACCTCCGTGGGGCATTGAATATAGTAATATGGGGATCCGTTACGGACCCCCAGCCCGGGGGACCACCACCTCTCCGAGGCTATGCAAATGAGGGGAGGGGGGCCGCGCGGCCCCCCTCCTGGAGCACTCGATGGCCCTGGGGACCGCCACCCCCCAGGCCCGGCTCCTGCAATGTCCCAGGGTGCCCACCCCCGGGACATTGCTGTTTGCTATGGCAGGGCAGGAGCACGGCTCCTGCCCTGTCATAGCAAACTCTGCTTGCTTTTTGGACGCGAGAGCAGGAAACCTGCTCTTGCTTCCAAAAAGCAAAGCAGGTTGCTTTTGGGCAAGGGGAGCTGCATGTCAGCAGCTCCCTTTGCCCAAAAGCAATGCCGGCTCCCGCAGGAGGCGGGGAGCCGGCTGGGACCGTGGGGGCATTGGGGCTCCCCCCATGGTCCCCAACGTATGGCCAGGCCCCGGGGGATGGGGTCCCCGGGGCCATAATTGGCCTCAGGAGGGGGGCCATGCGGCCCCCCTCCTAAAAAAAAAAACAGGCTGGCCAGGCCCCGGGGGATGGGGTCCCCGGGGCCAGAAGTGGCCAAGGGAAGGGGGGCCACGCAGCCCCCCTCCCGTACTATTTTATTTTAGAAATAAAATAAAAACGAGGCAATGCCCCAGGGGATGGGGTCCCCGGGGCCATAATTGGCCTCAGGAGGGGGGCCACGTGGCCCCCCTCCTAAAATAAAAAACAGGCCGGCCAGGCCCCAGGGGATGGGGTCCCGGGGCCAGAAGTGGCCAAGGGAAGGGGGGCCATGCGGCCTCCCTCCCATACTATTTTATTTCAGAAATAAAATAAAAACAAGGCAATGCCCCGGGGGATGGGGCCCCGGAGCCATTATAGGCCTCAGAAGGGGGACCACGCGGCCTCCTTCCAAATTATTATTTTTTTTAAATGCTGGCCAGGCCCCGGGGGATGGGGTCTCCGGGGCCAATAACGGCCCAGGGAAGGGAGGCCACGCTGCCCCTTTCCTGTTTAAAAAAAAAAAAAAAATGCTCAGGCCCTGGGGGATGGGGTCCCCAGGGCCCAAAAAATAGTAAAAGAAGGGGGCCACACAGCCCCCCTTCTACAAATGTTTTAAAAAAAGAAAATCTGGCATCTCGCCGGAGGCCCCGCCCCCTCCCTGCACAACTCTGCAAACGCGCCCCCTGGCGCGTTCTAAGTTGTGGAATTAAGTCCCCTTGCCTCCTGAGGGTCCCTGGGGGCCAACTAGCCCACCAGGTACCTCCAGCAAGCCCCACACAGCTGGATTGCTGAGAGTGGTCCGAGGCCACGCCCCCTTTTTACACCACTCTGCAAACGCACCGCTTGGCGCATTGCTGGTGGGGCAAAGAGGTCCTCTTGTGTCCTGAGGACCTCAGGACACAAGTGGACTTCATGCCCCGAGCAGCAGTGCGCCAGGCGGGTTTGCAGAGTGGTGTAAAAAGGGGGCGTGGCCTCGGACCACTCTCAGCAATCCAGCTGTGTGGGGCTTACTGGAGGTACTTGGTGGGCTAGTTGGCCCCCAGGGACCCTCAGGAGGCAAGGAGACTTAATTCCACAACTTGGAACGCACCAGGGGGCGCGTTTGCAGAGTGGTGGAGAAAGGGGGTGTGGCCTGTGTCCACCTCTCAGCAATCCCACTGTGTGGGGCTTACTGGAGGTAAGAGGTAGGCTAGTTGGCCCCAAAGGACCCCCAGCAGCGAAGGTGACTTCAATGCCCATCCAAAAGCGCGCCAGGGAGCGCGTTTGCAGAGTGGTGGGCAAAGGGGCCGTGTCCTGCTATGAGAACTTAGCAATCCTGCTGTGTGGGACTTACTGGAGGTAATAGGAGGTGTAGTTGGCCCCCAAGGATGCCCTTGGGGGCCAACTACCCCTCTTGTTACCTCCAGTAAGTTCCACACAGTGGGATTGCTAAGTCGTCTTCGGAGGCCACGCCCCCCTTTCTCCACCACTCTGCAAAAGCACCTCCTGGCACACTACGGGTTGGGGGATGAAGTTCACTTTACTCCTGAGGGACTTTGGGGGCCAAGAAGCCCTCCTGGTACCTCCTGTAAGTCCTACGCAGCAGAATTCCTGAGCGCTGGTCAGAGGCTCAGCCTCCTTTCTCCACCACTCTGCAAACGCGACTACTACGTTATAGTTATAAATTAGCATTTAAAAAACCTTAGAAGTTAATTGAAAAACCATAGGTTTCAGGGACGTAATAGTTAGTAATTAGCATTTAAAAAAACCTGTGAAATTCACTGAAAAAACCATAGGTTTCAGGGACGTTATAGTTAGAAATTAGCATTTACAAAACCTTTCAAATTCACAGAAAAAACCATAGGTTTCAGGACATTTCACTCGTACAAAACCAGAGAAATTCGGCCGTTATAGTTAGTTGAGCTAACTATAACTCGCGCCCCCGCAATGCACTGCTGGTGACGTCACATATTACATCACTCATGACATGGTCAGTGACATCACTGATGATATCACTGATGACATCTCAAATGACATCACTGATGACATCATCCACGTGATAATCTGATGCACCTCCTCACACCCTAACATAACCTTTGATACACCCACTCTAAAATGCAGACTACCATTTTCGAAACCATAGACACACCAATACCAGTTACTACATACCCACTCACTCATTCCTAGGTCTACACACGTCCACTTATTCACCCATACAGTCACTCATACATGCAGTCACTTATCAATACAGCACTATCATTTGCACTCATACACCTATACAGACACTCACACATCGCCACTTATCCATAGAGTTACTCACACACCTAGTCAATCATGCAAAGAATCATTCACACTCCCATTTACTCATGTATACAGTGATACACACACCACCTCACTTATTGATACAGATACTAACACATACTTACTCTCTTATACAATCACTGATACAAGCACACACTCATCCATACAGCCACTCTCACAATCACTCACTCTCACATATAGTGATTTATAGACTCCAAGACTCACATATACTGCCTTTCACATATGTAGTTACTCACACATGTACCACTGAGACATCCATTCACTCACCAACACACCCATACACACACCCACCCACCCACACAGACACTCAGGCACCCATACAGATACTCAGACAACCAATTAATAACCCATATACACACTCATGTAGCTACTCACCAACCCATGCAGCCGCTCACACACCAACTGACAGACTGATACAGACATTTACACAGTTTACTCACTAACCCATGCATTCAGTAAGACACGTTTAATCACTCACTTATACAGTCAGTCATGCACCTACTAAATCATCTATTCAGACACCCATACACCCACTCATACTTCAATACACCTTGGCATATATATATATATAAAACATATTTAAACTTTAAAGAAACACACAGTTACTGGATGATGTCATCAGTGATGTCATCAGTGATGTCATTTGAGATGTCATCAGTGATGTCACTGACCATGTCATGAGTGATGTAATATGTGACGTCATCAGCAGTGCATTGCGGGGCCGCGAGTTATAGTTAGCTCAACTAACTATAATGGCCAAATTTCTCTGGTTTTGTATGAGTGAAATGTCCAACAAACTATAACGTCCCTGAAACATATGGTTTTTTCAGTGAATTTCAATGGTTTTTTAAATGCTAATTTCTAACTATAACGTCCCGGAAACCTATGTTTTTTTCAGTGAATTTCAAAGGTTTTTTAAATGCTAATTTCTAACTATAACGTCCCTGAAACCTATGTTTTTTTCAGTGAATTTCAAAGGTTTTTTAAATGCTAATTTCTAACTATAACGTCCCTGAAACCTATGTTTTTTTCAGTGAATATATATATATATATATCACTGAAAAAAACAAAGGTTACAGGGACGTTATAGTTAGGCTGATTTTTCACTCGTACAAAACCAGAGAAATTCAGCTAACTGTAACTCGCCCCCCCGCAATGCACTGCTTATGACTTCACACATTACATCCCTCATGACATGGTCAGTGACAACAATATTCTTGTAGCGTAGAGGGGTTCATGTGGCACTGTTGCAAGAATATCACCTGACAGGTGCTAAGAGTCTTAGGCTGCAATCCAGGTAGAGGGGACAGGTGTAAGATACTTGGATCTCTGCTTTGCCGTGGAAGTCCTAGTGTGGATATGGAGTCTTCTTTGTAGTACTTAATTTGAACCAGTGGTTTCCAGTGCTCAGAACCGGCACTTAATCATCAACACCAGCGCTTTTCATGAGCACCCATTAAAGACACATTATTTACTTGGAGATTAAGTGATTTGTCAAGAATCACAGGATGGTGAGCTGAGACTTGAACCTGGTTCCTCAGCTCTGAAGTCGGCAGATCTGGCCATTATGCCACACCCTCTCCCCACTTTCATCGTTAGTAGTTGGTTCTATTTTAGGCGGTGCTAACACATGAAATGGCCTGGTGCAAGCCGCCTCCTGACGAGAGCCCCAGCACTTATTGTTTTATAAATTAACTACTGCTTCTTTGAGGCAGTTAGTAAACTGATGGACAGTGAGAACAGCATAAACTTTTTGAGTGAGGCTGACTGGTGGGCCTGCCATTAACGGTAGCTTCTTTGACCCCAGCATAGACCAGTCAACATAGTATAACTCCATGCCCAAACTGCTGGCAGAGTGGGCTATTCTTCTCCTAATACTGTGGGGAAACTTTTAACAGTGCACTCAATGTTCAGCTGGATTGCTCTTATCCTTCTTTCCCACAATTTCAAGTTTATAAAACTGCTAAGGCCTTAGGTGACTAGCTTGGGAATTGGGCATTAGTTGATGCTTGACATACTAACAACCCACAAACTTGAGACTATTCATATTGACCACTGAAATATAATTTATATGGTAGCCTACAATACATGGTCTGTTCCAGAAGGGTGTTGCCAGAGATATAACACAACCCCCAGGCAACTACCATCCGATGGGGAAGAAGACTCACTATCATTTCAACTTGGTGAGTGCAGAGTACAATGCTGAAGGACTTGGCCTTCTGGGCATCACTGAGGGAGGTCATCTATTAATATTTGTGGACAGGGCTGGGCAGCATCATCCACATACTTTTAATTGACCAGAATAGAGTTATGTTATGTTATGGTATGCAGATTTGTAGAGTGCACTATCACCTGGGAGGGTATCCTGGGGCAGAGCAGGTGTGAGTCTAGCAAAACCTAGAGCCTAGAGCAGTGGTCTTCAAACTGTGGGGCGCGCCCCCCTGGGGGGGCGTGGAAGGGTTCCCAGGGGGGCGCCAATGCCTCTGTAAGTACATGTAAATGAGGATGGCCTGGAAGTGCGGCGATGTTAATTTGCTGCATTTCCAGGCTGTCTCCATTTACTGCGAGCCCCTGAAGTGAGAACTGTGATCGGAGTGCAGTGTGGGCGAGGTCAAAGAGGTTGCTAAAAAAAAGTATGTGTTTTGTGTTTTTACAGTCATGTGTCTAAATATTTTGCCACATACATGTGCTTACCAAATGCTATACAATACAAGGTTATTTTTCTTCGTCTTCATATTTCATTATTTTGTCTAGCTTGTGCTTTTGAAATTGCGCTCAATTTAGAAGGCTCTGTGGGTATTTCCAAGTTTAACTTGAATTCTTTATCTGAGTTTCCCACAATCACTCCTGTACAATCAGCAAAAGTTCCTATTTCTGCCAGAAAAGAAAACAGGTGCTATAATTTGCCTGTTAGACTTCCTGCTAAGGATCCAAGTTAAAGGGCACAATTCTCAAAAAGGATTAAATGGGAGCTAATTAATAAAGGCACAGTATGCTCATGTGGTGACAAAATGAATAACCGAGGCATACACAAACTTTAACATCTGCATAATTCATAGTTGGTTTATGGTGTCAAATGTACAGGGAAATATTTTTAAATCACACAGAATATTTGAAGTTTGTCTAATGCAGAGGTCTTCAAACTGTGGTGCGCGCCCCCTTGGGGGGCGTGGATGTGTTCTCAGGGGCACACAAATGCCTCTGCAAGTACATGTGAATGAGGATGGCCTGGAAGTGCAGTGATGTTTATTTGCTGCATTTCTAGGATGTCTTCATTTACTGTGAGCCCTTGAAGTGAGAACTGTGATCGGACTGCAGTGGAGGCGGGGTCAAAGAGGTTGCTAAAAAAAAAAAAGTAGGTGTTTTGTGTTTTCACAGTCATGTAAGTGTGTATAAAATAACGCAGTAACAACTTAATTGAAAAATAAATGCAAGTTAAACTAACTGGTGGTAAATGTACTCTTTTAGGTTATGAAACCTCAGTTAGTGACTACCATCACTGCAGATGTCTGTGTGTGTTAAAGCTGAGCGACACATAATTGAACCCTAATTGGTGCACAGGAATAGTGACCTTTGTATTTATAGTCAGAGCCACTGGAATTGTGAAATTGTGTGGTTTTGGCTTTTTGCACATAGTTATGGATATCCTGCATTTGCCACATAATTCATCATCTAGTGCATAATTTGCAGATTTTAACAAAAAAAATTGTTTCCAGCTCAAACTGTTCAAAAGTGAATGCAGCAACACATGTTACCCCCGCAGTGAAAGGCCCTTTGTAAAGGTTGGCTGGTCACCTTTCTGTTCCTTTTGCTATATGTGGTTGTTAAACTGGTACTTATGAGGGGCAATATGACAAGGACAGTGTTAACAGGTGTAAAAATGACAAACTAATGCAGTAATGCTAGCACAAAATATGCAGCATTATGCAGCATAATTCGCCTTTGCTTGCTGCATAATTTAGTCAACCCTACTGCATAAATTGTCCTTCTCCTGCCACATAATTCTAGTGGCCCTCTTTATAGTGCTATGAGGTCCCAGCCTGGGGCAGAAAGCACTGGGAATAGGTAATTCGTCATTTTAAAATCGTATTTACATAGTCTAAGCTAGGCTGCTGCAAAATGATGCAGTGATTGAGATAAAACAAGTTCTTACAAAATTTGTCTTTTAGTAATAAGTAATCAAATTGTATCTAATGCAGACACTTTTATAAGTGTCTCCATTATTCCAGATATCAGATAACACCCCTATATTACATCTCAAAAAGAATAGATCTTTGCCGCCCTGAAGCTTTAAGCAGAGCCACTGGAATTATTCAGCAGAAGAGACCCACATTATGCTGCAGGGTTGACTAAATTATGCAGCAAGAAAAGGTAAATTATGCGGCACAGTGCACCACATTTTGTGGTTAGCATTATTTTATTATTTTGTCATTTTAACTCATGGTAACGCTGTCAGGGGAAATATTTCACCTCATTAGTACCAGTTTAACACCCAAAAACACACAGTAAGCAACTACAAGATTACCAGTGAATGTTTGCACAGGGCCTTCCACTGCTCCGGAACACGTTGCCACGTTTTAAGTAACCCATGTTCCATTAGAGCTAGGAATCAAGTTTTTGTTGAAATCTACAGATTATGCAGCAGATTTAGCAAATGCTGTAAACTCATAATTATGTGGAAAACACTGCTGCTGCAGAAACTCATAATTCCAGTGGCTTTGACTTTAAGTGACTCAATCAGTTAGCGGATGGTAAGTAGGCTGGTTTCCTTTTTAACTTTATGCACTACCACTACACCATTCGCTTTCAGGCAGAGGCACCACAAAGTCAGCTTAAACCGTTCAGGGGCAGTTTTTTGTGTGAAACGTGAGTCCATGGGGTGGCAGGTAGAAGGCCAGCAGGGTTTCACTCAGATGCAGGGCCCTAATCGTCTCGACCTCTGGCGCATCACAGTAATGGTCCAGGAGAAGAAGGAAAGGAGTGAGATTGATGGATATTGTCAAAGAGATGGCCCAGAATAGAGAGCACTGTATGGGGACTCATTTTTATGTTTAAAAGGGCAATAGACAGCTTCATCAGAGAGGTACCCCAAAGAAGGGGACAATATAAGTGGCCTTTTAATTTTAAAGGGCCAGTTATCAGTACAGCAGGTACTGCCAGGTGTATAAATGGCCACTGCTGGAAGCAGATGCAGCAGGACTGGGGCCCAGGGGATTCAGCAGCCCACTGCATCACAATTATGACTGTCTACCTTTAAAAAAAAGCGCATGGGAGCTTATTTTCCTTTCTAGCATTAGGACTGAGGTGATGGTCCGTCATGGTGGGGAAGAGGTAAAAGATGCATAGGAGATAGAATGCAACTCAGGACTGCAGTTAGCATTAGTGCAACAGGTGTTGTTGCATTGGGGTCCACAAGTGTGAGGGGCTCACATCACCCCAATTACGGGGAGCAGAATGTTTGGGATAATACTTGTTTTTGTTTGATGCATTTGCTGTTTTATAAGTGTCATATTTAGTGCGGTTTATAAGCTATTGAAAAAGTACTCCTGAAATCATCCGATAAGTCCTGCATGTAGCCATGTCCCTCCCGCTCCCCCAATCCTTTCCATGAAGTTTTGGAGGGGGGGCCCGACCTCAAAACATTTTGCTTAGGGGGGGCTCAGAGCAAAAAAGTTTGAAGACCTCTGGCCTAGAGGGACTACTCGAAACGCCAGGTCTTCAGCTCCTTGTAAATTCATGATGTGAAGAGGAGGCTTTCATGTGTAGTGGCAGGAAATTCAACACTTCTGGAGTGATATAGAAGAAGGCTTGACCGCCAGATCTAGATTTCCTAATGCACAGGATGTTTGCAAATAGGAGTCTGAACGAGTGAATGTGCCTGGAACATTGTGACAGCTGATGCTGGGCCAGTGTTTTGTAGTGCCTTTTAGGTGTGGGTGAGGAGTTTCAATTGTGCTTGCTTATGTATGGGGAGCCAGTGGAGCTCCTTCAGGTGTGGTGTGATGTGAGTGTCATGGGAAGCTGAGAGTGATTCTGGCCACTGAGTTCTGAATGGTCTGCAGCCTTCTGATTAGTTTTTTCCTGATCCTTGCATGGAGAGTGTTCCCTAGTCCATCTTGCTTACAACCAGGGCAGGCCTGACTGCTTTCCGGGTGCTGATTGGAAGCAATTTGAACATCTTCCTCAGCCTCTTCAGGGTATAGAAGCATGAAGCAGTGATGGTGTTAATAATAATCTTTATTGCTTGATTACTTAAAATCATTGCAATCACTACAACTTCACATCACATACTTAAAAACGTAATCAATCATAAAAAAATCCATTACAAGCAAAACATGTTCCCAACACATAGAATAAAAAACTGACCTGTATATACAAATTTAAAACTTATCAATAAAATCAGGTCTATTCACATAGCATCGATAATGTGCGATTAATACGACGGCCATCATATCAGAGCAAAAATAAAGTGCATTACTATAAAGTGCTAATATGCGATTATTGCAACGATCTTCGTGTTAAAACAGATAAAGTGCATTAGTTTATGGTAATAGTGTCACATCTATTTTGACATATCTAATTGTCACCTTCGCAACATGATTATCAATTAATAAGAATTATAAGCCAAATAATACTATTAGGTAACACAACCATGGAAATACTGGAGGTCTACCTTATTATATCAAAACATTTTTCAGCTGGCAATAAAATTTTTACCAAATGACACAATAGAGGAATCGATTCACCAGATAATGACATAATTAAAGCCTGACGAGCAGATCTCACCCCGCTCTTCAAGAAACATGGTCTTAAGAATGTACGTCGAATATTAATCAACTTTGGGCATACACACACTATATGGACTAAAGTTTCCTGTGGCCGTCCACAAAGTCTACAATCAGGGTCCGGCCACTGCTTAATCCACGAATTTGTGCCCTCCTTTGTTGGATTTAATCCCATTCGTAACCTCAGAAACTTATTTTTAAATTTTGCTGAGAAAAAAGCATTCAAATACGGCTGTTTTGGTGTTGACTTCGGTGGTCATGTCAGGGTTGCTGTTGATGACCATCCTGAGGTTCTTGGTATGGGTCGTGGGGGTGAGTGTCGATTCTAGCTCTGTTGGCCACTAGGTAGAGTCCCACAGTGAAGTGCTCTTCTCAAAGATCACGATTTCTGTTGTGTAGGTATTCAGCTTCAGGCAGTGGTACTATAAGCCTCGGAAATGGATTTGGTTATCGAGAACAACAAGAAAGATGTCATCCAGGTTGCAAAGGAAGAGCATGTCTCCTTAGTAGAAATATATTGTTCTTAGATTATGCAGCTTATATAGCAAAGCACCATTGTGAGCGAGATAGGTTGGGTTTAAACCTGAGATCCTGGGGATACCCTTGACAGCAATAAGGGATGAATGTGGGGATGTCCGGCACACATACAACAGTATTAATGCTAGTACTATGTTACCTTATACAATGCTTGAAAAAAATGCACACACGAGGAGATGGCAGCATATTTAGAGGGAGTAGATCTACCACAAATGGAGATAGAGAGGAAATGGAGCAACCAAATTTGGATCAAGAAATCAGAGGGGCTCTACATGACTTAGCTACTGGGAATGTCCCAGGTATAAATAATCTCCCACAGGAGCTAAGCAGCATATATCTTAACAAACTAACTAGATAGTGTCCTTGTTGAAGCCAGGAAAATATCAGTTGGATATGACATCACACTGTCCTCTCTTGATCTTGAACCTAGATTACAAAATTCTGGGGAACATCCTGACCCAAAGACTGCTTCCACACATGCCAATGCCTTTTCGTCCATAGCAAAAAGGGTTCTTACCTGGTAGTAGCACATCACAAAATCTGAGGAGTGTACTTGAAGTAATGGATGGGGCGGTTACAAAAGTACTCCATTCTGTGCTATTGTCTGACACGGAGAACGCCTTCAATTTCCTGAGTTGGCAATATTTGTTTTAGGTCCTCATGAAATTGTGGCTTTGGGAGAAATATATAAAAATGTTGCTGCTGTTATTTGCCCTGGCAATGGAACCATTTGCTTCCAGGATGTGGCGAGAGGGGTTGGACTGGGGAATTGTGATACTCAAATAGTTTTTTTGTATGTGAATACATTTCTAGTTTATATAACACCTATTAGGATGGATCTGAATCCTATGGTGCATGATCTACGATGATTTGGAAATATCTCAGGACTCAAACTGAATTGGGAAATGTCCTATTTATACCTAATGAAACCAGACATATCAAGCAGTTTGGTGGGAACCGGGGAAGAAATTATTAAGTGGGAACCCACTTCCTTAAGGTATCTGGGGATAAACATCTATCACTCCCGGGGGTGTATGATAGGGGCATTGCTCTTTCCAAGTGACCTTTTGGAGATAGCTGCCATTATCTGTAGCTGGGCAATGTCTAAAATAATGATACTCCCCAGGCACCTTTACTATTTTGCTGACACTCTGATCATTGTCCCAAGAAAACATTTTTGGGACATGGATTCTTCTCTTGGCTGAGGCCATTCCTATATCCGGTGCAGAGTGGACCCAATACATCTTGCAGTTATATGCCATCAATTCCAGTTGAGGGATGTTGTTAGAGTCGAGCGATGAGCCTCCCGCACTATTGGACGTGATTGGCAAACTGTTCGCCAAGAGTATTCTCCTTCACCTTCAGCACTGGGCATTTGGTAATAACCTTGTTCCTGTGGAGCAAGATGGTTTTCGTAAGAACTGTGAAACCTTAGGTAATATCATAGCCCTCCAAACATTGATAGACAAGTATCCTGTGGGTGAGGGAATGGCCTTATAGTCTGCCTTTATTGATTTTTCCACAGCGTTTGATAGGGTTGACCATGGGACGCTGTGTAGGAAACTGGTTGCATTGAAGATCCTCGCACATTTGCTTAGGTTGATTGTCGCTCTGCACTCTTCAACTTGGACTCAGGTTCTGATGGTAGGGAACTAGGGTCTGCCCAGCAAAGTAGAGGTGCACAGTGGACTGAAGCATGGGGCTTACTTGCACCCCTTCTTTTCTCCCTTTACATCCATGACCTACCTTGCAGAGTTTGACAGCCTAAGGAGGACCCACCTAAATTAGGAGCAATGATGATGTTGTTATGTTGGATTTAACCCCGATAGGACTACAGAGGCGTATCTCAAAGTTGGGAAATTAAGCTAATAAAGTCTTTCTAAAAATAAATATCTTTAAGAGTAAAATTATGGTTTTTAGGTCCCGGGGGTGCAGAATTAGGAAGGGTTTGTACTGGTTCCTGGGGAATGACAAGTTGGAAGTGGTGAAGTTTAATCCATATCTAAGTAGAATTTTTGCTAACAATTGCTTAAAACAGGATCACATCAGTTAGTGTAGAAGTAAGGCTTTATCTCAAACCTCGGCCTTACGAGGACTATATCAGTGTTGTGGTCAAAGGCATTTTGCCCATGTTTTGGTGGTTTATTGGGTTAAGAATCCATCTTCATTGAGTTATGCCTGTGAGGTAATGGAAGAGCAGCATTGGTCCTTTTTAGAGAAGGTTGAAGGGTGCATTTGGTGCCAAATCTTGTAATTAGAATTTTTCGGCCATACCATCGGCTTTCCAGCTTGAATTTGGGCTTCTCTCTACGAATGTGTTTGCTATGGCTGCTGTTTTAAGGTGGGGGAATAACTTACTGAATAGTGAATCTGGTTCCATCAGAGCTGCATTGAAATATGAAATGTTTTACTGTTGGAAGGAAAGAAGTGCTGTCTTTTCAAACTATATGAAAGCTCTGGATATGTTTGAAATTGGTCAGAATGAGATGGCATCCCTTCTGAAGCTCACCTCAGAAAATGTGATTAAAAAAACAATTTATAAAGCGAGCCCGAAAAAAGACATCGTATTGTGTGCTCAGTAAGCCTGGAATAAAATAGTACTGGAGAGTAGCATTTGTAAACAACCGTATGTGTACTATGAAACCTCCCCCGTGGTATGCGCAGAACTATTTTGTTATTAAGGTTGAATCTGCTTCCGTAACGAATTATTACTCGATCATGGGAGGAACTAGCAAGGGAGGAGAGGTTTTGTGATCTCTCTGGGAACAGTATTTAAGATTTAAATGATGTCCTTTTTCTATGCCCTCACCTTCATTCATTGCGGCGCCAATTGCTAAGACCATTGTTTTTAAAGTATAGCATAACTATGGTAGCAGAGACCCAGCAATGTTTCCTTGTACCACCATCAGAAATAGTTTGTGCAAATATTTTTTACATTTTTAAACAATTTAAAAATATTTTTTAAATGTTTGAAATTTTATAATTTCATAATAACTGTATCTGGTCATGAATTTGTGGAATGTTGCATTTTAGGTCTCAAATACTTTGCATAGTATAAAGAGAATTATTCTATTAATTTTGCTTGTTCTGCTGGACGTATTGCACAAATAGAAGTACTGTATGAGTGTTGTATTGTAAAATATGTTGCACTACTTGTTTGTTGCATTTATTAAGCTTGTTTAGTATTGCGTTATAATGTTCAATTTGCTTAGTATTGCGTTATAATGTTTAGTTTATTAGATTACGGATTTGCACTTTTTTCTGTCCGTAGGGCCTACTTTATCTAAATTATAGTATAGTTGTACGCTGATTGGTTTCCTCTTGTATTTCATACTTTTATATATTTTACATTGCATGAATTGCTTTTTAAAAAAATCTTTATTGTACTTTATGTGGGCCTCTGAGTTCCAAATCATCATACAAATCTTTGAATCTTATAAAAATAAATTACATACAATAAATGGTAAATATAAGTAGTATTTGTAAAAATCAATTGATTGGCATTGAACAAACAGTACATCAGGTGGTTGACAATCATATTTTAAACACTGAAGTTTATATTTGATTATATAATATTTTGTTTTACATTGACATATTTATGCTGGTCGATTGATGTGATCACAAACAAATCAAGCAAGTCTTTTATAGGATATGGGGGGGGGGGCGGAGCTTGCCTCGCCTAAAGATGGCCGCTAATTAAAGAAGCTCTGTTTGCCGCTTTTACTATCCGTTATTTACTCACTTCACTCCCGGGGGTAGCCGCACAGAATGCAGCGCCATCGATGCCGCTGATGAAACGCTCCCTAACGATATGAACTTTGTCCCAAAGTGAGCAGCAGAAACAAAGTTGGCGGCGACTGCGATTTGAGGCCTGGCGTTGCATGGAGACGTGGCCTAAAGTGAGGAAAGCAGCCCGCGGTAAAGCCTGACAGAGCTTTTGCTGGCTTGTCTCCGGTGCGCAACTCATCGACCGGGCCCCTCCCCTGGCGAAAAATCCTGAACTGCGGTGAGGGGAGGTGCGTGCAAGAATCTAGCTGCCGGCCCTTGGAGTGACTGCAAGACACGGACCGAGCCCGGGCCTCCACGGGGTCCGCTGAGAGGTAGAGGACGGCTCCCCATCCCGCTCCGGCTCACAGCGCGAGTGCCCATTAAGGGTGAGAAGCGCAGGCAACTATATCTTGGGCCTTTTTCCTGCGTCTGATTGCGGCTCTGGATATTGGAAGGGTTGCTCCCTGACACCGGAGCCCTCTGGTGGCATCTACACCCGCAGCCTGGGCTGAGAAACGCAGCGCACCGACAAAAACGGCATGGGGAGACCTGGTTGCGCTGCTTTCTCTGCTGTGCGTTTGCCGTAGCTGTGCTACGCTGTGGAGGGTCCTTTCCCTGCAAAACTGTGCAATATTAGCCTCCAACACTAAGACGTGGACTTACCTCCCAAACCGACATTGTGGGGTGACTTCAATAAGGTCCGGGCCGGATATAGGATAAGCATAGGCCTTCCCAGTGGCTGAGATCCAGAGAGTAAACATATTAACGACTTTGCGGCTCAGAGAGGGTACTCGCCACAGCTGATTTGGCGGTTCCACGACTACTGAGGGCTGCAGCAAGATGGGTAAATTAGACAAGACACAAACTAAACTCCAATTCGAGCAACGGAAGTCCAGGTATAGGGAGGAATCTGCAGACAACACTTCGACAATGCCCATTGATGAACCTGAAGACAGTGGGAACATCAAGCAAATATTAGCAGTGACGCAAAAGAGCTTATTCACAATTGACGGTAGAATAGAATCATTATCATACAGGATGGACCGAATGTCCGAAAGACTAGATAAGCATGCCGAACGCCTGGACATGGCGCCGAGTCTCGGAAGTAGAAGAAGCGCAGACGGATACCGACAGTGCACAGAGGCAGATGGTTTAAGTCCTAGCTCTCCTTCAAGATAAGGCCGAGGATCTGGAGGCTAGGTCGCGACGCAGTAACCTACGCTTAGTTGGCCTTCCGGAAACCACTGCAACGGGTGTAATGGAGGTAATTGTTGAAAAGTTAATTACCAACCTGCTGGGACGTGAAGTTTTTTCATCCATGTTTGTCGTGGAACAAGCACATCGCTCCTTGGGCCCTAGGCCTCCTCCAGGTGCTCCACCGCGACCTATCATAGCGAAATTGCTCAACTACAGGGACAGACGCTGCTTTGAGAAAGGCGAGAGAGTTGGGGGAGCTTCGATTCGAGGGCTCCTCCATTTCGTTGTTTCCAGACTTCACACTTAAGGTGCAAGAGGCAAGAAGGCAGTTCGCCCCAATGAAACGCAAGCTACATGAGCAGAATATAGAATATACGATGCTGTACCCGGCAAAGCTACGAGTTAACTTTAATGGTAAAGCAAGGATCTTCACAGACCCCAAGTCCCTCCAAAAGGCCATTAAGGAGCTGAGCAAAACCGACCTACCTAAGAAGGGCTCGTCTACTGTGGATGGAGCAGAAGGCCGCAGTGGCGATCTTGAAGAGAACGACTGACACTGAACTGATCTCACCTGACCTTCAAAATAATTTCAGCGGAAGGCCATTGAAGAAGTAACCAGGTCGGTGCAGGGGGGTTTGGGGTGCTCTGTGTGGTGCTCATGTCTATGGCAAGCTAAGTGGGGCGTTATCAGACTGGCAATGGTTGATGAGTGTGTGCGTTGCGCCACCCACAATACGAGGGCTTGGACATTGCCCACTGGGGACTGTTTTGAAGGGATACGTTGCCCGGGTGGAAGGCTTCAATTGACGCTTGGTGTGGGTGGTGCCCCCCCGGATGAGTGGCATTTACTAGTAAATGGCGGCCGGAGTGGCTCTGGTAAAGGTTGAGGCACTCGCCGGTAACATCTGCCTCTGCGTGTCACGCACTGTTTGGTTGAACGTTGTATACCTTTTATTTTTGTATATCCCTGCAGGAGCGCTAGGGAGAGTTTTATTTTAGTTGATTGCTGGGGGGTGGGACATAGTCCGCTCATGCTCTGTTGGGTAAAGCATGGCGTGAGTGGGAGAGGGAGGGTTATTTGTTTGATTTGTTGTTTTGATTTCACAGCGTGCATAGACAGGATAGATGCGGGAGTTGACATCAGGTGGTTTAGTAAAGTGCAAACAGTAAAAGCCAATAGAACCCAACAT
This sequence comes from Calotriton arnoldi, assembly GCA_963921515.1. Taxonomy (NCBI): domain Eukaryota; kingdom Metazoa; phylum Chordata; class Amphibia; order Caudata; family Salamandridae; genus Calotriton; species Calotriton arnoldi. The sequence continues at coordinate 53,602 of CAWUFW010014788.1, forward strand.
AAATGATCAAGGCGGCACAGGGCGTAATCACAAAGACAGAATACGATTTATCACCTGGAATGTCAGAGGCCTAAATTCTTATAGAAAGCTGCACAAGATCATGGTCTTCCTTACAAGACATGATATCGACGTGGCTCTGCTTCAAGAGACACACTTGACAACAAATAGCTGCATGCTTACAAGGAGGCGACTCCTCGGTGCATTCCAGGCGGCTGGATTCACTTCGTACGCCAGAGGGGTAATCACCTGGGTTAATCCAAAATCAGGGATCTCTTTACACGAACTAAAAGTGGATCCGTATGGTAGATATGCAATTTCGAGGTGCCACGGGAAAGGCTTAGATGTTCAGGTTGTTAATATATATGGCCCGAATTATGACAACCCTCAATTTTATAGGTCATTACTCACACAAACTCAAGGAGGCTTGTCATTGCCACAATTATGGGGAGGAGACCTGAACTGTGTGTTAGACCCCCTGTGTGATAGATCGGGGGGCCCCCCTAGGCGCCCGTTAGCAGCAGCAAAAAGTATATGTGATATAGCCACCCAGTTGAACATGATTGATGTCTGGAGAGCTAGATCCCCCAGGAAGGGTGGGTTAACGCATTATTCCGCTCCTCATGATCTACACACCAGAATAGATTATTGGCTGATCTCTGGATCGTTGTTGCCTCGTGTTCGCGAATGCACGGTGCTACCGCGTTCATTCTCCGATCATTCCCCAATAATATTGGAGGTGGAGATTCCACTGCGAGGCGCAACCCCTTTTGCCTGGAGATTTCCCCCGTACTCCCTACTGGACACAGCTTTCAAAGCCGAGCTGGCCACAGCGATCACATACTTTTTTTACATTAATGTAGGCTCAGTAGAGCACTTTTCTACAGTATGGGAGACATTTAAAGTATATATTAGAGGGGTAGTCATAAGTAAACATGCGGGAGTCCTGCTCTCCATTAGGGGCAGACTCTCCCTGTTGGAAGGCCAGCTGGGTAGACTAGAACAGGAGGCGATAGAAGGGACAGACCCACAGGTTATTGAGGCATTGAAGAAAACACTGGACGAATACCATGAGGAAGCGGATAATGAAGTGAAGCATATGGGAAAGTATGCCGTAGCTAAAACATATGGCGAAGGGGATAGGCCGGGATCGGTCCTGGCAGCCCTAGCACGTCGACAAAGAGAATCTGGCGTGGTTACAGAGCTACTGGGGGAGGACGGGTGCCCTCTACGCAAGCCTATGGAAATCGCTAACAGGTTCAGCAGGTACTGTGGGGATTTATACAGCTCCAGGGTGGATGCCGATGACAAAACCATATTAGACTATCTAGAGTACATACAACTACCCTGGCTCACTAATGGGCACAGAGAATATTTGATGAGGCCTCTTTACTCTTCTGAGATACAGATTGCTTTGAATTCCATGCGAGAGGGGAGTGCTCCGGGACAAGACGGACTCACAGTATCCTTCTATAAAGCCTATAAAGAAATACTTGTCCCACATCTGTGTACACTGTTCGAAGAAATCAGTGAATCAGGCATTATGCCACATACTATGAGGGAGGCCCTAATTGTTACGCTGCTCAAACCTGGCAAGCCCCCGAACTAATGCTCATCCTATAGGCCGCTTTCACTTTTAAATGTGGATACAAAAATATTTGCCAAAATCCTAGCAAATAGACTAGCGCCATTGCTTCCGACATTGGTTCGCCCTGAACAGGCGGGGTTCGTGCCAGGCCTTACATTAACGTACAACCTAAGAACGGTGTTCGGGGCCATGCAACACATCAGGCCTGACATTAACGCCGCAGCGGTTTTCTTGGACGCTGAAAAAGCGTTTGACTCGGTCGAATGGCCTTTTATGTTGGCAGTACTAAAGAGATTGGGCGTGGGTGATGTATTTCTTAGACTGGTTTCAGTACTGTACAATCAGCCTGCAGCTAGAGTACGCGTGGGGGATGTTCTAACTTCTCCCTTCGCGATTACACGAGGCACCAGGCAGGGCTGCCCGCTGTCCCCGCTACTATATGCTATAGTGGCGGAGCCTCTGGCTAGCGCCCTTAGAGAATACCATGGGCATCGCGGGTTGCGTTTCCCTGACTACAATCTAATAATATCGGCATATGCGGATGACACGCTACTTTATGTTAGGGACCCCGCGGTAAACTTGACACCAATAATATGCAAGGTAATACGATTTGGTGGAATCTCAAGGCTAAATATCAATTGGAATAAATCTATCATATTTCCATTAACTCCAATTATGACACCGTTTGAGCTAGATTTCCCCCTTCAGTGGTCCACTGAACCAGTGCGTTATTTGGGTATACAGGTGCACACAGATTCGGAGTTAGTCATTAGGGACAATTATGGCAAGGTCATGGCCAAGCTGGAGGAGGACATAGATAGGTGAGCCCGACTTCCATTGTCGTTAGTCGGCCGAATTTCTCTGATGAAAATGGTTGTACTACCCAGATTCTTATTCCTTTTTATCAACATCCCAATGGTCATCCCGAAACATATTTTCAAGAGATTGAAAGCGCTGATGGTATGGTTGGCTTGGGCTGGTAAGACCCCACGCGTTAAAATGGATACACTCACACTGCCGTATTCAATGGGAGGGCTGGGCCCCCCAGATCTTGAACTCTATTATAGAGCTGCTCAAGGCTCACACGCCTATTTCTGGTGTCATGGCCCGCACACCCTCCCCCACCTTCAAATTGAAAGGATCGCAGTTGCACCTGATCCTCTCCCACGGCGTTTGACTCAATTCCCTAATAGACGAAATGGTGTGCTAGATTCCATCAAGTCTACGGTACATGCATGGCATGACTTGCTTAAGAAACAAGCCGGTGTGCTATTGTATTCCCCTCTTCTACCAGTAGAATGGTGTCAGTGGCTCCTGATGAGTACGGAGAGTGAGGTGGTCCGTTCCCTTAAGGCTATACAAATCCACACGTTGGGCGATTTATTTATGGAAGGAAGGGTCAGCACATGGGAAGAGGCCACATCCAACAGCCAAGACTCTACGCTACTCTCACAGTTTCATTATTTTAGAATCCGGCACGCTCTGCATGCATTGCTTGGTGATGAATACCAGGAGCCCCTGGAGCTCCTATCCTTCACCTATCTCCTACGCACGAAATCTCCTAATAAACTGGTATCTAACATATATGATATGTCACAGGAGTTTAGGCGCACGCAATACTCTAAGGTTAGAACACAGTGGCAAACAGATCTCGGTGTCACGCTAGATGACTCCAAATGGACGTATTGTTGTGAGGTGACGCAGAAAATATCACTTAATGGCAAGCATAGACTAATACATTTCAAGTACCTCAATAGGGTATATTACACTCCGGAGCGGATGTTCTGATATGGTTTAAGAGATTCAGATAGGTGGGAACGCTGTGGCGAGGGTGGGCGGGGTTTATTCAAGTTGCTTGGTTGTGTCCTCAGATTGCTGATTTTTGGAGGCAAATTTTTAAGGAACTAGGAGAAATAACAGGGGTAGCTCTTGATCCGGATCCACTACTTGCATTATTGGGCGACACAAAACCCCTACAAAAAAACGTACGCAAACTGGTTGCGATGGGTTTGCTTCTAGCCAAACGTAGAGTCGCAATGCGTTGGTGACGGGGTGCCCCCACCCCCCCCCCACAAAGGCTGAATGGGACAGAGATATGGTTTTCTGTAACACCCAATCTGAATTATATAGTGAATTGATGCCTCCACAAAATCGCCCAAAAAGCTTCTGGGGATTATACAAACAACACCTGGCTGCCAATGAAGTGGATGAGACGGGGAGGCTTAATGGAGTTGGGATTCATAATATGCTAACAGGTAGATTGCGATGCATTAGAATTGGTGATGGACAGATATGTAAAAATTGCGGAACTGCTGAGATGGTCTACGCTGCCTTAAGTTATGTGGGTTCAATTCTTGGGGCTATTGTGCTGTATGTTATGCAATGTCATTGGTACATCGTTTTACTCCATCTGTTTGCTCCATGAATAATGTAACATTTCCCCTTTTTTTTGTTTAAGTGCAACACTGTGAAACGTTTACTAAATTTAATAAAAAATAAAATAAAATAAAAAAGTCTCTTATAGGACATGAAAAGTAATTCATGATAAATATAGATGTGTATAAGAGGATAAACAGTGTATTTTAGTGTTACTTCTAATGGCGGGTGTTCAAAAAGGGTGTCTGCTCAAAACGATATATATTGTGTAAATTGCTGACACTTATGGTATAGGGAGCCAAAATGACAACCCGATTTTTTATGCAAATTTTGACCGCTTGGAGATTATTCTTGTTGAGCCCTCTGAGGGCGAGAGTGGTTTAAGGGGTCATTCCCATCACTACTGAGAAATTTCAGATTTATAAAAAGTTAGTTTTGGGAGGATTTTTTAGGGAGATGTGGCATATTTGAAATCATCTCTGTATGATGGTGTTTGCTTTGTTCGCCCTAAGTTGGCAGGGTATGCCCAGACGTGGGTCCCTTGCTCACTTTGCCACTGGATTCAAGCTAGCTGGCTGATGAATGGTGTTACCCAGAAACCGGTCCCAGGATGCTTGTTTCCGGTTCAGGGAACACCTGGCTTGGCAGTTCGGGCTGGACTGCTCCCATGAGGCACAGGGTCAAGACTGATTTGCATATAGCTGGGTCTGACCTGAGGTGGCGAAGAGAGCTAAAGAATGATGATGGATTCAACCCAGATCTGTGACTGGGGGTGAGTGTCTGAAAAGTTTCAGCGCTCCGTCCATCATCTCCTTGTGTTTGCTTTGTTCGCCCTAAGTTGGCAGGGTATGCCCAGATGTGGGTCCCTTGCTCACTTTGCCACTGGATTCAAGCTAGCCGGGCTGATGAAGGGTGTTACCCAGAAACTGGTCCCAGGATGCTTGTTTCCGGTTCAGGGAAGACCTGGCTTGGCAGTTCGGGCTGGACTGTTCCCCATGAGGCACAGGGTCAAGACTGATTTGCATATAGCTGGGTCTGACCTGAGGTGGCGAAGTGAGCTAAAGAATGATGATGGATTCAACCCAGATCTGTGACTGGGGGGTGAGTGTCTGAAAAGTTTCAGCGCTCCGTCCATCATCTCCTTGTGTTTGCTTTGTTCGCCCTAAGTTGGCAGGGTATGCCCAGACGTGGGTCCCAGGCTCACTTTGCCACTGGATTCAAGCTAGCCTGGCTGATGAAGGGTGTTACCCAGAAACTGGTCCCAGGATGCTTGTTTCCGGTTCAGCGAAGACCTTGCATGGCAGTTCGGGCTGGACTGTTCCCATGAGGCACAGGGTCAAGACTGATTTGCATATAGCTGGGTCTGACCTGAGGTGGCGAAGTGAACTAAAGAATGACGATGGATTCAACCCAGATCTGTGACTGGGGGTGAGTGTCTGAAAAGTTTCAGCGCTCCGTCCATCATCTCCTTGTGTTTGCTTTGTTCGCCCTAAGTTGGCAGGGTATGCCCAAACGTGGGTCCCTTGCTCATTTTGCCACTGGATTCAAGCTAGCCTGGCTGATGAAGGGTGTTACCCAGAAACCGGTCCCAGGATGCTTGTTTCCGGTTCAGGGAAGACCTGGCTTGGTAGTTCGGGCTGGACTGTTCCCAAGAGGTACAGGGTCAAGACTGATTTGCATATAGCTCGGTCTGACCTGAGGTGGCGAAGTGAGCTAAAGAATGATGATGGATTCAACCCAGATCTGTGACTGGGGGTGAGTGTCTGAAAAGTTTCAGCGCTCCGTCCATCATCTCCTTGTGTTTGCTTTGTTCGCCCTAAGTTGGCAGGGTATGCCCAGACGTGGGTCCCTTGCTCACTTTGCCACTGGATTCAAGCTAGCCTGGCTGATGAAGGGTGTTACCCAGAAACCGGTCCCAGGATGCTTGTTTCCGGTTCAGGGAAGACCTGGCTTGGCAGTTCGGGCTGGACTGTTCCCATGAGGCACAGGGTCAAGACTGATTTGCATATAGCTGGGTCTGACCTGAGGTGGCGAAGTGAGCTAAAGAATGATGATGGATTCAACCCAGATCTGTGACTGGGGGTGAGTGTCTGAAAAGTTTCAGCGCTCCGTTCATCATCTCCTTGTGTTTGCTTTGTTCGCCCTAAGTTGGCAGGGTATGCCCAGACGTGGGTCCCTTGCTCACTTTGCCACTGGATTCAAGCTAGCCTGGCTGATGAAGGGTGTTACCCAGAAACCGGTCCCAGGATGCTTGTTTCCGGTTCAGGGAAGACCTGGCTTTGCAGTTCGGGCTGGACTGCTCCCATGAGGCACAGGGTCAAGACTGATTTGCATATAGCTGGGTGGCGAAGTGAGCTAAAGAATGATGATGGATTCAACCCAGAACTGTGACTGGGGGTGAGTGTCTGAAAAGTTTCAGCGCTCCGTCCATCATCTCCTTGTGTTTGCTTTGTTCGCCCTAAGTTGGCAGGGTATGCCCAGACGTGGGTCCCTTGCTCACTTTGCCACGGGATTCAAGCTAGCCTGGCTGATGAAGGGTGTTACCCAGAAACCGGTCCCAGGATGCTTGTTTCCGGTTCAGGGAAGACCTGGCTTTGCAGTTCGGGCTGGACTGCTCCCATGAGGCACAGGGTCAAGACTGATTTGCATATAGCTGGATCTGGCCTGAGGTGGCGAAGTGAGCTAAAGAATGATGATGGATTCAACCCAGATCTGTGACTGGGGGTGAGTGTCTGAAAAGTTTCAGCGCTCCGTCCATCATCTCCTTGTGTTTGCTTTGATAAGTAGTTCAGACAGATATGGGGTCTTTGAGTGTTGTTCATGGAGATTTAAAGTCAATAATGATACTGGAGAAATAGCTAGTCAACCTGAAAGGGAAGCCAAAGTTCAGAAGAGGGGCTCCATATCTCGAAGATCGGGTAATGTTCTTCTTCCACCTGATTATTGCTACACATAGGACTGGAGTTTTCTCTTATATCATCTTTTGATGTTTGGTGGTCTCAGTCCACCTGTCTCATCCATCATCCCAAACAAACCCTCCATCCATCCTAAAGAAAGTATTCTTTCTTAGTTATAGTTATAGAATAGTTGACACACAGTTCTCTCAATAAGTGCCAAATACTTTATGAGAAATAACATATTTTTTCAGGGGAATATTTGTATTTATTTTTAAAACAGAGGCATAATGAAGATCTGCAACCTTGTCCAGTTTCATTCAAGCAACAGTTTGGCATTTTTAAATCCTGGATAAGACCGATTAAAGAACTTCCAACTGCAAGCAGAGCAACTGACTGCTCCTTAGATGACTTCTCCTTACCACTCATCACGTCGCGTGCTTTATCACAGACACCTAGTAATACCCTGGGCATACAGTGGGCAACTTAGAGTTCAGTACAATGCAGGGACGATACTCTACCAAGCATTCATCGATTGCTGTCTCTGATGCTATGACTTGAGATGAATGATAACCCTGGACAGCTATGTTTTGAGTGTAGAGCGGAAAAAGTGGTTCACTTCTGCATTAGGGATAGGTCCACAGTTATCCAGAGTGTGAGACCCCAGGACTCCCGACAACTGATGTCTATGTGACTTTATCTCTTGAAAATGTAATTAACGGTAGAGTTGTGAGGTGGCAAAGTGGAGTATTCTGGTTATTGAGTAGAAGGCCATAAGATAACAATGGTACCCTTTGTCTTTGCTCCGTTAACGTTGCACAAGGAGCAGAGTGTTTGGACTTAGTGCTTGACTCCACTGTGGGCCAATGCATGAAATTTCATCACTTTGAGGACTTTTTCACATTGTTATGTTTCCGCAGAGTGTAACACATCCCTGTGACCCCGTTTTAAAGCATTTGCAGCCCATCAGTAAATCATTCTCATGGGACTATGTAGACCACAACATTGACCTGTGGCTCAAATGGAAGATCTATGTCAGAATATTACGTTTTTGCGGCATGTCTTTTAAAGCTGGTATGTTCATTGAAAGGACATGAAGTTTGGCTCTGGTGAAGCAGATAATGTTTTTATATATCATAGAAGTATACAATCTAAGCACTTACTGTTGTTTGCCAGACTTCTCGATTTTTTCAAGTCAGATGGGGATTTGGTGGTCATTGGAGTCTATCTGAAAAGGTAGTTGGCATTGCTGAAGCACCTGTACCAAAAGTAGGAGTACAGGCTAGTGGCCAAAAGACGGGAAAGGGAGGGCCATTGGGCAACTTCACACATCACAATTAATGTAGAAAATTCCTCAGACCAGGGACAAAAAACACCAAAGACCGTTACCAGATGAATGAGAAGAAACTGTGGAGTTCTTTGCAAAACACAAAAAAATTGCATCTGGTCTTATGCCAGACTCTCCCAAAAAATGCCAAGATGCATAACCTGCCAATTGATTTTTTTCAATCAGTTTCCATCAGTCAATGAGAAGAGACTAACTACAAATAATATTTTGATAAGTTAGAGACAGTGATAAAATGGGCAGGTTTGTATTCTTGCGGTAATTTGAGGTTTGCTACATGATTAACAGGTGCCTTCCACCTTTTTTTCCTTTTATGGTAGACAGAAAAAATACAAATTGAGGATTCGCACAGCAATCCACTTACGCTTACTGCAGAATTTTTTGTTGTTGTTGTCCAACTATAAATGGATATATCGAACAAGAAGCTTAATCAGCCTAAGGCAAGGGCTTTCCCACTCTTTTTAGCATTTCCTGACACACTTACCTTCCTTCAGTGTGGGTATGAAAGATTCACGGGGATGACTGCTTCACTCTATTTTTTGTTCTTTTACCAGGACTCTGGGGTCTGGTGAACAACGCCGGGGTTGGCTTCCCCATGGCACCCAATGAGTGGTTGACCAAAGACGATTTTGCAAAAGTGATCGACGTGAACTTGCTCGGCATGATCGATGTGACCCTCAGCCTGGTGTCCCTGGTGAGGAAGTGCAAGGGCAGGATTGCCAATGTGAGCAGTGCTTTTGGGAGGATCGCACTTGTTAGCGGAGGGTACTCCATTTCCAAGTATGGAGTGGAGGCTTTTTCCGACAGCTTAAGGTAAGGAGCACGTTGCTGGCATGGCCATCCAGTCAAATGACTGACATGAGGTTGAAGGAAAATATTTATCCTGTCAAGTCAAGTCAATCAAGCTTTATTCGGTTTATAAAATACAACCATAAAAGCATTCTATAAAGTTTACATTATTCCATTAAAAAGTAACATTTACTGAATCAGTCCAATACATTCTAGTACATAAAGTGCATGGCAATTGGAGAAGGTGAATAAATAGGTTAAAATATTGTGCAAGAATTACTGAGTAAGTTAAAATATTGTACAAGATCTAGGAAGAAAAAGGTTGGAAACAATTAATAATAGAATAAATCATTCTTTGTCTCAGAGTCTAGATTTTTCGTATGTTAAGGCCTCCAAATGGGAATTATCTATTCTTCTTTTAATCGCCATTTGTACAAAGACAGTTACTGCATTGCAAACCATTTAATTTTCCAAACTGCAAATGTAATTAAAAGCCTCTTTATAAAAATACAATTTACTATCAATAAATAAAGGGCGTAAAACATACTTCCTAATATCTCTGTAAAAATGACAAAAAAGTATAAAGTGCAGTGTCGTCTGTGGCGATTTTCCATCGCATGGGCAATTTGGGAGGGTGCGATTCCACTTGCCCGTCTTTGGAAAAGCAATCAAGTGATGGAGAGTACCCAATCGTAATCTAGTTAGAAAAAACCTATGTTGTAAGTTTCTTATAAATAATAAATATGGTTGGGTACCCAATAATACTGGCCCTTCACCATATAGTTTATCGTCTGTTTAGAGCCTAATGCCCTATCTCTTAATGCATCTCTTGATTTTGTAAGTCTCAGTTTTAAGTCCCTTTTACTGTATTTCCGGATAGTTGTGGGATCTTTAAAATCAACTACCACCTTGCACTCATTTAAAAGATTGGGAATATACTGAAGCCATGGAATTATTTTATAGTGGTCTAAGGCATAGCAATCCATTATGATCTCCTTTGTAAATTTCGTCTCCTCTTTAGTCCAGATCCCATACTAAAGCATAAGAGCTGCCATGCTGATGTAATCGCTAATGTAGGGGACGGACAATTCCTTATGGACTATGTATCAAGGAGTAGAATCAGGGACTGCTAAAAGCCTCCTTAAGAACTTGTTTTCCCGAATTTGCAATAAGGTATAATTGGCTCTCCCCCATATTGCTGCTCCATAACATGTACCTGTAAGGCATTTGCTCCTATATAGGGTCAAAACTTCCCTAACTGGTTCGTTCCCAATTTTTTGTGAAAATCTAAAAATAGCCTCAACTAACCTTATGAATTTTAATTTACAGCAATCTATGTGAGTACCCCAGCTTCCCTGGCAAGTAAAGAGGAGGCCTAAATATGAAAAAGAGGTTGTTCTTTCAATGGGGACACCTTCCATATGGTGGTTTCTATGTTTGGTTTCCCCCCTTCCACACGTGATTGTGAATGTTTTACTAAGGTTGAGTAATATGTTTTTCCCATTCATAAAAAATGCTAAATTTCCGATTAGACATTGTAGCCCATTAGCTGTCCTTGATAGCAGGACAGCGTCGTCCGCATACAAGCGAACTGGAGTAATGCGATTACCGATTCTAGGGGCATCAGCTTGCAATTTTTGCAGAGTAATGTCAACATTATTTATATAAAGAGAGAATAAGAGTGATGCCAGGACACACCCTTGGCGTATGCCTCGAGTAACTCTAAAGCGGGGGGTACATTCGCGGTTAAGGCCATAGCAGATTCTTGAAGTTAATAGCGCATAAATTTGTGACAAATAAACTACGATGTCTTTTGGAGCACCCATCTCTATTAAAGTCTGCCATAATTTTTCATGGTTATAAAGATCGTCATCTTTTTACAACTGCGTTGACCAAATTATGTCAAAATTAAAACGAGACACATTTAAAAAGAAAAAACAAAGTATTAATGCAGCTGAGTTGCTGCCCCAATCAAAAGACATTATATACGTACTTAAACCCTCATTTGTGGATCATGAGCCTGCACTCTGTTCCACCAGGGCAGCAGAGGGATGTTCTTGGCTGCCCTGGTGGACTACAGCGTGCCTTATTTAGAGACCCGCACCAGGCAGGCCGAGATCTCTGTGCCTTCAGAGGAGACGATACCATGGCAGCCCCACTGAAAGCCCTGAAGGCTTGTTGTGTGACAACACCTGCACAGAAAACTTCTTTTTTTTTTTTTTTTTAAACTTACCAAGCAGAAAATTATTTTGAAAACCAAAAAATAAATGCCGGGTGTTTTCTCTCAGTGTGTGGGGGTAATTTATTTGCTGTCCTGTTTGGAACAGCCAGGCTTTCTTTGGTGGTCCAGAACAAGCAAAAAATAAATCAAAACATCCAGCTTAAATATGTTGAAAGGACAAAGGTACTTTGGCTGGTAGCCCAATGTCAGTCGAGCCAGTGGTCAGCAGAAGCATCTCTGGCAGAAAAATGGCAGCTACCCTGAGTAGAAATATAGTAGGGACCTACAAGTTTGGAAGATAAGGTACTACACCACTTTTGTGCCTTAGTAACGTGTCCACAAAACTCTAACTAAGACCATAGAAACCCCCATTCAACTTTCCTGTTCTACAGCAAACCCCCCTCTCTCTTCCCTGAGGATGGTACTCAAGGAGATTCAGTAGAGATGTGAGCCTAATAAGGTGTTCAGATCTCGAGGGTAGGTATTTTAGATTGAAACGGGCATACGTTTCATAACATGGAATTTATTTCACTTGAGATGTTTCAATGTTACTGAGCTATTAAAATGGAGTGTTCCAGCAGTAAATGTGACCCTGGGCATCACATTCTCATTGTGTGGTCTTATGCTTGGAGTGCTTGTTTTTTTATATAGTGTCTTGCGGTTCAGAACCATTCATCAACCTTTTTCTGTGGGTTGTCTATCGATCATTAGGCGTGACCTCCAGGCATTTGGCATTAATGTCTCAATTGTGGAGCCTGGCTGCTTCAAGACTGATTTTGCCACGAAGCCAAAAGTGGAGGAAAGTTTACATGCCGTGTGGGCCCGTGTGCTGAACAATGTCAAGGAGAGCTATGGACAGCAATACTACAACACCTGTGAGTAGATTGGTCATCTACTGTGTGCTGGGGAAGGCATGTGTAGGAGATCCATTGACTTACTGTTTGACATTCATTTTCTCATAAGAGTATTAAAACAACTAAATCCCCTTGTTTATGAGGTGTGTTACATATACATTTTGAAATTGAATTATCACATTGCTGCATCTAAGAAAATGCAACTGACTTTTGGATCAAAGTTATTGCTTTAGGGTAGAACAGTGTTTGTGCTGTACAATTGATTGGCAGAGCTAATGCTGAGAAAGTATTGGTGTTTTTGCTGTAGTATGCAGTGTTGTCTGTGCTCTACGATGCAATAGCAAAGTTAGAACTGTAGGATCCAATGGCCCGGTTACTTGCCAGTAATCTTCATTACTCCGAATCAAGTTCTTCCTCGTTGCAGTCCTTGCAAGCGGAGAAAATAACTTTCCCTCAGAAGTTCTTCCCCAGCTGATGAAAATAGTTCCCCCAACATGGCTGCCATTACCCAGCAGTCTGTAAAAGGGGAGGAACTTAGTGAATGTTTCCTGTTGCACATCAAGCCTTTAAAAAAGATTAGGAAATTAAATAATCAACCCCTACACACGAGGGGGGGAGGTGGTTTCAGCACTGCATTGAAGAAGACCTGGACTAGAAGTAATGAAGATTTGAAGATTACTGGTCAATAACTAGGCCATTGCCTCCTCGTCCATCTTCCTCAAAGCTGTCCTTACAAGTTGAGAAAATACCTAAGGAGATATGATTGAACACTTTATTTTCCAACACACTTAATAAATCAATGTGTCAATAGATTTGCTGCAACAACTGTGAATATTTTTCTTTTTATCATATCTCCTCTTCCTAATTTTTTTACACGTGTGGTTGCTTTATGACATCTTATGTTTCAGACAGAGAAGACACTACATGGTTCCCAAAATCTATTGGAAAATTCCCCCCCCCAACTGCAACCGGTAATGTGAAAGATGTGAGCGGATTTTGATTTAGCTGCACAAAAAATTCCTTTTAGTGATGTTGGATGCACATGATGCTGAAATTCCCGTAGTGCATCCGCGTGTACCTGAGTGGGAACCTCTGAACCTGACATTTCATAACGTTTGATTATGGCTGTCATGATCCACCTTGAAGCATTTGATGTGCATGGACGAATACCTCTACTCAAAAGGCCAAAAATAATGAACAGAGAGTCTACTTTCTGAAAGGAGGATGTTCTCTCTAAGTAGATGGATAATGCTGTTTGCAAGTCAAGAGTGTGTGGAGTTGTGTAGGATGGAAGAGGATAGATCACTGGCAGGACAATGTCCTATGAGCATTGAAAAGAAGAGGGTATGTTGGGCAAGAAGAGGGTGCTCAGACAAACCTTACCTGGAAAAGAATGGATGAAGGAAAGCAATGGAAAGCAAAGCTCCAATTTCCCCAATATTTCTCCTTGAACAAATGGCAACTATGAATACCACCTTGGAGGTTAGGTATTATAAATAAAGACGTTTCCAAAGGCTCAACGGGAAGACCCGTTAAGACATGAAGGACCAAGGTTAAGTCCCAAGATGGGAAAGGAAAATGGATCTTTGGTTTTTGGAGACTGAAGTGACACAATGCTAGAGGAGCCACTGCTGAAACACTGACCCCCCCACCTTAAAGATTGGATAGCTGCCCATTGGTTCCTAATTGTGGATACAACTAGACCTAGTATGAAACTATCTTGTAAGAAATCTAAAATGTTGACAGCAGCACAGGTTGTAGGGATAAGATTCCTACTATGACATCATGATTCAAAATATCACCAGTTACGACTATATGATTTGTGTGTTGACTGGCATCTGGAATTCTGAATACATTCCGCTATTTGATGAGTAACCCTGTCCTAACAGGATTTGACATTCCACAGCCATACACCAAGATGGAGGCACTTCAGGGACTCTTGTGACAAAGGAGATAGTCTCACTGGAGAGGGAAGTAATGGAAACTGCCAAGGAGGATGGACCACTGTCTGAAGTAGGAGAGGAAATCAAGTTCTCTTAGACCACTCTGGTACCACTAAGAATACCTCAGCTTCATCTTCTTGAATTTTCTTTAACACTTGTTGGATCAATTAAAGGAGGAAACAATAAAGAAGCGCCATTGGCCACTGGATCGAAATAGCATATTTTGCCCAAGCTGCTGTGGAGGGAAACAGAGAGCAGAACTGTGGTAACAGGGAGGTGGACTCTGTGCCACCGAGGTCTAGCCAAGGATGACCAAACCTCTGCAAGGGCTCTTGAAAAATGTGAGGGGAGAGATATAGGGATTCTGATGATGGGAATCTCTAACTGAGCTAGTCAGCAGGCCCATACGCCCCCCCCAAAGAAGATACACTGCAGTTACAGAGCGGAGAGTGTGTTTCGCCCACATACCTATCTCCCAGGAATGGAGAAAGAGAGAATACTGCATCACTCCTAGATGGTTCAGGTAAGCTTTTACTATTTGATTGTCTGTTTATATGCAAACTGCTTGGTTCTTGATCAGAAGAAGAAAATAGAACGTGACCTGCACCTGAGCAGATCCGAGAACTGCTGCCTTACCCAACTTTGCTGGCATCTGTTGAGATGGTCACTAGAGGTGGAGCTACTAATGGATGACCCCTGTCCAAGTTTGTTTAATTGAGCCACCAATGAAGGTTCAGCCAGATACAAGGTGTGACAAGGATCAGAACCTTGTAATTCTGACATGCTGGATCCCAGTGCAGGAGAATGTGTTGGGCAATATGATAGAGGTGAAGATGACTCCAATCAAGAATTAACAATGTGGACGCCATCTCCTCCTGGTCTTGCTGAGGCCTGAGACCTTGCCAGAAGAGAGGATAAGTCATTCATCAGTCTGTCTTTTCTCTCAGGTAAGAAAAACGTCTTCTAAGTCCATGTGGAAGAGGGTCCAATGGAGTGGAGGGACTGGAATGGGTGAAGATGTGATTTGTTGAGATTCAGGAGGAACATGTGATCCTACAGAAGATGGCACGCCTGCTCAATGCCCTTCTGTACAAGGAAAATAAATTAGTAGAATTCTTGGCATTGTTCATCTGAAGGCACCGGAATTATAGCAGCTTTTTGAAGCAGCACACGGATACCCACTAGAAGGGCTTGTCGCTGAAGTGGATGCCTTGGAAGAAGAGTTGATCTGAAAAATGAGTTCAAAGTCTGTGTAAACTCTGTACGATATCCCTGTGAGACTACATCTAAAGCCCACGTTCTGTTACTGAATAATGCCAAGCGTCCTGAAACAGTAACAAGCAGCTTCCCACATGGATGTCGTTCAAGTAGTCATGCTTTTGTAGGTGGGAGATTGGGAGTGGAACAAGCTGACTGGAACCTGGATTTGGGGTCCCACAGCTGCGACCCTTCCATTGAAAGGGCTGGGAAGAACCCCTGGAAGAACCAGTTGGAAAAGCCCTTCTCTATCCAAAACCCATTCATCTAGAAAAGGGTTAGACTAGAAACAAGTGATTCTTATTTTCTAACGATTTTTTTTTACCATATCCTTTAACTGTTACTCAAAGAGTCTGGACCCATCGAATGGTAATTTCACCAGGAATTATTTTTGCATGGCATCGACCTTACAGAAGTGTATCTAAAGGTGACAACGAATGGCAATCAACGCTCCTGAAGCAGCAGCTGAAGCACATAGATTGCCAACAAAATATCTGATAGGAACCCGACTTATTGCTCCATGTTGGCCAGAGTTGCCGAACAGTGTACTCCCTCGTTCACCTGATCTGTGAGTGACTGAAAATCTCTAAGGATAGATTAGACAGTGTAGGTGGTATATTTTTCGCCCTGACAGAAAAGTTGGAAGCTGCATATGATCTCTTTATCGCAATTTCCACCTTTTTAGTTGTAGGATCAGGAGGAAAGGCATCTTCCAAAATTACATGACTCTGCTTGGAGAGATTAGCCATGAGGTTGTCAACCTTCACTACTGCAGGGAATTCATCTGCACACTTATCTACAGGATAGGGCCTGGAAAGAAAACTGGGAAAGGTGGTGTTGTCTGCTTCCTCCCATTCATGGGACAGCACACAGCGTATGGCTCTATGCAGCGGAACAGACTCCAGCTGCGGCCGCTGGTACTGTGTAAAGAAATCCTCTTCTTCTGCTGATAAGACAGAAGTTGACAAACTTAGGTTATCTCGTAAATGCTGGAGAATTTCTGCCAAGTCTGAATCCTTAATAAATCGGTTTTTCCTCTCCTCCTCATCAGGATCATTGATCGTGTCCCCAACTACTTGAACCCTAGGAATATTAGCAGGAGGCGGACCCTGTCTAGCTCAAAAGGCCACCGCAACTGCAGCTTCAATCATACGTTGTAAATTAGCAATAGTTGGAACCTCTGTGAATGGCCCACCAACATCACTCACTGAATATTCCATGAGTCACAATGCCAAGAAATAACTTGCCAATACACAGGAAAGTAAAAAAGGACAACTATCCCAAAACAGCTGCCAGCAGAGAGAGGAGCATCTCCCCAGGCTTCGGACACTCTGAGATCGAAACCCAACCCAATCTTCCTGTTTCTGCTGGTTTCTAAATAACTGAAATCTCAGGCGTAATCTGGCAGGAGGCGCCATCCTGGATTATGCAGACTACCGATCAGTACACTGAGTTAATACTTAATACAAAATCGTAGCAAAATTATAATTTAGACCTCCAAATTTGTTGAGCAGGGAGATTATGTTCAACATAGCTGCATCAGTGAAGACTAGACTGCTCAAGCAAGTCTAATACGTCGGTGCAGCATGCATATGAAGTGCTCCCACCTGCTAAAGTTAGGCGGTAACGACTGCACCTCTAATTGAGGAGATTGCTATAGCTAATCTACTGTTTTAGAAAGAAAAACTTTAAAATTGACAAAGAAAAACATTGCTTGGCTTGTTTTTAGTCTGCCAAGCCATACAGAAAAAAAGGAAGTATTTACTTAGTTTCTCCCCTCATATAGACTGCTGGGTATTGGCAGCCATGTTGGGGGTAGTATTTTTCATCAGCTGGGAAACAACTTCTGTGGGAAAGATATTTTTTTAAACCTGTTAGGACTGCTTCGTGGAAGATGGCCGAGGAGGCAATCGAGTTTGGGCTGTAGGAACTATGAAGTGTTAGTGTTTGAGTGTTTAGCTGTAGAATAACAAAACAAGAGGTAGTGTGATACAATAGTATCTGTGCTGGAGACTAACAGCAGACTGGGGCCTTCATTACGAGTGCTCCAGTAAGTATATGGGACTCTTGTAGCCACATATATTGAATTTTGTGTAATGGGGTGAATACTTAAAGGGGTAATCACCATCGCAATTTTCCTTAGGTCAGTTTCAGTGGGGGAAAATGTATGCTAATTAAAAAACAATTGCCGATTTTGATGTAGCAAACATAAATATATGCATGTTAGTCCTCACTAACGGGGCAAAAACTTGGAGTCAGGGCTATTTATCACACCCACAGCTCACTCGTAATGAATGCCTTGGTGCCATAAAGTAAAATAGAATAATTATAAATAATAGCAGAGTTAGTGCCACTGGAGGGAATAAAGGTGTTAGTGCTGAAGGGGAGGAGCAGAGTTGGGTGATCCAAGAGCAGTGCTGTACTGCAAGAGTTGGCATATGAAAATGAACTGTTTGCTCATGTTCAATATTCTCTCCTTAGACGTCAAAAATCTTGTGGACCTGTCGACCACAGGCAACCCTAACCTGCACCTTGTGGTGGACTCACTACAGCACGCTTTCACTGCTGTCTACCCACGAAGCCGCTACTCCCCCGGATGGGACAGCAAGTTCTTCTACATACCCTTATCGTACTTTCCAACTATCATCATGGACTACTTGGCGACCCGCTCATCCCCCAGGCCTGGCAAATGAGTAGTCACATCTAAAGGGCTGATTCCAGCCTTGCTTGTCCATTATCTCCTAGACATTAACAACCAGTTACCTTCCACTCCACCAATGATCAGATACAAATTTTATATGTATTGCCATACACGTTGGACAAAAACAAGGTAAGAGTAAAAGAAAGATCTCTGTGCGCTCTGCTTGCTACTAACCCTGGGCATAATACTTCGCTACGCTCACGGAGCATGCAAAGTTTGTGCTACTACGCTCTACGCAAATTGCACGTAGCAGAGTGAAAAACTGTGCTAATTGACGTAGCGTAGCAGCAATATAATAAACACCTACAAATGCTTTGATAAAGCAATTTTCTATGCTAAAATGCATATAACCAATTCACAAAAGTGAACTCTGACAATAAAATATCAAGCAATGAGAGAGTGAGGATTTTGGGGTCCCCTAACCTAGGGGAGGACTAAGCAGATGCCTTGAACACAAAAAGCATATCATGTGAACGATTCAGTGGTGGTCCCTTCCTCCTAGGACCACCCCAAGCTACAGTTATGGGCAAAAATACAATCCCAACCAAAGGCCCTGCAAAGCATTATGGGACGAGATTAGCAGTGGGCAGTGAATATTATAGTGTCCAATATCAAAATAATTCTACAAACAGCTGCAGTTCAACTAGTCGTTACTAGATGTCCCTCACGAGTCAAATGCAAAAGCATTGAAATTATTAATACATCAAGCTGCAGTTCCACTAGTCGTTACTAGATGTCCCTCACGAGTCAAATGCAAAAGCATTGAAACCCTTTCATGAAGCTTTTGCATTTTGACTCGTGAGGGACATCTAGTAACGACTAGTGGAACTGCAGCTCTTTGTAGAATTATTTTGATATTGGATACTATAATATTCACTGCCCACTGCTAATCTCAGTCCCATAATGCTTTGCAGGGCCTTTGGTTGGGATTGTATTTTTGCCAATAACTGTGCATGGGGTGGTCCTAAGAGGATGGGACCACCACTGAATCGTTCAAAAGATGTGCTTTTTGTTTTCAAGGCATCTGCTTGGTTCTCTCCCTAGGTTAGGGAGGATCCCAAAATCATCACCTCTCTCACTGCTTGTTAATTTATCATTTTCACTTTTGTGAAATGACTATATGCATTTTTAGCATATAAAGACAGAGATATTTATTTTATCTTAACTTGCACTGTGCAAGATGCCTTTGGCAATTATTGTACAGTGCAGTCAAGCACACAGCTACGCACTACGCAATTTGCATAGCTACGTGTAGTTCAAAATGTACTTTACGCAGCTACGTGAAGTCCTACTACGCAAACTACGCCCAGGCTTACTTGCTACAGAGCCAAAATCTCTTTAATTAAAAATGCCAAGACTGCTAAGTGGCCCTGGTCTTCCCATGGTGCGCTACTAATGAACAGTCTACATCGGACTTGTAGCTGGCTTCCTAAGCTCGTTTTAATAAGAACTTGCCTTTTTTATAAGCACTTTTTAGTCTATCATGTTCTTACTTACTGTCGCCCGTCTTAGTAATGTAAAATGCACTTTGTGTACAGATACCCAATAGGGGAGCTGTGAAGCTCAGGCAAAGGCTTGCATGTTTACTCCTCGAATTATGCTAATTGGGTTCTCATTTATTTTGTGCTTTTTATATATGATTTATTTTTTGTTAGCTATACTCCAGTGCTGTAATATCGACATTTTGAGACAAAGGCTATGCTGCCAAACTGAGAACATTTTACAGATGTAGAAAATATTGCATCCAGGAGATCTGTTTTTCACTGGGACATCCCTGACCACTGACCAATTAAAAACACCAGCTAATAAAATGCTGCTGGACGTATTGTTACTGTAAGATTGCTTGATGATGTGCGCTGCAAATGTTAAACAGGTTGAGGTGACTGTAGCTAGACAGCACTGGAATGAAGATTTGATACAACACTTACAGATGAGCATTGGAGAAACTGCTGCTCTCAGATTAGATAATCTAAAACAGTATGCATTGGCTTATACACCACAAATGCCTTCATTGGCTGTATTAACTACTATGTGAATGAATTCCTTCGGGTTGGAGGAGGACCCGGGTTGTACAGGATGCCATCTCTCGGGAGAGGACTTCTTGTGTGTAGCATGGCCATGTCGCACCCCCTTCCCCCGAGTGTTAGAGTTTTGCTGTCAAACGTTTGGCTTGATAGCTGATATAGTGGGTACATGTTTTGCCCCTTCATCCTAAATGGCATTGTTAAGATAGATCAAGGAACTTCCAGTATCTACAAGGTGGTTTGCATCAGTCATCTCCCTACTGACTAAGAGAGGGGGAGGGTGAGAGAGCGTGAAAATTTCCTATAGAATTAAGCACTAATAATGACAAATCTGCCTTGGGCTTCAAACATAAAATGCGTTTCAAAACGTGACACACAGACATTTGGTGCTGAAATGAAAACAAGAGGCTTTGATATTCACAGGCCTTTAACCATAAGCTTTTCCTTTGCACAATTATTATATAGTTTGACCTTAATGTGACTAGTTTAGATTTTGTCCTTACTATAGAATGTGGTTTTAACTTACAAAAATGTTTAAACATGTGTGCAGTAGTAGCATAAAGTTTGTACTGAATTAACACAACATTTTAAAGTGTAGAAAAGAGAAACCAGCTAATGGTTTAGCTTGCTCGGAGAGCTCCAACTTGACCTTCCAGATAAAGGAGGAATGTGTCTCTCGTGAGAAATAGAGACGGGTGGCATAGTTTACAGCATGTAACCTCGAGCCTTATCCCATTAGTTGCTGGTAAAATGTTTAAAAAACCGAGCCCCTTTCATTTACTTGCCTTAGAGAACAGGAAAGCACACGCATTGCAAAATGTATTAACATATTATGTGTTCATGATTCCTGCTTAAATAATAAGTTCTCTTGTAGCAATGTATTGTGGTTAGTTAAAATAACATGTTTCTTTAACAGAAGGTTAGGAGATGAAGTCATTTTTACAGGAGATTCAAATGTGCAGTGAGAACAGCGCCTGATGGATGACGTGTTGACAGCAGATAGTGTGGAGATATGCCTTTTGGAGAATGCTGGATTTCATTGGAGGAAACAAAGCACATGCAACATACTTTTAGCAACATTTTTACAGATTTATAAACACGTTCCTAGTTTAGGAGTTTCCGACTTAGAGAGGGAGATCTGTAAAGGAGGAGAGGGCAGACTTTGATAGAGAACAGAACAGATTCAGACGAGGGCAGATTAGATGACGGCTGTGTTCCATTGGACTTTTATTAAAAATCCAAGCTTTATGCTTTGACTAATTGGCTTTGCCAAGGCTTATTTGCTCTATGCTTTGTGTCTCTTTATGGAAGATTCTGCAAATATTAATTTAACTTCATGCTAATCTCACTCTTGCCTTTATTTTTTAACTCTTCAAGAGTTCTGACTGCCATCATTTGAGCTCCATTTCTTAGAATAGGGTTTCTTTCCTTTATGGAACGCACTGTATGCACATTATAATATGCTCTGCACTAACTTTATTTTTCTAATATCAATTATGTAACCTGATTGATATTTGATTGCTGAATGAAGAATCAGAGAATCATAAACTTTAATTAGAAAATAATACCCCTTAAAACTACTCACAATCTCTCTTTATTGACAAAAAGATTTATTTGCATTTGATTATTAGCTTGTGTTCATGAAGTGGCTCTTTTGGTCAAAATACAGTGGCCAAGATTCATTACCTCGGGAATAGATATTGGCGTGGAAAAGGGGTAATGGTAATTAGAGGTAATTGTGCCATATTTACTGAATTTTCCAAAGAGAGATTTCCGCGCTCACAGGGGTGATGTCAGATAGGGTGAGGGACCAGTTCCCACCAGTAAGGATTGGAAACCTGGTATACTGTAATGACTGGATGGAGATATATAGTAAGACACTGCCTCCTACATCACAGCCAAGGACATATGGGGCTCCCTCGGTGAAACCTTCTCATGCGAGCTCCAATAGTGGGGACAATCTAAAAGCGGGTAATGAACACATAGAGATTGATGGCTAGGAGGTAATGGAAAGGGGGAGGGGTAGATAAGATGAGGGTGGTATATATCTAGGGACCCATAAATATAGTTTGAACATAATATGTCTTGATGAAAGATATGTGAGCTGATGGACTCTCAATTTAACATTGTCACTTTTGTGAACCTTTGAACAGTGGTTTGAAATGTATGTATCTGTCTCATTTTTGTCAATGTTACTGCAAATGTAACTTTTGATCGCAATATGTACTCTTCTATGTTTCTTACATAAACTCAGAAATAAAAGTTTAAAAAATATTGCATTCATCCTTCACGAGCTGTCATTTTTGTAAATTAAAATACATATACTGTGATCTATAAATGCAAATAGTAAATGTATATTACATGATCCGTGTGTCCTCTGAATATAGCATCTTGGAAAAAGCAAAAAGTAGATAAAATTAGACTTGTTGGAGTCCAGTGCCATGAAACGCATCATTTTTAGGATATTAGCCTGCTCTTCAAGTGTTTTTTTCTGACCATTGCGAGTGTCAGTGAATCCTGAGACAACACTTTATTTTGTAGAGGATCTGCTTCCGTCTATGGCAGGCAGTAAAAAAGCATGAACAACAGCAGTATTCCCAGTGATCCCCACAGTCGCAGGCAGTTAATCTCAGGGATCTTCGGATTGGCTTAGGCATAACAATAGCTGCACACAATTCACCTACATTCATCCACATTCAGGTATGGAAACACATACAAACTCGCCTGGACACACTTACATTCAGACCTTTCATTCCAAGCCAAAACTGAATCGCCTAAAACTTATTGGCCTTGTCATTTTGAGAGACTGAAGCAAATGTGAAGATCTTAATGCTGCAGCTCATTCCGAGAGCACCCCCATCCTGCTGTATAAACCATATATTTTTTAGATTCCTCTGCTCTCCCATAATAGAGTGTACCCTGAAACCTCAGGAGGTATGTTCTTACACTAGCTGGTGCTATTATTGGGCACTGTGGTGTGATTACTCAAGATATATGTCTGAGGATGAGGACATTTTGGACGATAACACAGATGGTGGTACACAGTTTTTGGGGTGTCAATCACCCCTTTCTATGCGTTGCTGGGATATGTCCAACCCGTGCAGAAGGGAGTGCGGTGGTTTACTGCAATTGCCCTACTTATTGAAAAACAACAGGTCTCCCTACATTTGGGTAGTGTGCAAACCCCTACTGTGAGGGCCTGGCGTCGAGATTTGGTGTATTGTGACACCACAAGTTAAATATATGCCACACTACAACCAGCGGCTTCACGCCTAAAGGACATCTGGCACCCACTGAAGACTTATTTGCAGGCACACCCCCTAAAGACCGATTGACATCTGTACATTGGTATTGTAGTACGGGCATACATACTCTGGAGGGGGAGAAGTTGCAGTGCCCTTTTTCTTGTCCTTTGCTGTTGTTGGTGTTAACTGATGATGAAGAGGGAGGGGGGGTGCATGCATGCCAGTACAAGGTCTGCTATCGATTTCTGAAGTGTATTTCATGGGAAGGATGGTTAAATACCTAGACACACCTTGCATAATCCAATGTAAGCTATGTTAATTGCTATATAGAACTATGCATGAGATGTATATCAAACATGAGGAGGATGAACGACGAACAATTTAGACAAGATGCTTTTGCTGAGATAATCATCATTGAAATTTATGGAAGACCTCTGTATCATGCTTTGTTGTTTTTGGTTATTTCATTTCATTTTTTCTTGATGCACACTTTGAGAACTTTGTAACCGTGTTTCTTGATGTCCATTGCACCGTATTTATGTGCATTGCAAAATCTCAATAAAGAAAAGTAAAAAACAAAATCACCCCTTTCTATACACAATAGTGTACGAGATATTTCATGTTGATGCATATGATGTACTATTGTAGTTTTATCTCCGCTGCATAACAAATGTATATTGTGCATGGGTTTCCACACATATGTCACGGATAGGGACATCAGACGATGTATATTTTTTACACCAATGTCACTAAATTAAGGGTGCAGTTGGTGATATAGAGAGCAGTAATTTTACAACCAAGATAATTTTCTCTACATTTGTTATCCCTGAGCAAGTCCTGAGTTAATCCCCATTAAGGGCGAAAAACGTGCTGGCTTTGTGGCTAGAAGAACAATTAAAAACAACTTGGAAATACAGATTGTGATGTTTGGACAAACTTTTGTGGACTGTAAACATTTTATGTAAGCGTGTGCTTGATGCATTCCCATTTGAATACGTACAATGTAATCGAAAAAAACCCACGGGTGTTGGAACAGAGGTGGGGGTTGGTGAACACTGCAACATAAACATGCTAGAGCTAAGAAGGCGAATGATCAATAAAAATACCTTTAGCACCTTCGCTGCGATCAGAATTCCACTCAGGTGCTGGACATTCCGATCGCGGGCGTGGTCGTGACGAGCTCAGCTCGTCATGCGCACACGCCCACCGCGCAGCATGACGAGCTGAGCTCGTCATGAGCATCGAAGAGGTTAAAGTGTGTTGTTATCTTGTCATATTTACTGAGAGTTCAAATAGAGCTCAAATGTCAGACTTTGTCTTCTGACAAACTGGCTCTGTCTTTTGACAAACTGCTGCTTATTTTTTAACATCAAGATTTTTACTTTTCTTTTTATAACTGCAAAGTGAGACAATTTTGTAAAGTGACCTCTTTCCCAGTTTCGCAGGAGTACAGGGAGTACAGAAACAAAGACTGTATGTTGCCATTTTTTCTAATACACAACAAAATGTAAATATCTTCAAATGAACTGTAAAAATATTTAAAAATGTAACAATTGCGCCTTTCTACTGCTGCCTCTATATTCTTGCTGGTTAGGGAATGACGTTATGTGGTCCTACTGGTAGTATGGTTTCAGTTTGGCCCCAGCTGCTCAGTGGGTTTCCCACATGCCAATGCACAGTGGGACCTTGCCTTCCATAGTGATTCATCCTGCTTCTCTTCTTGCTGAGAGGAGGTATTCTAACATTCAGGTTCTTCGCTTTGGCCAAGTGAGTTTCTTTTTCCGATTGTACACCTTTTCTGCCACATTTTGTCTTGCGATCCTGTCGGTGTTCTGGCCTTTTTGCGGGTTGCTCCCCCAGTTCTCCCTTGGGGTTTCTCTCGTCCATCTATTGTGATAGTAAAGATTTGGATGTTTTTTTCTTCCTTATTTTAAATTTTTCTTTCTTTCTTTTTTTTACCCTTTCCAAGGTTTGCTTTTGTACTTGATCTTTTTAAGTGTTTTCTGCATCTTTTCCTATCCCTAACCCTCGAATGTATGCCTTTCAAGGGTCCCTTACAATGTGCGGGGAGCAGTCCCATGGTTTATTGCCAAAAATTCCTTTATTTTGGTTTTGCAAAATTGCACCCACTTGTCTTCCTGTAAGTACTGTTTATTTAGAGCCCATCACCTAGGCTGTATTAGAGTTTTCCCTATCTCAAACGCGAAAACAATCATTGCGTGGTCCGAGAATTCATTGGGTAAGATTCGTTGGTTGTTAAATACCAGGGTCTTAGATACTAAAAAGAAATCTATACGGGAGGAAGTACCATATCTGCCTGAAAAGCAGGTATACCCGATTTTAGTAGGAAAGGCCTCCCTCCAGGGATCAACTAGTCCCTAGGTTTTGCAATAATTTTGAATAACTTTAAAGGTTTTTGGTTTTAATTGCCGTTTTAATTTAGCTGAGGAGTCAATCGTTAGGTTTTGTAGGAAGTTATAATCCCTCCGGATGATTACTTCACCAGGAATTTGTACTAGTGATTGGAATAGCTCTTCATAAAGCCGGCATTATCTTCCAATGGGGCATAAATGCTAACAAACGTGAGGCATCTTGACCCCCTCTTGCAGGTCACCCAGCACCACCTTCCATTTTTTTGTCACTAGCAAAATTAACCATTTCTACTTCCAAATTTTTAACCACAAAAATCGCAAGATCTAAACATAGAGAATTCCGATAACTTTCCTGCCAGAATATGAGTCTCCTGGATTAAGACCAGAGATGGACTTTCAGTTTTAATCAAAGTTTCAATAGCCCCCAATTTCTATTTTTATTGAGGCCATTAACATTCATCAAGACTACCTTCAAAATATTATTTATTGTCGACTTATCTTACTTATTTACCAGTTAAAACCGACACCGTACATCACTGGACCATCAAAAGGTCCACCGTATAGAATCCATTGGATGACGAACAGCTGTTCCCTGCCAGAGCTCCTCCCCCCTCCCACGTCAGGAGGCCTCGAGACGACAGAGGCCAGGATGGTGGCTGCCGACTGAATGCGAGCCGCGAGGAGAGGAAACGCGGACTTGACAGGGGTTTTCAGCTCTGGTGCCGCTGCCGCGTAGTGAAAAGGAAGCGGCCTTAAGAGCTGAGTTTGGTGGCTGCCTCCCTTTATGCCACTACTCCACGAGGCGGGAAATTAACTTTGGCACGTCTGGAAAAACGACTGAAGTCCCGCACTGCAGGGGTAAACTGTACTCAGTAGTTTGTGCAGAACTGAGGTCAGTGTCTCTACGTTTGGTCCATGGTTCCCCTGTAGCAGGGAATTCCGCGTAAGCTTTCAGCCGGTTTTTCTGCAGCCAGAGTAATTCTGGCAGAGTATTTTTTTTTTCTTTCTTTGGAGGAGTAGAAGGATAGGGGGAGGACTGGCTGAGGGCTATATGAACATTTACAGGACACGTATGCATTGAATCCTTCATTCATTTTGCAACATTATATGAGGCCACCAGATTTTTCTTTCCACCTCCAACTTTAAGGACTCACTACAGCATCAGGAGAGTCACTAAGTGCCCACCAGGTTTCCCATCAGGGGGTATGTGCAGCCGTTGGTTTGTGGTAAAGGCGCTACCCGGTCGGAGGTCGCTGGGGGATAGGGCAATAGGCTTGTGATAGAAGTTGCTTCTGAAGGAAGTGACCCGCTTAGGGTCACCCGGGTCACTCGCGATCACCTCTCACCCTTCCATACAAATAAAGAGTTGGTCAGACAGTAGAGACTACAAACCAAAGTTATTTATTAGTATGCGCTCGAGCAGAGTCCAGTCTGACCAGCCTCCTTAGATAGCCGCCGAGGGACTGACCCTCACCAACGTGACATCAGATATTATACATTTCCAATACCCAACAGGACCCGCCCAGACTGGAAATTTCCAGTTGGCGCAGGTTAACAAAGGAGGCACAGAAGGATGAGCTACACTCCTGGGACTGGGTACATGCTATCTCAGCTTCAAGGTTATTCTGCCCGGGCCTGACTCTTTGAGAATGGGAGCAGGTCTACATACTGGGAAAGGCATGCATTTACAGAACGATCTATTCATTAGTGCAGCGAAACTCAACCTTGAATGATAAAGAGAAACAAACTAGGCTGATTTCTGCCGAGGCAGACAGTATGAGACAGAAGCTTAATTTCTATCATGGCACAAAATGGCGGCTGAGTACAAAATGGTGCCGCAAATGCTAACTTAACTCGCAAAATGCTAGAAGGAGTCTGCTAGACACATTTCTCAATCCAACACTTCTTTCATCGTTTTATTGCTATTAGCCATCCTTGGAGGGAAAGATTTACCCAGTTACACGACGTGCTGTGCCAAAGGAGAAACCTATTAAATACAGGAGAAGAAAAAAAAGGGAAAAGAAAAAGGTGGGATAGGACTGCGCAAAGAAGGGTGGAAGAGAGTATGAGAGAGGAAAGAACAGAAAAGGAAAAAAACAATGCAAAGCCAGTCTATACCGTCAGGCACCGTAGCTCACTTGGATGCATCAATTTTGACTCAGAGAGTGAAAAAACAAGTGGGACAAGCCACAGCATATGCAAATCGCACAGCCTCCTCCATTGGAAAGAGTGTATAATGTCCAGTAACACAGATGGAGATAATTAAACCACAAGTGCAAGCGCAGGTGCTCAAGGACAGGTTCATAATGATTCTCAAGGGGACAATTATGAGATGGTAGATGTCCTTGGAGGTAGCTGCACAGATACTGTCTCATCTGGCTAGATTAATGAGCAATTCCGAGAAATTCCTGCAGAGATCCCACGGGAGAGGGAGGAGGAGGAGGCCAGCATTGCAATGTTGAAGGGAATTTTGGATTACCCTCTATTCATGAAGGAGAAACCCGGTTCATACTCTGGAGGGAAATCTGCCACTGAGCTGCCCGAGAAATCAGATAAAGAACAGCCAGGGGCTTCACAATCTCCACAGACAGCTATGTTGTTCTCTTTGGATCCCACGTCCATCATCTCGGAAAAACCATTGGTGCAGACACCCGAAGCCGCATTACCTAAAGGAGAAATCGAGCAGAATGCCCAAGACAGCAAGGTGCAGAATGAATTCGGTTCAAATTTGATACACGAGGGTACATTCTCAGATGGTCCACCACTCACAATGCAGTGGGACGTTAAATCAATGCTTAATGTCATATTGGAGGATATAAGAAATGAAATGAAATGAAAAAGAAATTTATAAAGCGCAATACATTTACCCGAAGGTGTCAAGGCGCTAGCTCATAAGACGGGAAATGACGGACAGTCTTAATACCACATCAGAGATTGAAAAGCATGTCTTTAACGCCTTCCTGAAGGCCAACAAGTGAGTTTCATCTTTTAACTTCTGTGGAAGCGAGTTCCAGAGTCTGGTCGTACCGACCAGAAAGCTTCTTCCACCCCAGGAACTTTTTTTGAACCTGGGGATTACCAGTTTGTGAGCGTGAGCTGAGGGCAGATGGCGAGCAGGAGTGTATAGCTGCAAATTCTGTTTAAAAAAGGCAGGTCCTATGTCGTGAGTTGCTTTGAATGCTATAGAGAGAGCCTTAAACTTGATCTGTCTCTTCACTGGTAACCAGTGTAACTCTTTGAGCGCCGCAGAAGCAGATTTGTGTTTAGGAATGTTCAGCAATAAGCGCGCTGCAGCATTTTGCACAATCTGCAACTTAGTCAGACATTTCTTCCGGAGGTTGATGAAAAGACCGTTGCAATAATCGGCTCTGGATAGGACGAGAGCCGAGACCACTAACTTCCACAAATTCACAGGAATAAATGGAAGGATCTTTCTTAGTAATTTTAGTGTGTAGAAAGATACGGATGCGACCTGGTTTACGTGGCCTTCAAAGGAAAGCATGGAGTCAAAAGTGACTCCCAAATTCTTTACCTTATTCGTAGGAATAGGTAGCGAGCCCAGCTCCGAAGGCCACAAAGCAGGGGACCAGAAATTAGTGTGGCTGCCAAAGAGTAGGACCTCGGTCTTACTGGAATTTAATTTCAGACAATTAGTGGCCATCCAGGCCCCAACCTGGCGGAGACAGGTATAAAACTGTGCAGCTGTGTCTGAAGGCGAGCCTGTCACTGAAACCACAATCTGGGTATCATCGGCATAAGAAATTGCAGAAAACCCAGAGATCTGATTAGCCTTGCCAGAGGGCAATGTAAATATTAAAGAGGGTGGGGCTCAATGATGGGTACTCCACATGGCAGTGTGAAATTAGGCGACTTGAATTCCAAAAGAGCCATTAACTGTTCCCGGCCCGTCAGGAATTAACTAAGTAAAGCAAGAGCCTTTCCTTTAATGCCAATCCTCTCCAGGACTTCCAATAATTTTTGATGATTAACAGTGTTGAATGCGGCAGAGAGGTCTAGCAGCACAAGTGCTGCGTTGCCCCCTGCATCGACTGTCTGCCTAATCTGTTTGGACGCTGAAATCAATGCCAGTTCAGTGCTATGGTGCTTTCTAAAGCCAAACTGAGTGGCATCCAGAAAGGAATGTTTCTCAATATAGTCCGATATTACTACATTCATGACTTTTTCGACCATTTTTGCAGTCTTGAGATTGGGCGGTAATTATTGGGATCTGCCCCGTCTAGATTTGCTTTCTTCAGGAGGGGGAGAACAGAAGCCAGTTTCCAGTTGGTGGGGAATGTGCCTGAGGAAAACATTTGTTTGAAGATAGGAGACAGATGAGAAGCAAATACTTCTTGTAGAAGATGGAAGATCTTGGGGGACAAGGATCCAGTGGGGAGCCAGATTTAGTAGACAAAAGGAGATTAATGACCTGGTCAGAGGTCAGTGAAGGAAAGAAGGATAATTCAGGGGGGTCACTGATATCTGGGGTAGCTGAGGAGATTTCCATTTCCACACTGGAAGTAACTGGTGTACCCGAAGAGGGAAACGCCCCTGGGGGAAACAACTGGAAAAGCCACTATAAACTGGATTAACTTTATCTTGAAAGAAAGTGGCTAATGAGTTACAGAAAATCTGGCTTGTTGGTGTGTCTATCATTTCGGGGCATTTAGCTAGCTTTTTACTGTGTAAAAAGTTCTTTCGAGGAGTTTTTGCCGTTGTTATAGGTGTAGTAAAATAAGAGTTTTCTCCTCATACACAGATTTTTTATAATCAAGCAAAGCTTGTTTGTAGGCAGTTCTGTCATTAATATCATAGCATGATCTCCACTTCCTTTCAGGCAGCGACATTTTTGCTTTTGAAGTCTAAGAGGTTCGGAGTACCAGATTTCAGTGTGTCTTGACCTATGGTTAATAATGAGTTTAACAGGTAACACATGATCAATTGAACTGCTGAGCCACTCCTCAAAGGCAATGGCTGCCGCATTCGGATTTTTTATAAACTTGGGTGGATTCTGGGTCAGGGAACTTTCGAGAGTTTCAATTGCAATCTTGTTCCAAGGCCGGACCCTTCTGGGCTGATTGTTTCTCAATTTCTCTACCTGAGGGTTGTGGAAGGAGAGAGACAACATAACAGCTTTATGATCCGACCAAATGAGCAGTAGAGATCGAAGGCATTGTAAAAACTTATTATTTGAAAATACTCCATCAAGCAGGTGTCCCCCAGATTGCGTACTGCCAGTCACCTGCTGGGTGAGTCCTAGGCTGTTTATAATATCAATAAAATGTACTGTGTCTCTGTCTGATGGGTCTTCAAGGTGAAGGTTGAAGTCGCCCAGAAGTGTAAAGTCTGACGACTGGGATATTACATCCAAGGATTGACCTATGGTGTTTAAAAAATCTGCCCGGGGACCAGGAGGTCGATAAAATAAAAGGCTGTTGAAAGTGTAATGATTGTCTATTGTGATCTTGAACAGTAGGGATTCCAGAGTTGGAACATTATTTTGGGAGATGAAAGTCCCTTTCCACATACTTCGAAATATTACGGCCAGCCCCCCGCCCCTTTTTCCCACACGGTCTTGTTTAAACATTGTATACCCAGCGGGGACAGCCATTGCTAAGTCTGGGTCTGAAGAGGCCTCCGCCCACTTTTCAGTAATGAAGGCTAGATCAACAGCATGTGCCTCAACAAACATAGCAAACTCGGCGGCGTGTTTACAAAGGGAGCGTGCATTGATTAAAGTACCTAGAACTGTCCTCGTCCCACGAAGCCCTTTCGGGGCACGATTTAAAATGGGTGACACCAATTGTGGTTTAGTGGGGCAGATAAAAAAGCTGCAATCTGGGCACTGGAAAGGTACCGCAGACGAGTAAGCGCTAAGACTAGTTTTCCGACAGCACTTACTTCTGTTGTTGAGATCTCGCAGCTGGTCCCCAGTATAAATAATCTTTGATGCAGAGTGGGTGCTGAAACTGGCAGCGTGCCTGGCACTAGGCACAGGCCAGGGGCGGACAGGCGCAGACGGGCTTGCCTTTGGTGCGCCCGCTGCGCGGCCGCGTTGCGGCCGTGCATTTATCTCCCCTTCGGCTCAGCATCTAGACCGGAGACCCTGCCCTGAGTGCTTCCTGGTCTACCGGAAGTGCTGCAGAGTAAGCCGCCCCCGTTACTCGCCCAGAGAGGTGCAAGTGCTTCTGGTGGTAGGTACGATTTAATTAAAGATTTCTAAAATAATTATACTGTTAAAAGCTGATAAAAACACGATTCAAATTCATACAGATTCAATTTCAGTGACAATGTGCAAAAAGGCAAAGGGATCATGAACTTAATTATTAAAAATAGCGGCGCAGAGATGTTCCTCAATATAGAGTAAAAAAACGCTTAACAGACGTGGCGTCCGGCTTAATCACAGAATGCGAGCTATCACTGCGGCCGTGCTTTTATCTCCCCTTCGGCTCAGCATCTAGACCGGAGACCCTCCCCTGAGTGCTTCCTGGTCTACCAGAAGTGCTGCAGAGTAAGCCGCCCCCGTTACCCGCCCAGAGACGTGCAAGTGCTTCTGGTGGTAGGTACGATTTAATTAAAGGTTTCTAAAATAATTATACTATTAAAAGCTGATAAAAACACAATTCAAATTCATACAGATTCAATTTCAGTGACAATGTGCAAAAAGGCATAGGGATCATGAATGTAATTATTAAAAATAGCGGCGCAGAGATGTTCCTCGATATAGAGTAAAAAAACGCTTAACAGATATGGCGTCCGGCTTGATCACAGAATGCGAGCTATCACTGCGGCCGCGTTGCGGCCGTGCTTTTATCTCCCCTTCGGCTCAGCATCTAGACCGGAGACCCTCCCCTGAGTGCTTCCTGGTCTACCGGGAGTGCTGCAGAGTAAGCCGCCCCCGTTACTCAGAGGTGCAAGTGCTTCTGGTGGTAGGTACGATTTAATTAAAGATTTCTAAAATAATTATACTGTTAAAAGCTGATAAAAACACAATTCAAATTCATACAGATTCAATTTCAGTGACAATGTGCAAAAAGGCAAAGGGATCATGAACTTAATTATTAAAAATAGCTGCGCAGAGATGTTCCTCGATATAGAGTAAAAAAACGCTTAACAGACGTGACGTCCGGCTTAATCACAGAATGCGAGCTATCACTGCGGCCGCGTTGCGGGATCTCAAAGCCTCACAAACGGGATCTCAAAGCCTCACAAACCACAGAGATCGCGGCTCTACATCTTAGACTCTCCAAAATAGAGGAGAATGGCTCAAATTCCGGAGATGCTTAAAGAGACGGAGGCTCGGATTTCTCAGTTAGAGGATCAAGTGATTATTATGCAAGAGAAAGTTGCGATATTTCAGAAGGAAAAATCCTCAATAGAATCTAAGCTGGAGGAGTTGGGAAACCACTCGGGCCACTCAAATCTCCGGATTTTGGGAGTTCCAGAAGGATTGGAGGGGCAGCAAATGCTTAAATGGGTCGATTCCTTTATTAAATGTCCTCCCAGAACATTGTGGGGATCTCACATTAACAAGAGCTCAGCACGTCCCAGCTAAACAGCCTCCATATCAGAAATTCCAGCGAACGATCCTTGTTAACTTTGGAGACTTCCGCGTGAAAGTACAAGTACTTTCTAAATCTAAAGCTATCAAACTGTGGCAGGTCAGTTCGCCAGAAGTGCCTCTCTGCCGCATATTTCCCGATATGTTAGCATCAGCTGCCAGACGGAGGAAAGAATTTGTAAAAATGCTCTATTTTTTTAAAGCGCAGGGTGCCCATGCAATGATCGCACAGCAGTCCAAACTGAAGGTGTTAGTAAAATGGCAATTTCACTTATTCTGCGATGTATCTGAGGCACAGGAACTTCTGCAGCAGATTACCAATAAGTCAGAATTGAACAATATAGCCCTATAATCTGCATTTGCGCTATTTAGCTCCTAACCGCTGGGACTAGGTTGAGGTTTCTTTTTGATGGTTTTGTGTAATTAGGAGTTGGGTCTCTTCGCTCTCTCTCTCTCTTTTTTCCCTTTGGTTTCCTCACTTTTTTTCTTTTCACAAGTCCTGATGGGGGTAGACCGGGATGAAAAAGGCCGGTAGTTCTTGGCATAAGGTCACTGTGCCACTATTAATGGGGGGGGTAAGCATGTCAGGTGTGAGTGGGAAGGCGAACCACTCACCGCTGCTTTGGGGGAAGAGAAAGTGGAGGATGGGCAGGTTAGGGGTATACGGGGGAGGGTGTTGGTGGAGGCATGGGGGAAAAGGTTTGATAAAAAGAGATTCAATTATGGAAATGTTTTATCCGAATTTGTATTTGGTTTTTACATGCACCAAGGAATAGTGGACAGAGATGCAAGAATGCTAAGCTTTGATAAATGCATATATTAAGTTTTATTGAACGGGGATATTATTACTGTGTTGAATGCTTTATTATCCACCAAAGTGTTGGGGACCTGCTCAGTATGTGCAGTAGAGGTTTGAAGCCATTATATGGGCTAATTAAAAAACAAAAGATTTGGATGGTTGTCATCTCTTGCAGGGTTGATTTTTTGCCGAGTCTAGTGGCTCAGTTCTGTTCTTCAGGTTTGTGGGGAGTTCCTAGGCCAACTGAAGTAGGTAGATCATGATGTCTATGATGGTGCTCTTGTGTTCCTGGGAGGGTGTAGGGCTTTTCCTTTCTCCGGCCAGCTCTGCCATGTCATTAGAATCTTTTGTCCGCTTTCTTGGCCTGCTTGGTCCCGGAGGTCCTTCTGTTGCCTTACCTGTCGTCTGGGTTGGATTTTCCGAGGTAAGTTTAACAGGGGTCTTGGGCTCTGTGGCAGACTTCTGTAGGAGCTTTTATGTTGGGCTAAGTATAGTGCTTCCTCGGCATTCCAATTCCCCTTCATATTCCATTCCAAGAAGTGGGTGAGAAGGACAGAAACTCTATCCAATAATCAGTGCTCATTATCTGATCTCTGGAACCATTGTCTGTTTATTTCAATGTTTTACTTCGCCGGATTCACCAGCAGTTTCTGAATTTGCGCTGTTCTTTTTTTCTTGACGTCCCTATGCCCGGGCTTCTTTGCTTGGGTACATCCTTAACATGTAAGGACTGGGGCGAGGATGCTGGATGAGGAGATAATACCCCGATGACTTTTTTGTATTTGTAAACTGAATTTTTGTGATTTTTCTATCCATACAAACATTAGAAGTTCTGGCCAGATACTTGATTTACACAAAGATCGAAATATTTTGTACAGTGATTTCTGTTCAAATGCAAATATTACAGTGCTTTCAGATTTCACCTTATAGCACACATCATCATCGGATGACCTGTCCGGTACTTTTACACTCATGTAAGCTCCCCCACTCCAACTCATGCCTTCGCATAAAGTTCTTGGTTGGTTATAGTTTAATAACCCCAACCAGTGTCGAGCCCAAGTGAACCTCGTCGATGCCACCCATACAATCCACAACACTTAGGACCCGATTACGACTTTGGTGGTGTGGGAGTGGGGCCGCCTCACCCTCGCCCTGCCCCACACTGCCAAAGCAGTGTGAGCACCAGCCGCCAGATTACGAGTTTTTTCATGTCTGGTAGGCGTTTCTTTGGCGGTCCCACGGCGGTGCCTCGGAAAAAGGGCACCACAATGGGAGCGTCAAAGGCAGTTCCTGTTCGGCATGGACTCTTCAGCTCGTGCAGGAATTGGGGTGCATGCACACAGGGGGGCACAACATGTGCACCCCTGTATGCACCCCATGGCCATGAGGCAACTGGGGCCCTGTAGGGCCCCCTTTGCTTCCTCTCCGCCAATGTGCTTGATACAGGGAAGTAACTTCTTTGATTTTGCCGTTTGCAGTGCAGATGACACAACAGCATTGATGGAGAGGGGGTTCAACTGTACCCCTTCCCCAGTGGTTCCGAGTGTCGCCACCACCGCTCTGTGTAGTAAAAACTGTCCCTGAGGTATTTCAAAGATCTCGGAAAGATCCTTGAATGTTAGCAGTTCTCGTCCCTATACAGGTCTCCCACCCAGGTGACACCATATGCAAATCATTCTGGTAGTCCCCGCAATGCTCCCTCTCCAGGTAGTATCTCCAATCCCCTGAATGTAAGGTCTTGGGAATAAGGTGAGCGGACTCAGTTGCACTGTAGGCAACGTTTCCAGCAATGCCATACAACTTGCATTTCCATGGGTCCGTCCCGAAGGGTTCGTCTGGGAACCAGGAGGATCTGAAACAGGATTTGGAGACTCTGGGTTTCACCAGGAGCTTCTCTATTGGGGTGTACTCACGAGTGAATCCACTGGTTAAACCCCTGGAGCTGTGCAGCCAGGTAGTAGGCCTCTAATGTTGGGTCATCACAATTCGGACGTCATCACTCTATGCCTACCAGGTAACTTCTATTAGCAGTGAGTCCATTTCTTAGAAATGATTGATAGAGTAGAAAAGAAGTTCAGCATGCAAGGGAGTGCCACCATTTTTGCGACTGCGATAAAGCCTGCCACAAATGGGGGGAGGGACTTCCAAAAGTAGATGTTAGCATGGAGCGCTTGATGGCCTCCCCAATTTTAGCATCCAGAAGGTCCTGAGGGTCATGTTAGATTTTAACACCTAAGTATTTCAGACAATTTGCCTCCAAGGAGAGTCCTCGTAAGTCTAGAGTCCGGGGCATATTCAGAAAATAGAGAAAGATGTGATTTCTGCCAGTTCATGCAGAGGCCTGGTGTGGTTCCAAAGTGCTCCAGGAGGAATATTGCCCCTTGTAGCTACTCCTCCATGTCCAGATGGAACAGTAGCATATTGTCCGCGTAGAAGGCGATCCGATGGGAAACACCTTAACACTCCAGCCCCCGATAAAGTGCGCCTGAGCATGTACTGCTAGCCAGCGGTTCAACAGCACTTACGAACAATAATGGGGAGAGTGGATAACCTTGCCTAGTTCCTCTTTCCACTATATATGAGTTGAAAATTACTCTGCCAGTCTGAACTCTTTTTTGATGTCAATTGCTACTATTACTGCCCTGTCTTTGTCTGGTAATGTGGATTCTAAGATCGAAAGGCGCTGTCTAATATTAAGTGCAGTGTTGCGCTTCGGAATAAAACCAGTCTGGTCATATGGATCAATTTGGACATACATGGTAAGAGGCGGGAGGCAAGCATTCGACTAAGGATCTTGTAGTCCATGTTGAGCATTAATAAGGGGCAGTATGCTCTGACATCATGGGGAGGGCGGCAAGGTTTAAATTATGGAACTACTAGTGCCTCATAAGTAGTAGTTGGTAAGTGACCCACTTCTTGGGCAGCAGCGTAAAGGTCCACTAGTTTTGGTGCCAGCTCCTCTGCATATACGGCATAGAACGCCACTGGCAGGCCATCTGCCCCTGGGACCTTGCCTCTGGCCATTTTCTTATTGGCTGCTCGCACTTCCTGTGAGGTGATAAGGCCTCCCAGATCAGTTGCTTCATCCTCTACTAGTTACGGCAAATCCATTGTACCCAGAAACTCGGTTGAAACCCAAGGGGGCAAATCAAGGGGGGATGCATATAAGGAGGTGTAATATTCCTCAAACCTGGTATTAATATCAGTCTGGCATAGAGGCGCTCCCCCACATCAGGCTCCACCTCCAGTATCAGCAAGTTATTGAACGTGGAATTGAAGAGTCACACCAGCAGTGTTCTACCTTATCTCGCTCTGTGTGCGCTCGTATCGTATATTCTCGGTGATCAAAGCATAAGAGTTTCTCTATGCAAGCTGCCATCAGCTCCCTAGTCTTCCCAGGTCTTGCAAGCTCCAAGTCCCTTAGCACTCCCTTCTGTGCTTCTTCCTCTCTCACAAGTGTGCTCCTTACCCCTACCATCTCAGCAATACACCTCACTCTCCGATCACCGATTTAAAAGTGGCCCATTCAATTAAGGGCGAGGTGGCAGAGGCGGCTTAGTCTCTAAAGTAGATCTAGATGGCCTCCCCAATGGACTGCCGAAACACCGTAACATCCAGGGATTCGACACGTAGGCGCCAAACCGGGATACTGGGTGCTCTCTATGCCAGTCCCGAGAAAGCAATATCAGGATGTAGTCTGAGACCGTGCGGTAGAGGTACTCTGCACTGCTGCCAGCTCCGTGTACTCCTTGTGAGCTAAGAAATGCATCCAGGCGTACATGCAGTTCATGCATCAACGAATAGAAAGAATAGTCCTTGTCACCGTGATGTAGATGCCTTCAAGAATTAACAAGGCCCCATTGCTGCTGCCAACACAGAAACATCCATGCCAAGTGCACAGCTGGTGAATCACCCAGTGGGGGGTGTGAGCGGTCAAGGCTCGCATCGGTGACAGTTATAATCCTCACCTAACAAGATATTCTGAGTCATATATAGGGCTAGTACTCGGGATAGTTCATTGAGGAACACACTCTGACCTGAATTGGGGGTGTAGATCCCAACAATGGTCAAATCTTGGCCTGCAAGCAGACCTGACACTAGTGCATATCTTCCATTAGGGTCTATTAATTCCCTCGTCTTTTGGAATGGTACCCAAGGACGGATCCACACCAAGGCCCCTTTAGCAAAGCCTGAGTGTGTTGTGGCATTCATCTGGCCCAGACATCTCTTGTGAATTGCATCCCTCTCGGAAAAAGTGAGATGGGTTTCCTGCAAAAGGGACACATGGGCTCCCCTTCTCTTCAAATATGAGTGAACTTCATAACATTTTGCCATATTGTTAAGGCCCCTGATGTTCCATATAATGAAGCTACAGGTGAGGAGGGATGCCATGAAGGGGTGTTAAAGCGGCTCCTATCGATGCGGATAGGGTGACCCAGTCCCAGTGTAGGTCCAGGGTTTCGAGTCACAGAGTTGGAGAAGTTGCAAAACATGTATTCCCCGAACTAAAATCAACATCCCAACTCCCCAACCCCAGGACAAGAACAAAAAGACTAATCATTCAAACTGACAAATATTTGTTCACACATCACATGCATAATTTCAATACGGGAGGTGTGTGCCTATCTGGCTGCCTCTGGGCTTCATGTCACACCATCAGGATAGTATTCAGAGTAGTATAAACCAATTTCAACCATAAACCCACCATATATATATATGAGATTCTCATTATCAGGTCATTGGATTATCCCAGTTATACATTCCCAAGCCACCTCATCGATTACAGCAATGTCAAATAATTTCATCGGAGGTGCCAGGTGTAACCAACGGAAGAAAGTCTTCTGAATTGAGAGTGGAGACCGAGGCATGGTCAGAGTCAGTGTCTCTCATTTCTTCATCTCCTTGAACTAAATAAGGGCCAGATTCTGCTCCACTGATAGCCGCTACCACCTCCACACTCTCAGACATTCTTGTAGAGCCTGGAAGAGAGAGGGGACTGCGCTAGTTCCATGTCGCGCTCTGCTCCTTGATAGTTTCTGGGACTTCCTCCAGAGATCGACGATCACATTGTTTTCTTCTCGAGGGAGGCTCTCAATTCAGTCCCACAACAGGGGAGGCAAGGTGAAGAAGTGTTCTTCCTTGTTATGAGTTACCCGAAGCCTGGCAGGGAAGAGCATAGCGTTTGCTATCCCAAGTTGTGGGTCTCTTTTTAGCTTCTATGAATGAGGCCCTTTGTTTTTGGTCTTCCCTAGTAAAGTCTGAAAAGATCATCACTCTGTGGTTCTCCACCATTATGTCCCCCCTGAGGTGTGCCTGGTTAAGGATATGGTCTCGATCCTTCAAATGTAGCAATTTAGACACTATCAGGCACATGCATCAACCATTTTTGCGAGCGCAAACGGTGCGATTCGCAAAAATCGGCCGTTTGCGCCCGCAAAAATGGCATTTGCGATGCATCAAGGTTCAAGGCACTCACAATTTGAGAATTCGCAATTAATTGCGAGTTCTCAAATTGCGATAGCATTTAAGGAATCGCATTTTGCGATTCCTTAAATGCAATGCAAGAACCACTTTGAAGTAGCGATTTCGCTACTAGGGCACAAATTACCATGAAGTTGAACTTGATGGTAATTTGCAAAAACTTTGAAAAATGCACTAAAGTGCATTTTTCAAAGTTATAGGTTACACACACACATGTCCTTGGGACATGTGTGTGCGCAACTATTTGTGCACACCACAATTTCAGGGTGCAACAGGGTGTCCTTTTGACACCCTTGCACCTATGAAATTGCATGCAATTTGCGAGTACCAATTGGTACTCGCAAATTGCGCATGTACTTTCCATTCATTCCTATGGGCCTGTAGGCCCATAGGAATGAATGGGAAGCCATTCCTTATTTGGGACTCGCAATTTGCGAGTCGCAAATAGAGAATGTGTAGGAATCGCTATTTTTATAGCGATTCCTACATGCATAGGCTTTTGCGAGTCCTTAATTGCGATTCCTTAATAATCGCAATTAAGGACTCGCAAAATCCTACCTTGACGCATGTGCCTGTATATTTCTGGGGCCCGCTCCTGGCAATAGAGGCCTTGCTGGCACATGGTGAGCGTGTTCAAATGTGTAAAATGGGGAGAGGCCTTCTGGGGCCACCTTGTTGCAGAGCCATTGTTTTAAGAAACAGGTCATGTTAGCTCCTGGGCCTTCAATGTGCTCTGGTACTCCGATAATCCGAATATTGTCTCTTCTCGCTCTGTTTTCAGCATCTTCTGCTCGAATTTCCATTGTCTTCACTTTGTCTTCCATGGTCGACATTCACTTGCGCATGGACGCCATCTCAGGGGTGATATTGTCCAGGGTTCGTTCTGTGGCGGTGACCCTCTCTGCCAACCTTCGGAGGCCATCTCTCAATATACCTAGGTCTGTCACCATGGTATCTATTTTGAGGTCTAGGGCCTCTCAGAGGCGGCAATAGCCTCCAGTATGATATCCAAAGTCACTCCATGGTGGCCCCCGGGTTGAGGATCTAACTCCGAGGCTCCGTCTGCCATGGTGGTTGGGTTTGGGTCTTGTGCGGGACATGTGTCAGTTGCCTCTTTCTTTTTGCAGTATTTGCCCATTATAGTGTGGTGAAACAATTGTAGGGAAGTAATGGATCCAGGATTCACCACAAGGGTCAACTTCTCTGCCACCGCAGGAAACACCACACTACTTGGCTGCTTCTTGGAAGGCCATAGGTCAAGAATAGCCCTCCACCTCCTCAATGTTACAGGTATCTCGTGGGAGGAGCAGAGAGAGAGATGAAGTCACCCGCAGCCAAGACTCCAAGCACAGAGTGGCGAGAGCAGAGGGCCACAGGGGGGGTGCTCCTGATAATCTGATAATCGCCCAGTATCGAATTATGCCCACACTATGCTCCAGTGGTGTGTGGGGGCAGCTGTAAATGCAAAAGTCTACTTCTGTTTACCCCAGGATACTGCACAATTTGGCACCAGCACCTCAATGTAGTCACTGCGCAAGGATGGATGATAGCAAGAGGAAGGGGACCTTTCGTGTGCGGCAGCCAGGTACCCAATATCAGACGGGCCTAACTGTGGTGGTTGAGGCCTTTACTCCTGATGTCCTAGACCTGACCTACTGTGGAACCAAGTACCACTTTTGTATTGACTCTCAGTGGTAGCAGTCATAGTCTCCCTGGGTGGGGGGAGGGTAGTTTAAATACAAGTAAGTGAACAAGATTTATAGCTCAAAGTACAAACAGTGTAGACAAAAAAAGAAGTATTTTATTTCTAACTCTACTCAATTAAAGGAATTACGACATTCATGAGCAATAACACAATCCCCTTGAGGTTAGAGCACTAGTTATTGTCAGGCAAATCCCTGTCCCACCCTCCTTCTTATAACATGGTCGGGATTATTCCCCATTCACTGGTGGCTGCATCCAGGGAATGTTTACTATTAGGCTGTACACAAGAGTTCCCCTTTGACTCTTTATGAATTTGTCAAAAGTGTCTATGGTGCTGCAGCACCATTAGCAGCAAGTCCCCAGGGGGCCAGTCTTACTCACTCCTGCAGCACGGAAGCGTTCACCGTTGTAGCAGGTGCCCTCAGCGCAAGCACCTGTGAGTTCTGAGCCTGATCATAGAAGTCTAGCTGCTTGCGTCCCACACAGCAGCACCCAGCGGCGCAGGCTCTCTCTCCTGAGCAGTGCTGCCGGAGTTCTCCAGTTAATGGAGCAGCTTCCAGCATGCGAAAATGTGGTAAGTCAACCTTTCCCAGAGGGGTTGGGGTGGGAATCCTTTCTTCAGCTCCCGACTGAAGCCCAGCGAAGGTGCATCATCATCCATGGTGCCCCGGCCAGTCCTTGGGGTCTGTCAGGGGTAGTTCTCTCGCTGTGCGGGCTCAACCTGCCAAATGCAGCCTCAGTCTTTCCTTGGGTGATGACCCACAACTTCTTGGTGAAGTTCGTACCGCAGCCGCTCCTGGCATACAGGGTTGCTGTGGTACTTTACAGTATAGGCGCAGACTCCTCTGGTACAAATGTTACTACTACAGTGATTAAGAGTCTCAGCGCTCTCACAGAAGCAACTTTACCGGTGGCCCCTACTGGCATTTGGGGTCACCGTAGCACAGTGGTACAGGTTTGGCAAGTGGCACATGGTGTTATCTCACAGTTCAGTCCACAGTGGCCCTCTCCTGGTATACAGAGGTCGCCAAATCGAGACTGCACATGGGCAACGACCCAATCAGTGCACAGCCATTCCCTCACACCTCGCTCAGGGAGTCTTTCAGCACGGCTCCCCAGTGGACCTCGCTCCCACAACGCTTTTTTTTTCTCACAGGGCACACTGGTCTTGGCAAGCAGGCAGGTGCAGGTGATCCAGGCTCCAGGGCAGGTGATCTTGGTTTCCCTGGGTGATGTCCCTGCAGACAACAGGGACACTAGAAGACCTTTGCTCCCAGTCCTGGTCACAGGCAGAAGACTTGTAGAGCTTCTTCTCCTTACACAGTGGGTCTGGCTGCTTGGAAGATGACAAAGTTTAGGGACTTAACCACCCCTTATATCCATTTCCAGGCACCAAATGTGATTTAGGGTCTGAGCCTTTGAAGTTTTATGTTGGGGTTCTGCTTCTTTTTAAGTAGACACTTCTCTTTTTCTTCTTTCCTCTTAAAAGGATGTCTGTCCAGCAGGCAAGATTCCGAAGCTGATTGACCCACAGCACAATTCATGGGAGTTACCAGAGTTCATTTCTGGAGGTCAGCCACAGTGATATGTGCATTAAAATATTAATTCCAGGCTCCAAGAATTACTCTTTATGATTCTCTTATCAATGAATGCAATGTACAGGCTCCCTTTACCCAGCAGAACCACCTTCCAGTACAACATAAAGAGGTGAAAGACCTGGTCGATTGTGCCAGTCTTCCGACGAAAGCCTGCTTGGGGGGAGAGAGAATGTCAATCTCTTCCATCCAATCAGTGATTTTGGCTAAAAGCGTGCGACAGAAGACTTTCTGGACACAATCTATCAGGCTAATTGGTCGATAGTTGGAAGGGATAGACCTATCGCCCTTTTTGAAAATAGGGATCACTTCAGCCCCTTTCCATGATTCAGGGATTCTGCCTCCTCCCGCAATGTCATTGGCGAGGGTCAGTATATAGGTTGCCCAGTTTTCTCGGTCAGAACGGAAGAGATCACCTGGGATACCATCCGGGCCGGGAGCCTTAGCGGGTATGATTGCATCCAGAGAGGCCAATATTTCCTCTCTGGTAAATGAGAGGTCGTATGATGATTGGATTAAGTCAGGGACTGCTGG
Source organism: Calotriton arnoldi (assembly GCA_963921515.1). Taxonomy (NCBI): domain Eukaryota; kingdom Metazoa; phylum Chordata; class Amphibia; order Caudata; family Salamandridae; genus Calotriton; species Calotriton arnoldi. The sequence goes on from CAWUFW010014788.1 coordinate 96,882, forward strand.
TTCCTTGCCGTAACTTGAAAGGGTTGTGTACAAAGATCCAAAATGATCTTGCCACGCATGGGCCGGGATGTTATTAGCTAAAGGAGGAGATCTTTCATGATTACCGTTGCCCACGAGTATCCAGAACAATCTGGCATCTGGACTTGAGATGGACTCCCCGAGTTCTGCCCACCTCCTTTCGTGCTAGTCCCTCTTGGCCTTTAGTTGGGCCAGTTTATAGTGCCTCCTCAATTCCCGAATTGACGGGATGTCCCCTTGCCTTAAGGCGAGGGACAGCCGTTTTTTTACGGATCTGCACTCTTTTGAGAACCATGAGGTCGTTTTGTTTATTTTCGCCAGGCTCGACCTAGACTTATGTTGGTGGACAATAAAGTTTTTAGCCAAATGGCTAAAAAACTTAGAATGTAAATCACTGCCGCTTACTCGTGTAGGTGAGTCACTTGACCGGGATAACAGCAGCTCCAGATGGTTCTCGAGATCACATTTTAGGGTGCTAAGTTTGGATTCGTCCGCCAAAATTGTGGGCCATTTGAGCCAGCAATTATCATTTGAGGCGGTCACCTCCCTTGTGGAGAGGAGATCGTGAGCTGCCCTTGACTTTTCACCCCACGGATGCTCAATTATAAGGCTAAGAGGATTGTGGTTGCTTTCACAGGTCTGGGTAATGGGCATGTCTACTACAAGTGGCCAAAGGCTAAGGTCCACAAGAATATAGTCAATCCAGCTGGACCCTTTGGGTCCGACAAAAGTCATTCCCCCTTTTTTGTCCGAGGAGGTCCTTCCATTGGCAGCCCGTAGCCTATGTGCTAGGGTTATAGAATTTAACTGGATGGCTGCTTGGGACCACTTCTTTATTAGTGGCAGCACCAGTGAGGGAACTGACCACATGTTGTCTTCCTCGTTGGCCTCTAAAATGTCTTCCCGATCGAGGGGCTCAAAAGTTACGTTGAAATCACCTGCCACAATTAAGTGGTGGACTGTCTGCTTTGCATCCAGTATCTCGTCTAATGACTGCAGGGTTGGTGATCTACCTAGTCTAGTGCTCCTTGCATAGAAGTTAAAAATGTCTATGCACTTTCCTAGAGGGCCTTTGAGTCTAACCCAAAGAATATCGCTGTTATTAGTGGGAAGCTCCTCTATTGCACAATTGAGTGCGATTTTAAGCAGAATAAGTAGCCCTCCGGAAGGGCGGCCATGCTTCGAGGGAATTGCCGGTTTGTGAAACATTACAAACCCTGGAATAAAAACGGGGATCGGACTCCAGGTTTCCTGCAAAATGCAGATCTCATGCTGATTAATAAGCTCAAGCCAGTGGGGGAGATCTAATTTTCTCCTTATGCCTGCCACATTCCACGAAGCTATTTTGAGTTTCCTTGTGCTAGGTGATGCGTAGGGGTAGGGAGCGAAGGTACTGGAGCTAATTCGGCCATGTCAATGGTCGAGTGAGTGTGTGTGTGTGGTTTTGACACCATCCTGGGCGTCACCTCCAGTTTGCAAGGAAGATTCAACATATAAGGGTGGGTGGGGGCTGGATGACTCTACCTCATTCTCAAGGAGACCGTCCCCTGAACCCTTGTGCTTCAATGTGTAGATTAAATCGGAATCAGTGTTAAAATAACACGCACGTTTCTGTGGGGGTTCTGGGGATAGTCAGTCATTCTGCGATATGGAGGAGAAAGGTGAGTCCCTTTGAGGCACAAATACTTTCTTATGGGTAGCAGTGGATAAAGGAATGGTTGGCTTCAATTGAATATTGATGGTACGTGGGGGGCAGCATCTAGCTTCCAGGGCGACTAGTTTATACACTAAGTTTTCGCTTGTCAAGGTGAGTTCTACTGCATCAACAGGACTATTTTTCAGGACACATCTACTTGCCCTCAAGATGTCGTCCCTTATCACTGATCGACAACCCCTTACGTGCCTTATCCAATGGATAGATTTGTTCTTTAGGGCCTCGCCATATTGTGTTTGTTATTACAATCATGCTTTGGTACGTTGATCATATAGATAATGGGCTGAGGAGCGTTGTTGAAGATTGGGCGAGGCCTAAGAGGTAAAGGCGCCTCACTAAGGCCTGCGGTTCGGTGGGATAGATTGATCTAAAAACAGCATTTGATCTTGTTCCCAGGGACAACCTATGGCGGGTGCTTAGGGAGATGGGCATGCCTCCAGGTATTCCCGCACTTCTAATCAGGCTCCACGAAGAGAACTTTGCCAGGGTTAGGTGGGGTAGCCAGGGACAGGTCACTGAACCCATTAAGGTACAGCGGGGAGTCCGTCAAGTTTGTGTCTTGGCTCCAACCTTGTTTTCATTGTACATCAATCATGTTGCCAAACTTCTATCTACCATTCCAGCGGATGCCCCGTCCTTAGCTAAGCAAAGAATAGCCACCCTCCAATCGCCGACGACACCCTTCTTGTCTCAAAGACCCTATTGGGCTTGCAAAAATTATTAGATCATTTCAAGCTCTTTTGCGAAGGGAGGGGGCTCGAAATAAATACATCTAAAACCAAGCTTATGCTATTAAATCCCCACAAGTCCTTTAAGGGAAATCTGCTCTTAGACAACATCCCCCTTGGAGAGAGTCAGCTCCTTCGAATACCTGGGTATTAAACTATCCGAGGACATGGCCTGGAAGCACCATCTCAGTAAGGCCTTCCTCAAATATTCCCAGGTAACTGGGGCTCTGCGCAAAGAACATTGTCTCTCCCACACTGAGCCTACTGCATCAGTACTGAAATTATATAGTTGCAAGGCCGTGAGTAGTGCACTCTACGGGGCTGAGCTGTGGGGTATGGCTAGAGCAAGCAACCTGACAACATTGGAGAATAAGTTTCTTAAAAATTTGGCTTCCTTGCCGCAGAGCACTCCTACTTGCCCATTAATGCTCGACATGGGCATTAAACCTATTAGCGATCTAGCAAAGCTCCGCCCTCTGCTGTACTGGCAGCGGTTGGTCTCCACCCCGGAACTGTCGTTCTATGCCGCTGCCTTTCAGGAGGTCTGTGCTTTAGACACCATGCACAAAATAGGCTGGATCAAACATGTCAAAAGCCTTATGTCCAGCATAGGCCTCGCAGGTCACAATATTGTCTGCCCAACATTCCACTCCAGAAGGCAGATTAAAGCACTCTATTGGGAAGGGGTCGAACAAAATGCCTATAGAGCTGGTAGCCAGGGGAGATTGAATGAAGAATTCAGAGATAGCAAGATCAGCCGTACTCTAGAAAGCTATCTTGATATTATCAAAGTGCCGGCTGATAGGAAGCTATACATCCAGTTTAGGTTTGGCAGCCTGCCGATCAACGCATTTTCAAACTCATGGTCGGCCAACAAATCACAGCCAAAGGGTTGCCCTTGTTGTCCCTGTCCGCAAGAATCCATTGCCCATTTCCTTTTTACATGCACAGCGTATGCAAAACCAAGGAGCAAATGGCTGTCTCATGTTTGTAGGCAACTTGGTACCCGTGATCACAGAGTGGCCCTGCGCATGCTGAAATCTGATGCAAGACCATTATTTGTGTGCGCAACTGCAAAATTTCTGGGGATTGCATGGGCGATCAGAAGGAGGGTGTCGTCAGCCCCCCGGCCTACTCTTGAGAGTTGCTGATATGACCATTTGCCTTATTAAGCACATCTGCCATGAAAGCTAGCATTCTCAAAATGTAAATAATACTCTCTAGCTTTGTTTGCAAGCAAATCCAAATTGTTTTTTATTGTGTTTTTTAGTGCGACGATTGTTGAACATAACCATTAGTATTTAATGTATTTACACTTTAGAAACTGTATTTTGCTAAATTTGCACATTCATTTCTCCTGTTGGTTAGAACCTGCGATGGAAACGATGACCCGTATGACTGGCGAATGTAATCACTAGTATTCAATGCATTTGCACCTTAGAAACGGGACTTCACCAAGTTTGCACATTAAATTTTCTTCATGTTGGTTTGGAACCTGCGATAAAAATCATGACCCGTACAGCACATGCAGTTTGCACTTTAGAAACGGGACTTTGCTACATTTGCACATCCATTCTCCTTGTTGGGTGGAAACCCGCAAAGAAAATCACAACCCGTATGACTGGTGAATGTAATTGCTAGTAACCAATGCATTTGCACTTTAGAAACGGGACCTTGCTAAAGTTTGCACACTAATTTCCCTTGCTGGCTAGAACCTGTGACGAAAACTATGACTCGCATAGTACCAGTAGTTTTTAATTCCTAGTTTTATTGTCTGTATTATAACTTTTAAATGAGTCGTCACTTTTAAACAGTAGCGTTTTAACTAATTATGTGTACTGTCTGACTCTACATTGATATGTATGAAATCCATTTTTCGAATCTTTGTTTCTTTTATGGTATTTTACCGAAATAAAGAGTTTGATGATGATTCTCTTATCAGTCCCATCTCCTTCCTCAGTTGTGTCCAGGTCCCTTCTTTGTGATCTATCACTGAATCAAAGAAAACCCTTTGAAGTGTACAAGAGAAGCCTGACTTTCCTCTCCAGTGTGTGTCCCACCCAGCTTATAGGAATGCAACAATACACACATCTGTCTAAGAGGATTCCTCTCCACCTCATGTCTTCACCAGGCAGGCCTGGGCTTCCCAAAATGGAACTCAGGGTCATCCATGCATTGTACCATTACAGGCATGCATACATTCAGCATGCACATTCAGGGGTCGATTCCGATTCGGGCCGGAAATCTCTCCGACCGAGCCGGACCCGGAGAGATTTCCGACCGAATCGGACCCGTGCAGTCCGACCGAACGAGTACGATGCGGCCGTATGTTATCGGACACGAGTCGGTCGGACTCCCATTGAACTCAATGGGAGCCGGTCGTACAACGCGTACGCGGGCTCCCATTGCCTCAATGGGTGCGAGGCGGACAAGGGCGCCCCTACAGCGAGTACGCCGCGGAGCGCTCGCGGCGTACACGCACAGGTAGGGGGACCCTTGGGTCCCCCCTGTGTGCGCCTCGCACGGGTACGCATACAGGGGGGTCCGACACGGACCCCCAAAGTACGGCTCCGACAGCTCTTACGAGCCGGAGTGCGCGGCTCGGTCGGACTGCTCGCGGCGCGCATCGTACTTACCCGGCCGGGAAACGTCTCCATTGCGCGGTGCGAATCGGGTCCGAGCGAGTCGGTCGGAGCGGTTCGAGTCCGAGCGAGTCGGTCGGAGCTGTCGGGACGCCCGGACGAGTCGGTCGGCGATCCGCATCGTACTCGCTCGGCCGGACCCGCGTACGGTTCGGTCGGGAAACAGGCTTTCGCATGGCTTTTTTCCCGACCGAATGGTATTGGGTGCGCCTCCGACCGAGATCGGAATCGGCCCCTCAGTCTGCGCGCAGTTCAGTACTGTAGCTTTTCTGTATTAAAACAGGGTGTGCTATTTACAAACACGCACTCTGCCAGCACACACACTCAGCATGGGCGCGCTGCTCAACAGTTCACCTTTCATGCATTGTACTTCACGCAAGCACACATACACCCAGCACATGCTTTCATTGCGCACTCACTGCACAGCACTCCATCTCTCATGTAATGTATACCTTGAAAGCATACATACATACAGTACATGAACTAACCACACATATACTGCACAGGACTGTTCTATCTTGGTACTGTATCATTCCCGCGCACACATACATCCAGCGCAGAGTCACTGCTCCTGCGATGAGCTACACTTCAGATCGACCTGATGTAGGCCAAGGGTGAGTTAAACACACAGCAGTGGAACGTCTAAAAAGGTGAGTGAGCCTGTGGGCCTCACTCCAGTGGCACTAGGTAACAAGCATTAGCAAAGCCAATAGGTATTTCTTAAGCGCATGTATACCTGAGGGTGTCTTGGCGCTAGCTTGAACCGAGCCAGAACCCCCAGTGTTCATGGGGACTCAATAGTGCTTACAGGACCGGAAAAAGTAGTGTTTTAAGAGCTTTTCTGAATGGAAGCATGTTGTTCAAGGATTTAATGTGTAGAGTAAGGGAGTTCCAGCTTTTTGTCGTACTAATCACAAAACTTCTTCTGCGCCAGGAAGCAAGTTTGAATTTTGGGACTCTCACAGTCTTAGCTGAGGAAGAGCGTAGTGTTCTGGGTGGTAGGTGCCTTTTGAATTTTTTCCTCAGGTAGTCTGGTCCTATTCCATGAGGGCTTTGAAGGTGAGACAGAGAGCCTTGAAAGTTATCATGTGTCTGACAAGTAGCCAGTGTAGCTGTTTTAGTGCCCCGGAAGCAGATATAATTTGGGGATTCCTAGCAGCATTCGTGCTGCAGCGCTCTGCAGAATTTGGGAATTATTCAGGTGTTGTTGTTGCATGTTTGTGTAGAGAGCATTACAATAGTCAATTTTCGATAGAACCATGGATGTGACTACTTTTTTTTTAAGCTCAGAGGGAATATATGGGAGAATCTTCTTATGGTCCTCAGCGTATAAAAGAACACAGATGTGAATGCATTAACCAGGGCTCCCCAAGTAAGTTTGTCATCCATTCAGACTCCCAAATTCCGGGCTTTCCTCACCTGTGTCAGAAGGGAGCCCAGTTCTTGAGGCCACCACGAGGGGGTCCAGAAGGAAGTTTGGTTGCCGAATAAAATTACCTCTGTTTTTCCAGAGTTTAGCTTCAGAAAATTTTGAGCCATCCATGCACTGACTGCCTGCATACAGTCATGAAATCTGGTGTTTGTATTCTGCTCCTTCTTGGTTAGGGAGACGACTTGAGTATCGTCCGCATACGATGTGAGCGAGAACCCAAACGATCTAATAAGATCAGCCAAGTGTGTATCATAAAAGTTAAACAACGTGGGGGCTCAATGAGGAGCCTTGGAGGACTCCACAAGGCAATGAGAAAGGTTCTGAAGTATATTCATAGAGTGCCACTGCTTGTTCCCGACCTAGAAGAAAGGAGCTCAGAAGAGTGAGAGCAGGTCCTTCTATTCCAATATTTTGGAGGCGGCTGATCAGAAGCTCATGGTTGACAGTATCGAAAACTGCTGATAGGTCTAATAATAGGAGGGCCACACTACCCCCCTTGATCGAGGGCCTCTCTGATCTCTTTGGTGGCCATTGATCAAGGCTCTCTTGGTGCTGTGGCCACTTCTGAAACCAGATTGCGTGGAGTCCAGGAGATCATTGTCCTGTATAAAGGCTGCCAATTGTGTATTCAAGATTTTTGCTGCCATTTATGCTAGAAATGACAGCCGAGAAATAAGGCGGTAGCGTTTGGAATCAGTTGGATTGAGAGAAGGTTTTTTAGCAGTAAAAGTATAGATGCAATTTTCCATTGCATGGGAACAGTTGCGGCTCGCATGACTTGTGGGTGGGCGGGCTGGTGGGGGGTCACGCGGGGGTTCATGGGGGGGTTAAAAATTTTTTTTAAACTTACCTTACTGGGTCCCGGGCCGCTTTTGCTCCTGGCCAGGTCCCGCGCCCGTGTTTTCCTGCTGCTTTCCTGCTCTCCTGCCTCCGGCAGGAACAGGAAGCAGGCATCCTCCCTCCCCTAAGTCAATCACAACGTTGTGATTGGTGCGGACGGCGCCCAGCCGGGCACCTGTAGGGAGGCCATTTTCTCTATGTAGGCTGCATGCAGCCTACATAGAGAAAATGCAGAGTGCGCATGGGGCCGACCAAACAGTCAGGGCCCACAGCATTGGGCAAGCCACGCCTCCCCGACCCGCCCACCCCCAACTAGGCATAGCATTCTGCTTTCTCACAGCGTCAGAAACAAAAAATGGTATTTAAAATACCATTTTATGTTTCTGCTTCTCGCACTGCGAGAAAGAAATGGGGCGACGCTCCCCCGCCCTAATGGAGGAGCCGCCCCTGCATCGGAACATAGCCAGTTTCAAACATCTCGTTAAATATGCCTGTTAAATTGGCAGCTATGATGTTGAGTGCTAATTTGACCACGGATCGTAGGCGTGGATCTAAAGGGGACCCAGACTTAAGGGTTTTAATGAGCTGAGTAACCTGTTTAGTAGTTGAATTCGTGAATTTTATGAGATGACCAGACTTGACACCTGGAGGGGGGGCATTTTACCTAGAGTTGCAGATTGGAAGGCATAGAATCTATTATATACCTCTTCAACCTTGTTTTGGAAAATGCTAAATCATCACAAAAGGTTTGACTAGCGACTGCTGAGTTGTTACCAGCTGTTGAGGTTAATTTATTTTGTTCACAGTTAGGTAAAGTTCTTTCACCTAAATTTTAGCTGCCTCGATTTTTTGGGTGAAATAGGAGGAATTTTCTCCTTCGAGCAAAATGTTATATTCGGCCATATACTGCTGGTGTTTCTCTTTCGCAGAAAGAAGTCAATCCTTCCTCCATGTACGTTCTTGCCTTCTGCACCTTTGCTTTTGGGTTCTAAATATTTCATTAAACCAGGACGCAGAAGGCATTTTTAATAACACTGTCTTTTACCCATGTGTTATGGAGTGGAGTGGATGGTTGTGGTGTGGAGTGGAATTAGTTGGGTTGGATTGGAAATCTTAGTTGTGGAATTTTGTGGTGTGGAGTAGATTTGTGGAGTGGAATTATGTGGCATGGTGTGCAGTGGAGTTATGTGGATAATAACTATGTGGTATTGAGTGTACTGGAATAATGTGGAGTGGTATTATGTGTCATGGAGTGTAATTATGTGGAATGCTATTTTGTGTTGTGGAGTGGTATGTAGCTGAGTTAAATTATGTGGTGTGCTGATGAATTTTGTGGCATGATGTGGAATATGGTGTGTATTGTATGTATGTGGTGTGTTGTGTAATCGTGTTGTTGAGTTGAATTATATGCTTTGGTGTCTAAGTATGTGGTGTGGAATGGAAATGTGTGGCGTGAAACTGTGGTGCTGAGTGGAATTCTGCTGATTGGAATTATGTGACATTGTATGGAGTATATTTATGTGGATTGTTGCTGTGTGACAGAGTGGTTTTATGTGGGTGTATTTATATGGTATTGAAAAAACATGAATGTGACCATGTGTAAATGTAACTGGTGCTCTTATAAGTATTAACAAATGCCACCTTCCTGAAGACCCTGAAGGCTTTACCCTTCGTTTAAAGCACTCTGGTTGGGTTTCTTGGGCCTAAGCAATCTCGACAGATGCCTCGGCTCGACCTAAACTGATAAGTTGCCATCCATCTTCTGTAACCTTGCAAATGGCAAAGGCTTTTGGGGGCAGAGCATCGGAAGTCACACTCCCTTCAAAATGATTACTGTTTTGCAAGGCTTGGAACACGTAGTGGTGTGAGGTTGCACAGCACACGTAACATATACACAACAGAACAATTGTACACCAGCTCAACTTGGTCCTTATTTCATCCAATTTAGAAGGGTGAAAGGCTAAGCTCAGGACATGAATCTGTGATCGTCAGATGACACGCAAATGTCTGCAGCAGAATAAAACAAATCTCAGAGATTTGTTTTCAGCCGAAAAAGTACAGATCCAAAATGTGTCTGGCTGCAAAGTAATTGCAAGGGAATGTGGCCACACCCTGCCTCAGAAATGTGCCCACTTCGAGCCAAAAAAAACAGAGTTCCGCTCTTCAAAACTACAGCTGACAGAAAGCTTCTGGCACAGCCCAGTGGAATTAGCGCCTGCTGCCATATACCGGTGCTTCTTACAGCTTTAAATCCTGGGAGTAACAGGCAGAACCGCACCACCTTTGACCCTGATTCCTGTTTTATTCATTGCTCTCCCTAATAATTGAATTGTATCCAGTAATGTACTTTGTGTAGAGTTATTGGCATTGGTGTAGACACAATCTACCAATAGCATGACATCACATTACTTTCTTTTGTACCACTGAAGGCAGCTAGTGTAAAATGTTTAGATTTTGTCTCAGACAGCACAGCTGGCAAAAACGTTTGTAAACTGATAAAAAAAAAAGCTTGAAACGGGCATAGAGCCCGCACATTACTTACCATTGTTTGGCTTTGATGTCATTCTCGTTTCCTTGCTTCTTAATGGTTAGCACCTCCTGTGACTTCGGTGTTTGCCCTTGCAGTGAAGCATGGAGGAAGTCCATGTCTGCAGGAAGCAGTCTTCCTGTCTGCAGCCAGTGTCCTGCCACTGGCCGCACACCTCTGCAAGTACTTTTTTACATGTTGCACATCAGTGCGGGCTTCTGTGCGACATGGCTTAAAGTAAAGGAAACAAGCATTGGCATAGCCAATAGGTCTCACCTTTGGGACCTTATAAGTGTTTAGCCGCAATTATTGGCTTTGCCAGTGTCTTTAAGCCATGTTGTTGAGCATTGTGGTTGCTGTGCAGCATGTTGAAAAGTTATAATAAAAAGTGTTATGAGCATTTTTGTTACCTTATATGTAACCAAGAAGACATTATGTACAACTGAACAACCCTATTAAAAAAAGAATTAACATAAAAAATGTCTTCTAGTTATTTTGTTCTTGAACTGCTGGCAACTTCTTCCTGCCTGTTCTAATGCTTGTTTGTTTTTTTGTGATGGGGGACATAAACAATGAAAGGGTGGAGGCTGAGAAATAGTACCTGAATTACAACACAAGCAGCGGACGGACACTAGGAGGAATCAACAGATGCCAGATTCTGAGGCAGACTGAGGTGGTGCTGAGTGATGCTGTTGTGCTGGTGCGGATGTGATGCTCAGGTGATGCGGAATGATAGTCAGGTGATGCTGAGGTGGTGGTGTGCTGGTGCGGAGCTAATGCTCAGGTGATGCTGAGTGATACTGAGGTGGTGCTGAGTGATGCTGAGGTGGTGCTGAGTGATGTTGTGGTGCTGAGTCAAGCAGAGGTGGTGCTGCTGCACTGGTGCTCAGATGTTGCTGAGTGATGCTGAGTTGGTGCTGTGCTGAGGTGATGCTGTGCTGAGGTGATGCTGTGCTGATGCTGAAGTGGTGCTGCGTTGATGCTGCATTGCTGTTGAGTTGGGGCTGTGCTAGTGCTGAGGTGGAACTGCGGTGATACTGAGGTGGGGCTGCGCTGGTGGTGGTGCACTGATGAGAAGCGGGTGCTGATGCTGAGATGGTGCTGTACTGATGCTGAGGTGGTGCACTGGTGGTGAGGTGGTGCTGCACTGATGCTGAGGTGGTGCTGCTCTGAGGTTCAGTTGATGCTGCACTGGTGGTGGTGCACTGATGAGGAGGTGGTGATGTGCTGATGCTGAGTTGGTGCTGTGGTGGTGCTCAGGTGATGCTGAGTAATACTGAGGTGGTGCTGAGTGATGATGAGGTGGTGCTGAGTAACGCTGAGGTTGTGCACTGGTGCTCAGGTGGTGCTGAATGATGCTGAGTTGGTGCTGTGCTAAGGTGATGTGATGATGCTGATGTGCTGCAGCACTGATGCTGAGGTGGGGCTACGCTGGTGCGGTGCACTGATGCAGAGATGGTGCTGTGCAGACGATGAGGTGGTGCTGTGATGAGGTGGTGCTGCAATGATGCTGAGTTGGTGCTGCACTGGTGTTGGTGCACTGATGAGGAGGTGGTGCTGTGCTGATGCTGATATGGTGCTGTACTGAGGCTGTGGTGGTGCTGAGGTGTTGCTGTGCTGATGCTGAGGTCATGTTGCGCTGATGCTGTGCTGGTGCTGAGTTTGTGCTGCACTGATGCTGAGGTGGTGCTGAGTGATACTGAGGTGGTGCTGAGTGATGCTGTGGTGCTGAGTCAAGCAGAGGTGGTGGTGCTGCACTGGTGCTCTGACGCTGCTGAGTGATGCTAAGTTGGTGCTGTGCTGAGGTGATGCTGTGATGATACTAAAGTGGTGCTGCGTTGGTGCTGCATTGCTGATGCTGAGGTGGTGCTGTGGTGGTGCTCAGGTGATGCTGAGTGATACCGAGGTGGTGCTGAGTAATGCTGAGGTGGCACACTGGTGCTCAGGTGGTGCTGAGTGATGCTGAGTTGGTGCTGTGCTGAGGTGATGCGCTGATGCTGAGGTGGTGCTGCACTGATGCTGAGGTGGTGCTACGCTGGTGGTGGTGCACTGATGCAGAGAAGGTGCTGTGCTGACGTTGAGGTGGTGCTGTACTGATGCTGAGTTGGTGCTGCATTGGTGGTGCTGTGCTGATGCTGAGGTGCTGCTGTGCTGATGCTGTGCTGGTGCTGAGTTGGTGCTGAGGTGGTGCTGAGTGATACTGAGCTGGTGCTGAGGTGGTGGTGTGCTTGTGCGGAGGTGGTGCTGAAGTTGTGCTGAGTGCTGCTTTGATAGTGCTCAGGTGGTGTTGTGCTGGTGCTTAGGTGGTGCTGAAGTGATGCTGCACTGGTGCTGCACTAATGCTGAAGTGGTGCTGTGTTGGTGCTGAGTTGCTGCTAATGTGGTGTTGAGGTGGTGCTGTTGTGGGGCTGCGCTGGTGCTGAGTTGGTGGTGGTGCACTAATGCGGAGGTGGTTATGTTATGTTATTAACATTTATATCGCGCACGGCTACTCAAGAGTGTCCCGGCGCGGAAGCCAAATGAAAATGATGAGGAGCTGAAAGCAACTGCAAATTAGATAAACAGCAGGGTTTTTAGCCATTTCCTGAACAGCCTAGGGTTTTGAGTGTTACGCAGCTCGTATGGGAGGGAATGCCAAGCCTCTGCTGCCTTAAAGGATAGGGAGCTGCCCCCCATTCTTGTAAGACGGAAGCGGGGGATCACTGCCAGACACTGCGAGGCTGAACGCAGTTGTTTTCGTGGCACGTGAAAGCTAAAACGTTTCTTAAGATAGAGCGGGCCAGATCCATGGAGGGCTGCAGGGGTCAGAGTAAGGGCTTTGAATTTGACTCGTTGAGCCACGGGGAGCCAATGCAAATCATGCAAATGTTGTTTTATGCTTGACCTTCCCGGGATGTTAAGCAAAGCTCTGGCCGCAGCATTTTGTATTACTTGCAGTTTCTTCAACTGGTATCCTGGCAAGCCAATGTACAGTGCGTTAGCATAATCAATGCGTGTGAGAATCAGGTCGCGGGTAACCATTTCCTTGGCTACCCTGGGTAACAAGGCTAAGAACTTCCTAAGGGATTTCAGTGTGCCAAAGCACTGTCCTGCTAGTTTCTTTATCTGCGTGGAGAACCGGAGATCGTCATTAAACCAGACCCCAGGTTCTTGACTGATTGACCCACAGAATTTGGTAGAGGATAGTCTGCCGGCCAAAGTGCCTCCCTAAACTGCGGAGGAAAGGACCCATACAAAAGAACCTCCGACTTGTCCTCGTTACACTTAAGCTGAGCAGATGCAAGCCATTTAAAGAGGGCTGTAAGACAGTCTTTGGCCCGGGCTGGGGATGTGTCATTTTCCCTCCAAATGAAGAGGAGCTAGGTATCATCCGCATAAGCAATGATCTTAGCTCCCAGCTCCTCCGCGAGATAGATCAAGGGGTGACATATAAGTTGAAAAGAAGAGGGCTCAGGGTGGAGCACTGCGGCACTCCAGTAGTCACCTTTTTAGGGGCCGAGGAGAACGGAGGTTGCCATACTTGCTGCGATCTATCCTCTAGGAATGATTTGAGCCAATTCCACGCTATTCCAGAGACACCAATGTTCGAGAGACGGGCTAATAGTTGGGAGTGTGGCACCGTGTCAAAGGCGGCAGAGAGGTCTAATAAGATCAGAGCCGATCTGCCACCAGCATCCAAACATTCTCTAATTGCTTCTGACATTTCAACAAGGGCCGTCTCTGTACTATATGTGGCCCTGAACCCCGATTGGGCTGGATGGAGCAAGCCAGATGTTTCAACAAAATTGGTGAGCTGTTTGTAAACCGCTTTCTCGCACACTTTTGCCACGGCCGGGAGAAGGGAGATAGGGCGGTAGCTAGCAGGAGTGGAAGGGTCCAAGGATGGCTTTTTCAGTAAAGGTAGAAGTTTGGCCTGCTTCCACTCTAGTGGAACAGTGGCGGTCTGGAGGGACATATTAATGAGGGTATTAACCTCTGGATTAACAACCTTGGTAACGGCGGCTAACAACCTGGCCAAACAAGGGTCAGCCGGGGAGCCTGATTTCTGCGATTTGAGGATAGTCAATGAGTCTAGTGGAGCAATAGGAGAGAATACCGTCAAAAAAGGGGATAGGGATGAGCTGGATATAGAGATATTCGGGAGGGAAAACCCTGCCTGACCAGGGGTACTAGTCCCGAAATTGGCCTGGATCGTCTGGATCTTGTCAATAAAGAAACTAGATAGTTTCTCACACCATGTGTCCGTGGTAGGAAGGGTGATAATCTCTGCGCAGGGGGCTAAAAATCTCTGTACAATTGAAAATATTTCTTTGGCATTGTTTTTAAACAGGGATATGCGCTCCGCATAGTAACAGCTTTTGGCTTGACTAATGGAAGCGTAATATGCTTTCTGAGCCTTCCTTAATGCTATTTTGGCAAGGGGGCAGTAAGCCAGTCTCCAGCATCGTTCCAGTTTTTTACAATGCTGTTTTTGCTCTTTGAGCTCACTAGAAAACCATGGTTTAGAGGGGGAGTTTCTTGCTCGCTTGTTGGAAGAAGGCGGGGATAGATGTTCCACCGCCTGCGAGATCCAGCTAGTGAAGCTCTCCAGAGCTCCTCCCAGATCCGTGGAGAAGGTAGGACGAGTGTCTGCCAAAGCCAAGCTCAATATTAAAGATAATGGGGCGACCCGGTGTCCCTCAGAACCTGGGTATCAAGATTAAATAAAACAATTGGTTCTGTCGGGATTTTACAATTGCTTAGGATAGAGCAAGCACTTATTTATAGTGCACATAAGGATAATTCTCACAAAAGTAATTCATGAGAGAAAAAGAAAACACACACCAGAATAAAATTCAATAGTATATTCAAAATTCTAGTATTTAATACTCATTTTGAATATACTATTGAATTTTATTCTGGTGTGTGTTTCCTTTTTCTCTCATGAATTACTTTTGTGAGAATTATCCTTATGTGCACTATAAATAAGTGCTTGCTCTAACCTAAGCAATTGTAAAATCCCGACAGAACCAATTGTTTTATTTAATAAAGCCAAGCTCAAGGCAGAAGGATCAATTCTGTGAGAGGGTCTGCCTTGGCGATGCCAGCTAGGTGGGTGGGACATCTGAATGGTCCACGAGAAATGGATCAGAAAATGATCCGACCAGGTGACTTGAAGGGGCTCTTTAACACATAAAGGGAAATTGGAGCAAACTGGGTCTAAGATGTGCCCTCCACAGTGCGAAGTGGAGCTAATCCATTGGGTGAGCTGGGCGAGGTTCAGTGAGTCACAAAGCTCCCTAGTATCACTCGCCTCCACGCAGGTGGTGCAGTGCTGATTCTGAGGTGGTGCTGTGGTAGTGCTGAGTGATGCTGAGGAGATGCTGAGGTGGTGCACAGTGATGCTGTAGTGGCACTGAGTTGGTGCTTCACTGGCAGTGGTGCACTGATGAGGAGGTGGTGCTATGCTGTTGCTGAGATGGTGCTGTGCTGATTCTGAGGTGGTGGTGCTGTGCTGAGGTGGTGCTGAGGGAGTCTGAGGTGGTGCTGAGTGATGCTATGGTGTTGCAGAGTCATGCTGAGGTAGTGGAGCTGTGCTGGTGCTAATGTGGTGCTGAGCAGGTGCTCAGGTGGTTCTGAGTAATGCTGAGTTGGTGCTGCGCTGGTGCTGAGGTGATGCTGAGGTGGTGTTGCGCTGATGGTGAAGTGGTGCTGCATTGGTGCTGAATTGTTGAGGTGGTGCTGCGCTGGTGCAGAAGTGGGGTTGGGCTGGTGCTGAGGTGGTGCTGCACTGGTGCTCCGCAAGATCTACAGGTGGATCCCGACAGACACGAGAAGAACAGTCACCCAGGCACTCGTCAGCAGCAGACTCGACTACGGAAACGCCCTCTACGCAGGAGCCCCGACCAAGCTCATCAAACGACTGCAAAGAATCCAAAACGCCTCTGCACGCCTGATCCTCGACACTCCACGCCACAGCCACATCACCCCCCACCTGAAAAACCTACACTGGCTTCCCGTCGACAAGAGAATCTCCTTCAAACTCCTGATCCACGCACACAAAGCACTCCACAAAACCGGCCCAGCCTACCTCAACAGTCGACTCTCCTTCTACGTTCCCAACCGTCAACTCCGCTCCGCCGACCTCTCCCTGGCCACCGTCCCGCGCATCCGGAGAACCACCACCGGAGGAAGATCCTTCTCTCACCGCGCCGCCAAGATCTGGAACACCCTTCCCCTCAACCTACGACAGACCCAAGACCTGCTGACCTTCAGGAGACGACTCAAGACCTGGCTATTCGACCAGTAGCAGCAACACCCCCCCTCCTCTCCCTCAGCGCCTTGAGACCCTCGCGGGTAAGTAGTGCGCTTTACAAATCTTGTGATTGATTGATTGATTGGTGCTGAGTTTGTGCTGCACTGCTGGTGGTACACTGATGAGGAGGTGGTGCTGTGTTGATGCTGAGATGGTGCTGTGGTGGTGCTGAAGTGGGGCTGCTCAGATGATGCTGAATGATACTGAGGTTGTGCTGAGCGATGCTGTGGTGGTGCTGAGTGATGCTGAGGTGGTGCTGAGTCATTCTGAGGTGGTGCAGAGTCATACTGAGGTGGTGCTGAGTCATGCTGAGGTGGTGCAGTCATACTGAGGTGGTGCTGAGTCATGCTGAGGTGGTGGTGCTGCGCTGGCGCTCAGGTGGTGTTGAGCTTGTGCTCAGGTGGTGTTGTGCTGAGATAATGCTGCGCTGATGCTTTGGTGGTGCTGCACTGATGCAGAAGTAGTGCTGTGCGGATGCTGAGGTGGTGCTGCCCTGGTGCTGAGGTGGTGCTGCACTGATGCTTTAGTGGTGCTGCACTGATGCAGAAGTAGTGCTGTGCTGATGCTGAGGTGGTGCTGCCCTGGTGCTGAGGTGGTACTGCGCTGATGCTGAGGTGGTGCTGCGCTGATGCTGAGGTGGTGCTGCGTTGGTGCTGAGGTGGTGCTGTGTGATACTGAGGTTGTGGTGTGCTTGAGTGGAGGTGGTGCTGAGTGATGCTAAAGTGATGCTGAGTGATGCTTTGATGGTGCTCAGGTGATGTTGTACTGGTTCTCAGGTGGCGTTGAGTGTTGCTGAGTTGGTGCCGTGCTGGAGGTGATGCTGCACTTGTGCTGAGGTGGTGCTCCACTGAAGTGGTGCTGCGTTCGTGCTGAGTTGCAAGTGAGGTGGTGCTGCACTGGTGCTGGGGTTGTGCTGTGCTGATGCTGTGGTGGGGCTGCTCTGGTGCTGAGTTGGTGCTGCATTGGTGGTAGTGCACTGATGAGGAGGTGGTATTGTGCTGATGCTGCAGTGGTGCTGTGATGGTGTTGCATGATGCTGAGGAGATGCTGTACTGGTGCTGAGGTGGTGCTGAGTGATGATGTAGTGGCGCTGAGTGATGCTGTGCTGGTGCTGCGCTAATGCTGTGGTGGTGATGCTGCACTGATGCTGAGGTTGTGCTGCTCTGGTAGTGAGGTGGTGCTGCACTGGTGCAGAGTTAATGCTGTGCTGGTAGTGAGGTGATGTGCTGGTGGTGGGGTGATGCGCTGGTGGTGAGGTGGTGCTGCACTGGGGCTGAGTGATGCTGAAGTGGTGCTGTGCTGGTGTTGTGGTGATTTTCAGGTGCTGCTGAGTGATGCTCTGTGGTGCTGCAGTTGTGCTGCTGAAGTGGGGATGAGTGATGCTGACTGGTGCTGAAGTGGTGCTGGGCTGATGCCGAGGTGAAGGTGCTGCTGTGGTGCTGAGGTGGTGTTGCACTGCCTACTTGCAGGATATATTGTTAAGTAACCTCACATTACATGCGCAGTTTGCAAAGCACGAGGAAGCAACCCTTGATATTGGTTTTATTTCACCAACGATTGAAACCAAAAAGAAAGCGTCAAAAGTTGAAAGTGTGCAACTTAAAGCTGCTTCTATTTTCATAAAAGGGAGCAATAACAGCATATTTACCTCTTTAATGGTATCCAAATAATCACGCTGTTAAAAGCACAATGTAAATAGGTTGATCCTACTGTTGGCCGTCTTCTTAAACTACACTTCCATTAAGTAAGTATATTATTTAAGGTTTGGACATTTGAGCTAAGGAAACCAAAAATATTATGGGATGAGAAATAACATAGCCTTCAGCTGAAAAAGTGCTTGTGAAACCAAAGACTGTGGAAAACAAGATAAGGACATGATTTTCAGCCCTCTGCTGAGCGAGTTCGGAAAGTTCAGGCAAAAGAAAAAGTAGTGTGCCGAAATTAACTTATATGGCCAATAGTGAAGTGATCTATTTAACAGGGCCAGTCGCCAGGGCGTGACCAAAACCGAAAAAGGAGGAACAAATGTAAACTATTCACCAACAAAAACACAGGGAATTTAGAAAGGCACATGAAAGAATTAATCAAAATGGATGGGTGTGCTGAAAGCCCATACTACAGATGCAGCATGTCACGAGAGACGGCACATTCAATGCCTAAGCGAGACCTAGAAAAGCACTATGACGCAGTCAATGCGACTGCCTCATATCACTTTTTTATTTTTTACTTCAAGCCATATTGTACAGTAGCTTGTGCTGCTGTGCATCGTGCCTAAAAAACATTGCCAAAGTCAATGCTTGTTAATGTTGAGTTCCCTGATATTAAAACATACAAGTTGCTAGGTTTAAATTACAGCTCTAGCTTCCTTGAGCCCATCAAGAGATGTCGCAGGGAGTGCTCTCGGCGGGGAACATGGCGGCTGCTTGCTGAGTGGCTGCAGCAGCGGGCGCCCTGGGGGGTAACCTTGCTGCACTGCTGTGACTGATCTCCCGCTGACGACCTGACTTACCAGGCACAACGCGGAGACAATGGAGGCTCCCGCTGCCTGAAATGGATGTACTCCGAAGCACTGGAAGGCCCTGGGACGCGGTGCAGGCTGATCGGGTTGTGCTGGGCAGCGCAGTTCCGGGTTCGCGCTGGGAGGAGGCAGCCAGGGAGCTGCTGCGCTGCCGGTCGGCTGTCACAAGAACTGGTGGCAGAGGCAGCACAAGTCAGGCTGCAGGTTAGAGCTCCCCTCAGTCCCCACGGCTGGAGAGTTGTGGCCGGTCTTCCTCATTAGGGGACTTAAGATGGGGAGAGTGGAAGAGTAGTACAGAGAAATAGCGGGTAAGAAGTCTCCAGCATATGGAGAAATGTGCCTCAATTGATGGTAAGGCTCGAGATATGCCCTCAAGATATACATTGCACACCAGGATTATTGGGGCTGGTAAGGGGCCTGACTTCCCTCCTGTGATCCCTTCTTTTACTGTAAAAGACATAAAGGACGTGAGGAAGGATAAGCGAGGTCGGCACTGCGGTGGGCGCAGGGGGGTGACCTGTGTTCTACAAAATAGGAAAACAGGTAAGTCTCCTGCTAAAAACTCAGGGGAGAGGGGTATAAAATTAATAACTCAACAGATTAAAATAACACCTTCACTTAAATCCTTCTTCCAAGTTTTACCTGACCTTCAGACTGGAGAGAGTGTTGAAGGAGGAACTTAAATGAGTCCTAGAATGGAGGCTCCTGCTGTGGCCCCTAATTCCACTGAGTCTGATACCACAGGAACATCTGCACAAACAAAGTCCCATGAGGGCGAAACAAGTACAAGAGGTGTCCAAACTAATGCAGACCCTGTCCCCCTCAGAAATAGGTTTGAAGTATTGGCAATAAGAGAAGTCCCGGAAAGGGTGGAGGATCCATCTACAAGGAGCAAGGCGAATGGTAAATGCGGAGAGGCACCCAAGGAAAATGTAGAAGAATCACTGGCAGGCATCTTACTGGGCTAAAAGAAGAGATTAAGAGTTGTTTTGAAGTTTCAGAGGCCAATCAGGTCGGCATTCAAGCCTCATGCTTAGAGTTAGTGCAGAAACTGAATGAGGTTGCCTCCTGTACTGGTAGAGGAAGTTGGGTCAATAAGGCAAGATGTGGCAAAAAATGCCACTGGTATTACCATGCTGGTCAAAAAAAAACAAAAAAACTCTAAGGGAGGACCTTGAGAGAGTGGAGAATCACTCTCGTAGGAACAATCTAAGATTCCTGAATATCCCTAAGGCAGAGGAAGGTACGAACATAAAGGCCTTTATAATTGGCCTCCTGCGAGATACAGTCCTAAAGGACAGAAAGGACACTAATCTAGAGCAGGAGATTCAGAGGGTGCACAGGGACCCTTTCAGGCAGCACCCCCAACGGACTAAACCCAGGAAGATTCTGGTAAACTTCCTATCATACACGGTTAAGAGGCAATCCTCAGTGGGGCTTTAAGAGATGGGCCTTTTGCGGTTAAGGGGTTCTCTGTTATAATAAGATTTGATATATGTAAAGCAACAGAGCAGAGGCAATGGGAGTTAGGCAACAGGATGGAGGATCTGCGGAAGTTGGGGGCAAAGGTGCAATTGAATTTTCCTGCAATGCTCCGCATTATGTGGAATAATCAAATGTATAACTATCGGGCAGTTGAGGATGTGGATGCATTAATAGACTCTATAAAAAACAAAAACAATAAGTAGAAGATCCCAAAATTTCCCAGTCGGGAGACAGGGTAATGAATTTTAGATGTGCTATGGTGCAGCAAAATTTATTTAGAGCTTTGTTTTGTAACCCCCTAGTGGGCAGCCCATGGGGCATATTTATGCCTACAATAATTGGGAGGGTTCCCCAGGGAAGGGTAAGAGGGAGGGGGAGGGGTAGGAGTGGTGTGTGGGGAGCAGTTGGGCGAAAATAAAAATAAAAAGTCCTCAGTATCACCAAATAAGGTATGTCTATCTCATCAGAATTAGGGGTAGGAGGTGGGAAACAGTGCAGGGGGATGATGGCTAGAGTAGGTAAAGACATAGGCCTCCTAACCTGGAACGTGAACGGCCTTAGGTCTCGAGCAAGGCAGAGGGTGGTGCTGAGATATCTCCATGCCACTGGAATCAAGCTATCCTGGCTGATAAGGGGTGAAACCCCGAAACCGGTCCTAGGATGCTTGTTTTCAGTCCAGGGAGGACTTGCCTTGGCAGTTCGGGCTGGACTGTTCCCATGAGGCACAGGGTCAAGACTGATTTGCATATGGCTGGGTTCAAACTGGAATGGCATGGTGAGCAAAAAAACGATGGATTTAGGCCCAGATCTCTGTACTGGGGTGAATGTATGACATTGTTCTGCATTCTGTCCATCAACTGTTGTTTTTGCACATATCTGGAAGAAAGCCATGCCCATATCACTGTCCTGCAGGAGACATATTTGGTTGCAAGGGAGAGCAAGAAGCTATTCCGTAGGTATAGATGGATGGAGAGTTTCGTAGTGTCAGATCAAGAGCAATGTTGCAATGGGGTTGCGATTTTGATAAGGAGGGGTTCTAGTGTGGAGGTTAAGTATTCCAAAACGGATGGCTCTGGAAGGTGGGTCTTAGCTGGAATGAAATGTGCCGACTTTGAATTTATCTGTGTTGGGTTCTATGGTCCAGATGTGGACGATCCACAATATATTGTCGATTTGGAATTCAATTTAGTGGAGGCTTCGGCTCCGTTAATCTTGGGTGGTGATTTTAATATCTTGATGGACCCTATTCCGGATCGACCCTGCAAGATGGTGCTCAGGCTGCTAGGATAAGACGGACCCTCAGAAATATGCTACTGGATTTAGGATTGGTGGATGTATGGCAGCATTCAAAAAGGGCAAGTGAGAGGGTACACTTTCCACAGTAAAAAATATGGCCACTATTCTAGGTTGGATTATTTTTTTGTGGAAAGGGGTTTAGTATAAAAGAGGTCAATCATCTCCCGGCACATATTTCAGACTATTCAGCTATTACCATGACATTAAAAGTTCCTGGAATTAAGCCTAATATAAGGTGGACCTTAAAACATACTCTCCTTTTAGATAATGAGGTGGTGCTTACTTTAAAAAAGGCCACATCTGAGTATTTTTGGGATAATATTGGAACGGTGTCCCCAGGAATAGTATGGGATCCTTTTAAAGCATATATTCGGGGGGTATTGAAAAGTTTGGGTTGCTCTAAGAATAGGAAAGAGAGGGCAGAACTGGCTGAAATGGAAAGAGCCGTAGGTATTCTTGAGGCCTCCCTACAGTAGTCAAGTGGAGGGAAAGATACGGAAATACTACAAAAACAGCTTGAAGAAGCACAGCTAAATTATAAAATCAAGCTGGACTCAAAATGAAAGGAAAGGTGGCAGGCTGGAAGTATGAGACAGTTCGAGTATGGGGCGAAAGCTGGGGCTCTACTGGCATGGAAGGCCAGGGTGGACAGATCTAGGAATACAATCAAGGAATTGGTAGTAGGCTCCCAGGGCGAGGTTATAGATAAACTGGAAAAAATGCAGAGCCACTTGGTCTCCTTATTTGTTACATTATATAAGGAACAGATTTTTCCAGAACCTCGAAAACTTAGAGAATGGTTGGGTGATGTTGGCTTCCCCGAACTTACAGGAGAAGGAAAGGAGTGTATGGATGCTCCGATTACACAGGAGGAGATTAGAAGGGCTGTGTCGATTATCAAAAGCGGGAAGGCCGCTGGTCTTGATGCTATTCCCGCGGAGGCCTATAAACTCATAATGGAGGAAATTGACCCAGTCTGGGAGACTTTGTTTATTTTGGTGTATAAGGGAAAGATACAGGTACCTGGGTCGTGGAAGGAGGCTACTACAGTCTTGATTTTAAAACCAGCAAAAGATCCCAGGAAGGCGTACTCGTATTGTCCGATATCCCTGCTAAATGCAGATTATAAGGTATTTGCAAGTATTTTGGCAGGGAGATTGGCTAAACTGGCACCTCAGCTTATACACCCAGATCAGAAGGGATTTGCCCCAGGGAGGCACATCCATGAACTTACCCAGCAGTTAATTGGCAGTATAGATCTTGCTACGGCTCGGTTGATACCTTGGCCTTTGCTACATTAGACTTGGCCAAGGCTTTTGACCGTGTCTGCTGGGCTTTTTTGTGGGAAGTCCTGGCGATAATCGGTTTTAGCCCCTCTTCTTATTGCAACGCTAAAAGGGCTATACGAGCATTCAACAGCCAGGATTCTTCTCAACGGTTCGCTTAGAAGGAGTTTCCCGGTCACTAGGGGCACTCAGCAAGGTTGTCCCCTTTCCCCACTATTGTTTGATATTTACATCGAGCCACTTGCTCAGCTTTTGCTGCAAGATGGTCAGGTCATTCCTTTTAGTTCGGGTTGCTATAAAAATAAAATTGTATTGTATGCAGATGATCTTATAATATTTACCTTGGACCCGGTCCCAACTATTCCCAGGGTGGAAAGTTTGGTGAAAGAATTTGGGGCGTTATCTGGCTATTTAGTAAACAATCTGAAGTCCGCGGTAATGTGTTGGAATGTAACAGATTGGAAGGGAGAAGTACAGGATGAGTTTAGGTACCTTGGTATTATTATTTTTAAATTCATTAAAGGCAATACCTCAGTAAAATCTGGAGAGGGTAGCAAATGAGGTTGAATCATTAATTGTCAGATGGAAGAACCTGCCCATGACTATATATGGGATTGTAAACTTGATTAAAATGGTGATACTCCCCAAATTGACGTACCTTTTTAACTGTATTCCCTTGACATTCCCGAAAACTGTACTAGATAAGATACAGGGGAAAATAGTCAGTTTTATTTGGGCATCAAGAGGAGCTCGGCTGGCCTGGAAATTGAGGCGTAGGCTTGAAAAGGGCGGATTGGCCTTCCCATATCTAAAACTATACTGTATGGCCTTCCAGTTTAAAAACTGTAGGGTGTTCCTAGGTAAACCGGGGCTCTTAATATGGGGAGGTATGCTGGAAGAGATGGTAAGGGAGTGGGGTTCTAAAGGTTTTTTGTACAAGTTTGGTGCAAGGAAATTAAAAATAAAATGTTCGGTTGAAGATCCTAAAGGCAGCATTGATCCTCTGGCTTGGAGTTAGAAGGATTCTGGGTATGGGCTACTTCTCAATCTGGGATTCAAAAGGCACTCCTGAGTGTCTTAAAGATGGGCTGAGTCTTCCATTAAAGAGAGCTGGAATAGAAGTTTGGGGGAACCAGTTAATAGTGCAGGGTATGCTGCCCTCAGAAGTGTTAGTGGCAAAGACTGGCAATTCTCTTTCCAGATTCAAGCACCTCCAGTTATCATCTTGGGTTGTAGCCAACATACAGGAGATTGGGGGGGGGGGGGGAATTTGAGTCAAAACTGCAGGATGGGTCCCCTAGGAACAAGGAGGTTGCTCAGTGGTACTGGATACTACATGACGCTGAGGACAGGAAACTGAAGGCACTGTACTCTGTATGGGAAGGAGCCATTCAGGGGACTGAGCTACAAACTTACAAACTTTATGGCAATCCTCCTTAAAACTGTTGTACTCTGTTGTTAAGCCAGCCAATTTGAAGCGGAATCATTTTTTCACCCTAAACAGGCTATATTGGACGCCACAGAGGATAGCAAAGTTTGTGCAAGAGCTGATACCAAGATGCTGCAGATGTGGTTTTTTAAGAGCCGATGACCAACATATGTTTTTTAAGTGTCCAGAAATACAGGCTTATTGGCAGGAAGTGGAGAATGTGTTTAAGGATATCTGTGGGGCGAATATAACGCTTATTATTATTATTATTATGAGCTTATAAAGCGCACTTTTACCCAAGGGTGTCCTGGCGCTGCACACTGAGTCCCTGGAGCACGGGGGCCTAATCCCTAAATAACCAAGTCTTCAGCCCCTTTCTAAAAGAAAGGAGCTCCTCGGCATTCCTGATATGCACCGGCAAGCTGTTCCAGGCCTTCGCTGCGCAGTATGAAAAGCTATGTCCTCCCCAACTAGCCTTTTTATTCGGGGTACCGCAACTAGTCTGCCCTCGGACGAGCGCAACGCTCTCCCTGGCACATACCAAGTGAAGCACCGACTCAAGAACTCTGGGCCACTGCCCTTCAATGCTTTGAAAACGAGGCACAGAGCCTTAAATTGAGCTCGTCTTGATACCGGCAGCCAGTGCAGTAGCCGGAGTCCCTCTCGAACGGAGGCAAACCTTGGGATGCCTGTCAGCAGTCTCGCCGCCGCGTTTTGGACCAACTGTAATCTGTGCAGATGTTTTTTTTTCAAATTCAGATACAGACTATTGCAGTAGTCCAAGCGTGACAAAATAAGGGCTTAGCTTAACTTTGGTGTTGATGGGAGTGGAAGCCCGCCCCAGTCAGCCTCTAACGAGATCGAGGAGGGCCCTGCTGTTTTATATGATGCTCCTAGCCAGAAGAAAGATCTGTAAGCGCTGAACGGATTCTTTACCTCCCAAGGGGATTGACTGGCTTCAGGCAGTTAGAAGCATATGTAAAATGCACATCAGCTGTAGACCTTGGGGGGGCTAATCGTAGTAGGATATGGGTTAATTTCCAAAGATGGAGTGGAATGACAACGACTTAAAGATGGGTCCTATGATTATACCTGTGCGAAGCCAAAAACAAGGAAACTAGTTGGACTGGTTCGGCAGGGCCAGAGACAGAATGCAACAGGCGTGAGGTTGCCATAGGTTTCATAGAATGGTCTGGTTTTGCAGACAATGGTGATATGAGGACAAAAAAATAAAAAGAGATGTCGCAGGGAAGGCGCAGAGAAGCACAAACTGTACTGGATCCTCAATACACAGATTTAGCCATCGAAGGCGTCATAACACATTCTCTCTTGAGTGCGACCAACTATCCGTATAAAACTGTGGTGGGCTTATGAGAGCGACTACTTGTGGCCGGTGCCTGTGGCACAATAACAACATATACCTAGGTATATGAATACTGTAAGTCACTTCTCTGTGACGTGACATGCATTACACTATTGTGAGGTATTCCAGGAGTACAGTAACTACATTATATTCTTGTGCATTGATTTGTGTAAACGTGTAGCTGCATATTTTCTGTGAGCAGAAATTCATATAGTGAACCACAGAGGGAGTAAGTCATCCTGACCAGTTTTTATCAGTTCCTGGCTTCCTTTATTGGACTTGCAGCAACGTGGTGACATACATTACCTACACATATCTAAAGTGTGATTTTCATGTTAAAGATTGATCCTAGTTAGATATACTCATGTTATAGTTGACCATAGTTAAGGATTGTTCATGTTAATTTTCGCATAGTTAATATAGGCCTCAGTTAAATAATTCCTGCTAAAATTGAAACTTATTTTTGGCTGTGTTATCTTACCCTTTTTTCGATTTCACGAGCCAAGTTCTAAACCACCATAGTCTGAATAACGAATAGTTTCAGTTGTTTTAATCTGTATGTTATTATTGTTTCACTGTAACTTAATAATAGGTTTCTGGCACTTGTGTTGAGAACAGTCTGACCGTGATGCACCATTCTGTACTCAATATCTTCTGAAGGCAGTGCAACTGTGAGCTTCCTTTTTGCGATGCCGGAGAAAGGGACGATGACATCTTATCAACGAAATGCTAGGTATTGATTGGTCCCCACCTGTTGGGAATTGTAGGGAGTTGGACTTTACTTTCGAAATTGTATGGCTAAATATGCATTGGGGGTTTAGTTAGTTCAGATGCTCCCATTTACTCTTTTGAGAGCAGATGCCCTTTGATCTCTCTTGAGTCCCTATACTTACTTTCTCCTACTCATAAAGTTAGAGCCTTGAGCACATCTATTTTCCATTGCCTGATTGAACCTTTATTTTGTTCTGCCTTTAGAGATTTTACCCGCTGACACCTGCTGCTTAAAATTCCCCAACCTCATTTGAATCCTTAGCGTAGCATTATGGAATTTCCTTCAGAAGAAACTGTATTTTCTATGAATTGCATATAACAATCATTAAAAACTTTGTCTTTGTATCTGGTATTTTGATTTATACCTTAGATTATATTTAACAATACTTTCACAAGGTGATTATTGATTTATGTTTAATCTGAATGATTCACATTTGTAACTTTGGTAATCTGCTAATAAACCTTCATGGTTTGCAAATCTACTACTTTCTGTCGTCCTTGTGGGACAAATGTACTTCACTGTCAAAAATATGTTGTTAGGGGCGTGGCCAAGTAAGATGGCTGAGCGGACGTGAACCGCTTCAGCTCCGGACCCCCACGGCTGCCTTGGGACACTATCGCCACGGAAGGAGAGCGGAATTTCAAGGAAAGATGAGCGGAGGAGCCCCTAACTAACGGGGGCATCGTTACCGACCCCGAAATTCAAGCGCCGGGTCGGGCGCTGGCTACGAGGCGGGAGATCAGGAGGCGAGGCCGCGCGCAAGATGGAGTAGCGGAACTCACGGTGTCCGGACCGGCGGTGCCACAGTGCAGTCTCGGCTGCAACCCGGACCCTGACAGAACCGAGGTACTCCAGCATCGAAGGGGGACAGGCGCCGCTGCCCTCTTGGCTCCCGCTCCCACGTGGAGGCTGCCTGGCGGGGATAGCGGCCGAAAGCGGGAGAGGAGGTGGGGCCTTGGGGTCCTGCGGGCGGCCCGATACAGGAGCGGCCGGCGCCAGGGACCAGCGGCCCTGGAGGAGAGCGAGGATCAGGCTGCATGAAGGTGCCACACCACATACGGTCAATGCACCCCATTGCCCTGGAATCGGCTCCCGGAGCTTGAAGGAGCGGCTAGGATTCGGAGGCCTCGCCTGACTCTAAAATGGCGGCTGGCTGGCTGGCGGCCCCTAGAACGGACTACTAGTGGATACTGAAGGGTAGCGGCGACCATCGGGGGGCGGTAAGATGAGGCGCCTACACAGCTCCTATTCTGCCTGAGGGAGAATGATAACGAAACTCAGGGGCCACCATCAGACAGTCTGAAGACGCCTGACCTTAACATGGCCGCCTCTTAACACCCTCAGTCCAGTCTACCCGAGCACGAACAGGCCCTTGCGACAGTGGAAGACGTGGGTGCCTAGATTTCCGCCGCCCCACCGGGTTCCCTGCCTCTCATGCGGTGACGGTCGCAGCTCCTATGCCGCCCAAGAAACCCACAAACAAAGTCTCCCGCTACTTCTCGGCCACTGATAAAGACTCTCCACTTTTGGGCTCCCCTCAGAAGCAGAACATGGCGCTTACTCGAGAAGAATTGGTGGCAACACTGCGAGACTTTAAAGCTGATCTCTGCACCGAGATCAAACAGGACCTGCGGTCTTCCATGGATCAGCTCAAGGCGGACCTCACCGAGAAGATGATGTCCCTTCGCCAAGATGTGGACGTGGTGGGCACCAGGGTGCTGGAGGTGGAGGAGCGGACGCAGGTCCTGGAGACCAGAACCACCAATCTGCAAGACACCCAACGGGAATTAAGGGCCCAACTCCAGCAAGCACTACTTAAAGCGGAAGACTTGGAGAATAGATCCCGGCGGGAGAACGTCCGCATTCAGGACCTGGAGGAGGGCGCAGAGGGGCCGGATCTGGAAGCTTTCGTAATAGGCCTCTTCGGGGAAATATTATCACCCCCACCAACTGAAGATTAAAATCGACCGAGTTCACCGTGTGGGGGCCACACAACCGGGTGACCGTAGACGACCGCGAGACGTCCTGGTCAAGATGCATGATTTCAAGACGAAGGAGGCCATCTTGAGTGCAGCGAGGAAGAAGGCTGAAATTTCCTTCCAGGGCTTCAAATGCTCGATATTCCAGGACCTGGCACCAGCTACTCTCGCTCGACGGCAGCTGCTGAGACCCATCACCACAAAGTTACGAGATGAGAACATTCGATACCGTTGGTCGTTTCCCTTTGGTTTGGCCTTTGAATACAAGAATAAACCACATCACGTGACGGAGCTGGCTGACGGCCTCCGCATTCTGGGCCTGCCACCACTGGAGGAGGACTCTTCGGAGGGCGCCACCGGCGGTTCGGAGCAACATCGGAAAGGATCCAGAACCTGGCACACGGTCCCGAAGTCTAAATGAAACCCCAGGGACTGACTTCATAGAACTGTCTGTGGGTCGAAGCCTCGATCCCTGAGAGACTAAGACCGGAGACGCTCTTACAGGCACGTGCCACTTCGAAAGCTGGAACCCGGCGTCCGACTGAGACATTCGAGTTGGCGTTCAGAGCAGTTCCTTCAACTGTTAAAGACACTGAGGTTGTTATTTTCTTCTCTTTCCTAGTCATCATTTTTTCTCTGCTCTTTAGCACATGGCAGTCGGGGGGTGCGGGCCTTGTCCGTATCACCCAGAAGTTTCCCTGGTTTCTCAGGGAGGTTCCGAGCTGCGGGCCCGTTGGCCGAGCGGCTCCCCGTTTTGTGGGGAGGGGGGTTGGGTACCCTTGTGGTGGTGTCTGGGCTTTGTTTTTTGTTTGGTCAAGGCAATAGCTTACGATAGGCGGGGGGCGCGATGGAGGATAATGTTATGTCTCAGCGGGGATCTAGGCAGGGGAGGTCTTTGCCGCAGAACTGGGGCAGTCCTGACCCACATGGGATGGGGGAGAGGTGAGGTTTACCAATGGTATCAGTAGCAACCTGGAATGTTAAGGGGATGAACTCCCCCAAAAACGCCAAAAAATCTGGAAATACCTCACAGATCGAAGGTTTGAGGTGGTTGCCTTATAAGAAACCCATCTAAAAAAGTCAGAGGACACTCGGTTGCGCCACAAATCATATCCCCTCATATACAAGTCGTCCTCTAGCACGAAGCATAACGGGGTGGCACTACTCTTCCACAGCTCCACCAACTTCCAGCATGAGGCTACTAAAACAGACCGGGAGGGCCGGGTTGTTGTGGTAAAGGGCGGCTCAGGGGCACATTATGTACCTTCGCATCCATATATGCACCCAACGCGGGGCAGGCCACCTTTGTACACACACGCTTGATTTGATCTCCGGGTTTGCGGAAGGGCCGGTAGTTCTCCTGGGGGACTTTAACTTGGCTTGGCACGAGATCCTGGACAGCTCACATACACATAGGGCGACAACGTCCACCTTCCCTAAAGGGACCAAACAAAAAATATCCTCATTGGGTCTGTGTGATGCATGGCGGGAGTTGCACCCCAATACTAAAGACTACACATTCTACTCGCATGTGCATCAGTCCTACTCCAGGATTGACTACATATTTATTAGTCAGGCCCTGGTGGGTTCCCTACAGGCGGCGCAAATATTGCCGATTTCCATCTCCGACCATAGCGTGGTCACTATTAATTTTAAATGGCCGGGACCCAGGACGGGCAAGCCCCGATGGTATTTCCCAACCCCGATCCTACGCGACCCCGTCCTTTGTGAGGAATTGAGGACCTCCATACTTGATTTCTTTACACACAACTCTCCCCAGGATACCACCGCGCAGAACAATTGGGACGCCTTTAAGGCGGTTATCAGGGGTAAATGTATTCAACTCAACGCGACCCTTAACAATCAAAGGAACGGGTAGATCTCGAACAAGAGCTGGAGGCAATTGAAAAGGCACACAAAGCGACCCCCACCCGGGAGATACAGCGACAACTCACCGCCATTCGGGGCAAGCTCCGCTCGATTTACAACAATAGGGCGGAATACACACTTTTGAAACTACGACAGACCTCCTATACTCAAGGGGACAAGGTAGGGTCTCACTTAGCACGACGTCTCCGTGTGAAGCGGGAGCGGGAATTTATAGGGGGCATTTTGGACCGACAGGGACAGCTCACCCACGCTGACGATAAGAAGGCCAACCTTTTTGGCGACTTTTATGGGGAGCTCTACCAGGGCACCACCCCAGACACTGTCCTACAGCAGCAGTACCTAGATAACTTATCACTCCATAGGATCTCCCCCACGACCGCGGAGTCCCTCGACGCCCCTATCTCCTCTGAGGAGGTTGGACTGGCCATAGGGAGACTCAAATTACACAAAGCCCCTGGCCCTGATGGCCTAACGGCCCAATTTTATAAAAACTTTGCAGCGGAGCTCACACCCCATCTCACTGACCTATTCCAGGAGATAGCCGCTGATGCACGCGTCTCCACCTCTATGGCAGAGGCTGTGATTTCGGTAATACCTAAGCCGGGGAAGGACCCCCAGCACTGTGCCTCGTACAGGCCTATAGCCCTCCTCAATCTCGATGCCAAACTCTACTCCATGATTCTGGCGGCACGAATGGAGGGGTTGATGTCCGAACTAGTCCACCCTGATCAGTCGGGCTTTATACAGGGGCGACAAACCCATGATAACATCTGTCGCACCATACACCTTATTGAAAAAGCCTCCAAATTCAAATTGTCTGCTATCCTGGTTGGTCTTGATGCGGAAAAGGCCTTTGGCAGGGTGGACTGGTTGTTCCTCTTTCTCGCCATGCAACGCTTTAGATTCGGGGAGGCCTTCCTCCACATGGTTAAGGCAAATTACCATCTCCCAAGTTCCCGAGTGGTGGTGAACGGGTCCCCTTCCCTCCCTTTCGCTCTCAGTAGGGGCATGCGACAGGGGTGCCCTCTTTCTCCCCTCCTGTTCGCCCTTAGTAATAGAGCCTCTTGCAGCACGCTTTCTGGCCAATGAGGAGATAAGGGGAATTAAATTCAGTGGCATTGAGCACAAAGCGTCCCTGTTCGCTGACGATATTCTCCTCACTCTCATGGAGCCAGCCTCCTCCCTTCAGGCAGTGCACACGGAGCTGCTGCGCTTTGAACAAGTAGCAGGATTCAAGGTAAATTTCTCGAAATCCTCCATACTTAACCTTATGCTTCCTGCGGGTGAGGTATCACGGTTGAAGGCCTAAACACCCTTCCAATGGGCCAAACACTCTCTTCTCTACCTGGGTGTCTCTCTCACAGCTAAAATTGGGGATCTCTATCGGGCTAACTATCCCCCCTTAGTGACGCAGCTGCAACAAGATTTTAAAAGATGGAAGCCTCTCTACATCTCTTGGTTAGGGCGGATCAATGCAGTGAAAATGACAGTCCTCCCCAAGCTACTCTATCTATTCCAGGCACTGCCAATCGCCTTGGAGCGTGACCTCCTGCCGCGACTTCGTTCCATGGTCACTAAATTCATTTGGCAGGGGGGACGGGCACGCCTACCTTACCATGTACTGAGGAAACCGAACGAGGAAAGAGGGAGGGGTGGCCCTTCCAGACCTCGCGCTGTACTACCAAGCGGCCCAGCTGAGAGTGGTGACAGAATGGACAGCATGGGAGTCCAATAAACACTGGCTCCACATGGACCGCTCAATTGTGGGATGCTCCATTTGGGATGTTCTCTGGAAGCCCAGAAGGGACCGCCCTGCAAACGCCTATCTAAGCACCCCCACCACACTGACGATTTGGGACCAGGTAACGAGGAGGGAGGGTTGGACTACATTCCCTTCACCATTCACCCCAATTCACTTTAACCCAGCGTTTCCACCAGCACTTCGGGAGGGGCCTTTCGACTGTTGGAGGGAGGGGGGTTGCCTCAAACTCTTGGACCTCTTCCACAATTACGATGTACGGACATTCGAGAGCTGCCAACGGGAATTTTTGATCCCCTCTAGTGAGCAATATCATTATCTTCAGCTCAAACACTGGGTCACGTTGCCACACATAAAAGAGGCCGCCACAAGATGTGAAAGGCAGCGAGTCTTCTAAGACCCTCAATGCTGCCCGGTGCAGGGTTCCACCTCTAATTTACTTTGGGTTCGCTATCAAAATAATGAGGCAAGCGCTGGAAACTGGAAGACAAGAAAAAGGTTTATTTCTCATGAGGAGATCACGTCAACTGCAGACACCGGGATGTCTGAGGGAGGTGTTCTGCTGATAACTCCTTTGGCTCTTCCTTTTATACAGGTTTGACACAATGCATTGGTTTCATCAACATGGTTACACAAGCTTGGGGTCCCCGCCCGGGCAGGTTGTCACACAAGCCCAACAGTAATTCTCTTCCCACCCAGGTCAAACAGACAATCTTATCTTGCAGCTGGACCTTGCTTCAGGGTCTAAAACATGTGAGACCGGCCAGATCTAAGAGTCCGTTCTGTTGATAAAAACAGGTCCCATTGTTGGTAACAACAAGTCTTGCTGTTTGCAGTGCAATAAATCATGTTGCAAGAGTCTTTTTGGTGTTTGGAACCTGTTTGTGTAACTAGGTGCAGTGAGGGGTAGAGTGTCCAAAGGTTTGCCTGAAAACAGAGATGAGAGGAAAAACGAGTTTGTGGCAGCAAGTGGCGCTGAGGTTTGTTGCGGCAAATAGAGTTTATAGCCCCCAGCACACGTACCAGGTCGGTCAGAGGGATGCTAGTAAGGGCAGGGTGAAACAAAGGTGACCAACAGAGTACAAAATGGCTGTGATAGATTAAAATGACTGCAACTTATGTGCACATAGAATTCCACCAGACAAGATGGCGCAGGTAATGTACACGATTGTCGTTTTGCTTTTAACAGTGGCCCCTTTGAACATAACTAGCCAGCTTGTCAGTCTATTTCGATCTCCATAATGTCCTGTATCTCTTGATCATACATTACTCTCATTTTTGTTAGCTGAGTGTCCATAGTCTTAGGGTGCAAGGTAGTTATGCAAAGAGAACACAAAGGTGGTATACAGTGTATACCCAAACAACAACCACATATTGTCAATACTGGGACCAAGAGAATCATTGATATTTTCCAACCCCACTCCTTCAAGATGCCCCAAAGCCAACTTCCAATTGTCCAAGTCTCTGATCCTTGATGAATTTCTGAAGATAGTCTATGGAGATGTTTGATTGCTTCATAGACAGAAGGTGAATTATCAGGAATGTATACACAGCAGCTGGCACCGATGATGCGGCATGCTCCTCCACGGTCCGCTAGTACCACGTCCAGGACCATGCGATTTTGCAGGGTAACCAGACGGATCGCTTGGAGCTCAGCAGTGTTGTTGGTGAGGATGCCAGCAGTGACGTTCAGGGCGGTCTCTACCGCTTGGGACAGATGTCTGATGGCTCGGCTGTTTGCCATCGGACCCCATAGCGGGACGAGCCCTTTTTCTGCGTCGAGGAACTGTGATGAGGCAGAGTCTGCTTGATCAATGTCTTTAGAACGCTTTTCTCGATGATACTCTGCAGGGGCTGTGTAGGTTGGTGGCAAAACAAAGGCGATGTAGCACGTGCTCCCCCAGTTTCTTGGGAGCCAGGTGTAGGCTTTGGTTCCACAAACAAAGTACATATTGGGTGATGCAACAAGCGCTGGGGGTTGGCAGTGTTCAAAGTCCTTACAATGCTACAGGTGCTGTGACCCACATTCTTAGTCCCACGGCCTTCAATGCATACAAGGCCAGAGACGTTCACCACAGATAGGGCCACAGTCAGTGTTGCAGCAGTTCTTTTCTTCAGGTAGGAAAATGTGGCTCTGTTAGGATTATTGAACACTTGCATTTCCACTCGTTCTTTGGAGGGGACATTAATCTGGAATGTCTCATTGAAGGTGTGAGGGCAGAAGGGGCGGCTGTCCTTCCTGTTTTGTTTCGCCAGAACTCGTTGTAGAACTGGGCGATTGTTCCATCGGAAGTGGCATTGTCTTTGTAACTTTCTTGTAGGAGCATCATCCAGGCAAGGCAAGATCCGTGAATAGAAAAGGGCGAAGGGATGAAAGGGATGGAATGTTCAGTGGCATGTGGTAACAGCCCACAGACCCAACAGTTGGTAGCATTGGTGGCAAGATTGTGCTGGTGCAACATCTGCACGAAAGAATTATTCCAGAATTCTTTGCGTCGTTCTCGGAGATGTGGCGGTAGTGATACCAGGTAGTGTTCTTTCTTGGTGGTTGGTTGCATGGTGGGTGACAATGTTGCAGGTGCATTCTCTTTAATGATCCAGAGTGCGACCATTAGCAGGAGACAGGTGAGAAATGCGGCTACAAGTGCAATTGTCTTTGTGCTGTGCAGGTTAGCAGTCTTGGTGTCTTTGCAGTGGTTTTGCAGGTGTTCAGTTTCTTCCATCATCTTCGAGGAGCTCAACAACTGTTAGGACCACAGACTTTTGTCTGGCGCTTTCCTGGTAGCGTTGTTTGACTGTGCTACTGATCTGAGACCTTGACTTAGTTAGTGGCCTGGTCGTTGGAGCTCCCTCATTTCGTCGATCTTAGGTTGTACCCTTTCCTGGATGGCACCGTGGGGTCGGGAAATTCTGATAGTTCGAGGGTGTCTTCTTATGGGTAGCAACTCAGAGCTGGTCGGTCTCTCGCGAGTACTTCCTCTTGCACCTCCACCCCTTCACAGGTTGCCAGGGTTGGAGGGACTCGTTTGCAATGATGAGCGTGCAGCCAGTTTCGTTTTCCTTCCACTCGGAGGGCAGTTCGGGTGGTGATCAGGACTTGCCAGGGGCCCGTCCACCTAGGCTCCAGATTCTTCGTTCTTTGGAAGTTGCGAATCAATACATGGTCGCCTGGCTTTATTTCATGTCCCGGGCCCCTGGATACGTCAGGCAAGGCTTGCTGCACCTGTTGGTGGATAATTGTTAGCTCGTTTGTCAATTTATGCAAGTAATCCGACATTAATATGTTCGGGACATTGTTAATGGAGGTGGGTCTTGGTGCCGCCCAAATGCTCATAGGCCTACCGAAGACCACCTCATACGGGGTCAGTCGGTGTTTGGTTGGGGTGGAGCGCATCGATAACAATGCCAATGGGAGGGCGTCGGGCCATTTCAACCCGGTCGTGGCAACTATTTTGGCTAGTTTTAGTTTCAACGTTGCATTGTGTCTCTCTACCAGGCCCGCTGATTGGGGGTGGAAGACGGCATGGAACTTTTGTTTTACCCCCAACCCTCTCAGTATGTTCTGTATCACCTCGGCTACGAAGTGGGGGCCGTTGTCGCTCCATAAAATTCTGCAAAGGCCGTATCGGGGGAAGAATTCTTTCAGCAATACTTTTGCAGTGGCTAAGGCGGTATTGTCGCGGGTGGGATATGCCTCCACCCATTTGCTAAAAGCGCACACAACCACCAGGACATATTTTAGACCAAGGCATCTCTCTAGTTGAATGTAATCCATTTGAAGGATTTCAAAGGGGTGGTCAGGGACTCCAAACCCTCCCCGTGGTACTACTGTCCCCTTCCCTGGGTTGTGTTGTAGGCAGACTATACATTGTTGTACTAGGCGTTTTGCAGATTCTGCTATCTTGACGTTATGCCATACTCTGGTGATTAGTTCAATCATGGGGGTGGAGCCTATGTGTGCTGGTAAATGTGCCATGGTCAATATGGGGATGAGGTAGGCATTGGGTAACAGCCATTTATTTCCGTCTTTAGTTCTCCAGCAATCTTCCTCGTCTTTTAGTCCCACCTTTTTCCACTCGGTCAATTCGTCTTGTGTGCCTGTAGTCTGTATGTCCCTTACAGTGGTCCTAGCGTCAGTCCATCGTTCAGCTTGTGACCTGGTCACATACATTTGTGTCGTAGTTCTGTCTCCTGCCGTGGCTCGGGCAGTAACGTCTGCTAGTGCATTTCCCTGTCCAATGAGATCAGTCACTTTCCTATGTGCTTGGCATTTTATCACTGCTAACTTCTTGGGGAGGAGGACTGCTTGCGTCAAGGCGGAGACTAAATCTCCATGCAGGATGGGTGTACCGTGTGAAGTCAGGAACCCTCTTTCTTTCCATAAGATCCCAAAATGGTGAACCACCCGAAGGCATATTGGCTGTCGGTGTATATGTTAACTGTCGTGTCAGTCGCTAAGATACATGCTCGTGTGAGGGCAATGAGTTCTGCAGCCAGGGCTGAACGTTGGGGAATACGGGCTGTTTCCAGAACGGTTCGGGCTGTGGTGACAGCGTAAGCAGCTGAGGTGGTGCCGTCGGGGAGTTTGATGCACGAACCATCCACCCATAGTTCTCCATCTGGTTCTAGAAAGGCGGTGTCTCTGAGATCTATTCTACTCTTTGTTTGTTCATCGGTTAGTGTCACACAGTCGTGTAGTGGAGTCACGCTAGGATCATTTTCGGGTAGGGGTAACAGTGTGGCTGGATTGAGGGTGGTGCATCGCTTTAGGGTAATGTGCGGTGCTAGCAGGGTCAACTCATATCCTGTCAGTCGGGCGCTAGTCAAGTGTTGGGTTTTGGTCTGGTTTAGTAGTGTGTCGACTGCATGGGGTACTAAAACAGTGACTGGATTGGAGAGTACTATTCCTTCGCTCTGGCGTATCGATACTGCTGCAGCTGCCACAGCGCGCAGGCACGCTGGCAGCGCTCTGGCTACTGGATCGAGGGTGGCAGAGAAATATGCACAAGGGCGTTGTTTGTGACCAATTGATTGTGTTAGGACAGACAATGCACATCCTTCCCTTTCGTGCGTGTAGAGGAAGAATGGTTTGGAGTAATCCGGGGTTCCTAGGACAGGCGCTGAACAAAGGGCATTGCGTAGTTCTTTAAAGGCTGACTGGCATTCGGGGGTCCAGGGGAGAGGTGAGGGGATGTCTTTAGCTAGGAGGGAGAGAAGGGGTTTGACAATGAGGCTAAAGTTCGGTAACCACTGTCGGCAAAATTAAGTGAGACCTATCAAAGAGCGGACTTGTTTCTGATCTTTGGGGACAGGGGTGACTAGAATTGTCTGGATCCTGTCAGGCGTGAGTTTCCTCCCTTCTTTGGATAAAAGGTGACCCAAATAGGTCACTTGTGATTTACAGAACTGCAATTTCTTTCGGGAGACCTTGTGACCATTCTCAGCAAGAAAATGGAGTAGTTTGATGGTGGCTGTGACGGCTATTGGTATGGTGTCCGCTGCTAGAAGGATGTCGTCTACATATTGTATTAGTGCCACTCCATCTGGCAATTGTATGGCGTCCAACTGTCTTTTAAGCGCCTGGCTATAGATGCTTGGGCTCTCAGTGTACCCCTGAGGTGCTCTGCAAAATCTGTACGAACGGGAGTTTAGGGTGAATCCAAATAGATAGCGGCTGTCCTTGTGTATAGGTATGGAAAAGAATGCGTTTTGAAGTCAATTACAGTGAAGGTGATGGCAGTGGAGGGGATTAAAGTCAAAATTGTCGTGATGTCGGAAACTACTGGGTATTGTGGCACTACGATTTTGTTTATCTCCCGCAGGTCAATGATGAAGCGGTAGGCTTTTCCGTCTCCCTCTCCCTGTCTCTTTACAATCGGTAGTATGGGACTGTTACAAACGTTGCTCACTACTTCCTCTACCACCCCTGCCTCTACCAAAGAGTGTTTGATCTCTGTCAGTGCCTTCTCACCCTCTGACGATATTTTGTACTGCGGTACTTTCGGTAGGGTTGCGTCCTGTCGTATTGTTACGTGTACTGGGTCAGTCATCATTCGTCCTACGTCTGAATCAGCCCTAGCCCATAAGTGTGATGGCAAAGTGTCCAGTAGGGATGCGTCAGTCTCGGAGATGGGAAACATGTGCTGAGAAGGGTTCTCTCTATGGCGCTGGGGGTTGTCATACAGGACGACACGCACTCCGTCTGGTGAGCATCTGATAGTCGCATGGAAGTGTTTCAAAAGGTCGAGACCCATAATGGCGTCTGGGGTGTTGGAAGAGAGGAGGAATGTCGTTTCGACGCTATTGTTGTCAAGGTTAAAAGGGATCGGTCGGGACAAAGGGTTGGTGGAGGGCGTACCGTCAAATCCTATTGAGGTCACATGTGAGCCTGACAAGGGTGCCCTTGGAATCAGTCGTTTGGATAGTGCACTACGTGTTGCTCCCGTGTCTACCAGAAATGGCGACTTTGTGCCCAGGACCTCAGCGGTAACATAAGGGCCTTGCTGATCAACATAGAGCTCGACTGGATCCCTCCCTTGCCCCTGCCTGTCCTATGCAAAGTCGTACGTATTGTCATAATCTGTCTGTTGGTACTGATTCTGTTTGGGATGGTCGAATGTGTTCAATCTTCCTGGCCTTTCCTCGCTATCTTCACTCGCGTACCCTCTCCCACGTCCTCTTCCTCTCTGTCCACTTGCTATTTCCCTCGCCCCTCTGCCCCTACCAGCTCCTAACAAAGCCGGGCATTGGGTTTTCCAGTGTCCATATTCTTTGCAAAGTGCACATTGATCCTGTCCTAGGACTTGGCGTCCTACATATGATGTCGATGAATTGTTTCTAGGTGGCTGTACTCTAGGGGTATTCTGCTGGTATCCTCCCCTATATTGCTCCCTTCCTGTATTCACCCCCTGGAGTTGTGCTACCATTACCCTTTCCTTCAAGTCCTTCTTTTTCCTTTCTGTAGCCCTGTCATTTTCGTTTCTCTGATGCTCATAGTACTGTGCCATTTGGAGAATGGCCGCCGGTTTAGATGCTGCCCAACTACTTTCGCTGGCTTGTAATTTCTGGGATACATCTGGCAGTAGTCCTTTGACATAGTTCTGCACAAATAAGTGGTGTCCGGTTGCGGTGGACATGTCTTGTCCACTGTAATCGGAGAACACCGTTTCAAATCTGGAGAAATACTCTGAGACATCCTCTTGTGGTTTCTGGCGGCACGCGGTTACTATGGACCAGTCTATCTTTTTCTCTGGGATCAGCGTTTTCACTTTCTGCACTATTTTGTCAGGGAGGTCCAATATTGCTTTAACCGGTTTTTGACCAGGGTTCCGCTGTTTATCTAGTGTGTTGAGTTGTTCCCAGGTATGACCAAGCAGTTCGGTATGGTCTATTTTCCTAATCTGTTTCCACACATCTGCTGGCAAACATAACCCGAAGAACAAGTCTATGTCGGCAAGTGTCATTATTGTTGATCCCAGAGCGGTACCTAGCTCGGTGTAAAAGGCGGTGGGGTTCTTTCGTAAATCCGGTAAAGATTTACGGAACGTCAAAATGTCCTGTCTGTCCCATGGTTGATACACCCAATTGTAGACCACCCTTCCTCTAGCGTCTTGATGGTTCATATCGTCATGAGTCCCTTGTCCTCTAGGAGGTACCCAATAAGGGGCAGCTTCTTTTATCGGCATCATGCTATCTGGTTTTTCCACCGGGGGTCCTGCTATCTTAGATGTCCTGTCCTTATCTATCCGTCCTTGTTCCACGAGGTGACGGAATACCTCCAGTGTGGATGAAAAGAGTTCTGTAACATCGTTGTCGCCTTCATCTCCGGTGTCTACCTTCCTATAGAGAGCCACTAGCCGCTCGGGCCCTACATCTTGGTACTTCTCTTCATATGCAGTGAGAGTGTGGTAACAGAGACGTACAATAAAGTATCGTTTGCGGTTTTCAACATAGGAGTTGCATATGTCAGTTACATACTCTTCTGTCTCCTTCCTATCTATGAGGGATTTAACTATTTTATCAATGCCTGCTCGCTCACTTTTACTTAATCGCGGGTCCCTGGGCGCTCCTTTTTTTTTGATCCTACCTCTACTACTGTATCCTTTGATGAGGCATTTGGCGTGGGTGACTCGGTGGGAGCAGAGGCGGTGGAGACTGAGGCGATCGTGCCATCTCCGGCTATACTTTGGTGGTCCTGGCGTTGTACTACGCGATGAGTAGGGGCGTAAGGGGGTGGCATGTATATGATTGGGGGACCTAACAATAAATCATCATCTACCCTTTGTTTTGCTGGTAACTTGGGGTAAAGAGTCGAGGGCGTTCTAACAGGGCATTGACCTGATATTTTTGATTTCTGTTCCTTTTTATCGATTTCCTTTTCTTTTAGTTTTTCTTCTAATCTTTTACAGGTTTGGTAAGCTGATTTTCGCGTTTCTTTATCTTGTCTAGCTTCGTCCCTTTTCTTTCTTTGAGCTGCCTCTTTTCGCCATAAACCAAAACTGTCAAACATGGCTGGTCTAGTTTTCTTTTTGTAGAGAGCTAATTCTAACGTTTCTATTTTAGCGGGATCGAAAGATCCCGTCAGTGGCCACTGATTTATCCGGTCCTTCCTAGTGTATTTATGCCATAGTTTGCTATAAGCTACGGTGGCTAATCCATACTTTACGTACATGTCCTTGTTAGGGGTGCCTTCCGGCGGTGCCGGCTGACTGACCTCTAACGAACGGTCTGGTCCAAAACAATTACAATCAAACAATCTAGAGAAAACAGGCATGACGTATTTATCGGTCAAAAATGAATATCTCAATCAATCAATTTAGACAAAAAGTCTGCACTACCTGTCCTTCGCTGCCTGCAAAGAGAGAGAATATTCCTATTCTTCGTTGTTTGCAAGCAGGGAAATGTCGCAAATAACTCAATATCAAAAAAGGAATACTAGTATTTCAATCAAACTATTCAATCAATCAATCAATTTAAGTCGTTTTTTCACTACCTTACCCGGACCGTATGGACGGTTCTTCGTCTTCCCCTTCCAGCGCCTGGTTGTCCTCTCACTCCAACAATCAATGCGGCGTTCCTCTAAGTCAGGACCGCAGGTCACTCGAGAGAGGTCCGTTCGG
This sequence comes from Calotriton arnoldi, assembly GCA_963921515.1. Lineage (NCBI taxonomy): Eukaryota > Metazoa > Chordata > Amphibia > Caudata > Salamandridae > Calotriton > Calotriton arnoldi. The sequence goes on from CAWUFW010014788.1 coordinate 137,974, forward strand.
AACCGGTGAAGTTCAGTCGATCGGCAGCCAGACAAGGGTCTTCTCAGGCAGGTATACCCCAATCGTTTAGTCGTTCACTCCGCCGTTAGGACCTCTCTACCGGACCCACGCGTTGCTGATGGGCCCCCACGTTTGGGCGCCAATTTGTGAAAGGCAGCGAGTCTTCTAAGACCCTCAATGCTGCCCGGTGCAGGGTTCCACCTCTAATTCACTTTGGGTTCGCTATCAAAATAATGAGGCAAGCGCTGGAAACTGGAAGACAAGAAAAAGGTTTATTTCTCATGAGGAGATCACGTCAACTGCAGACACCGGGATGTCTGAGGGAGGTGTTCTGCTGATAACTCCTTTGGCTCTTCCTTTTATACAGGTTTGACACAATGCATTGGTTTCATCAACATGGTTACACAAGCTTGGGGTCCCCGCCCGGGCAGGTTGTCACACAAGCCCAACAGTAATTCTCTTCCCACCCAGGTCAAACAGACAATCTTATCTTGCAGCTGGACCTTGCTTCAGGGTCTAAAACATGTGAGACCGGCCAGATCTAAGAGTCCGTTCTGTTGATAAAAACAGGTCCCATTGTTGGTAACAACAAGTCTTGCTGTTTGCAGTGCAATAAATCATGTTGCAAGAGTCTTTTTGGTGTTTGGAACCTGTTTGTGTAACTAGGTGCAGTGAGGGGTAGAGTGTCCAAAGGTTTGCCTGAAAACAGAGATGAGAGGAAAAACGAGTTTGTGGCAGCAAGTGGCGCTGAGGTTTGTTGCGGCAAATAGAGTTTATAGCCCCCAGCACACGTACCAGGTCGGTCAGAGGGTCAGAGGGATGCTAGTAAGGGCAGGGTGAAACAAAGGTGACCAACAGAGTACAAAATGGCTGTGATAGATTAAAATGACTGCAACTTATGTGCACATAGAATTCCACCAGACAAGATGGCGCAGGTAATGTTCACGATTGTCGTTTTGCTTTTAACAAAGAGAGCTAACGGCGATGGAGTCATTCGCGATTCACAAGGCGGGTTCCATGAAGGGTGCCATCTCCTCCCTCTACACGCTGCTGCTGTCCACTTTACATGCACCACGAGCACGCTACATGTCCTTCTGGGAACAGGTGCTGGGGCAGGATGTCACAGAGGAAGAATGGAAGCACCTATGGGGGGATCTCTCTAGACACAACAAATCAGTGGCTCTGAGGGAAGCCCACTGCAAAACGCTGCTGGATTGGTATCTATACCCTACTAAGCTTCAGAGGATCTTCCCTGACACATCCGATCTCTGCTGGCGGGGATGCGGAGGGAGGGGGGACTTCCGCCACATCTGGTGGGACTGCCCTAGTATCCAGCCTTTTTGGGAGGAAATTCTCTCCCACATTAAAGAGATGCTTGGACACCCAGTCCCGACGGATATTGGGGGCGCCCTGTTGGGTCTCCGAGATCCAGAGTTAGAACACACTCCAAACTCGGAAAAGGTAATCCTGTGGACTTGTCTGGGGGCGGCAAAACTTACAATAGCGGCAGCATGGGAAAAAAACGGCACTCCAGCAATTTCACTCTGGCACGCTCACTTATGGAGACTCCTCGCTATAGAAAGACTTGCAGACATTTTCCGAGACAATTACACGGCCTTTGAAAACAAATGGGGGCCATTAGTTAGGTTCCTTTCTCAAGGCCTACCGGCAGCAGTATGTCCGCCCTCGATCAGGGCTATGCACCTCTTCCAGATTTAAAATAAAGCAAGGAGAACCCAGGGGATTAACAACCCAACGAATGCGATGAACTGATGCCCGCCTTGATAAATTCAGGTGTCGGCGGATTACTTGTTGACGTTATTTTTCGTTTGCTTCATAATCACCACCACCGGGGAAGGGGGGTGAGGGGGGATGGGGGCCGGTTAGGGTGGGAAGAGGGTTTGTTTGTATTACTCGACGAGTACTTCTGGACATGTTTGGCCAGGACAACAAAAAGGCATCTATATGATATCGGGGGGGGGGGGAGTACCTCACCCGAGAGACGCTTAAAATTGAACTCTTAATAGCGGTTTGAATTCGACCCCGGGGCTTGCACGTCCCAACTGGTCTCTTGCTATTAACATGTCTGATGGATGCTCAATAAACAGAATTTTGATAAAAAAAATTTAAAAAAAGAAAAATATGTTGTTAAACTGTTAATATTATGTGTCGAGTCCACCGTATGTAATGGGCGGGGTACGGCAGGGGAGGAGTATAAGACTCCCCTGCTCCTGCACTAGAGCACTTCATGTTCTAGTGTTCGGGGTAATTTCTGCTTCCGGGTTACCTGCAACGGCTCTTCCGGGGCTGCTCCGTTCCTTTACAGGCTTGGCGTCCTCCTTCTCCTGTCACGAGCCAGTGGTATCTACGGTGCGGCTCCTGCCTCCTGGTGCGGTTCCTGACTCTCGGCGCCCTCCGGCTCCTGTCGCGAGCCCAGTGGTATTTTCAGTGCGGCTCTTGCCTCCGGTCGCGGCTAACCTGTTCCAAAAAAAAAAAAACAAGGAAAGGTAGCCATTTGTACGGTAACAGTGTTTACACTTAAGAATATAATTTGTTAAATAAAAAGAAGTACTTATCTTTGTAGTGTTCTGTCGTCCCTGAGGATCTGCCTTTTCTAGTGTTTTGGCACCTGAATGAAATGCTCCTGGAAAGATAAAATAAGAAGATTTTAGTTAGAATTCCTGACATTAAGGAAATCCAGATTTTTCTTTTAGTTAGTGGCTGAAGATTTTGCCTACCTGTTCTCAAAGAGTGCCTCCCAGTTAATTTAGGTGGGTACCATATCGCAGCCTGAAGACATTTCATTGTCATCTTTCTTTTGGGGCTCAGACTTCATTGCTCTTTTGCTCTTTCTCCTTAGCTAATATAAAGTGAATATTTTACAAGACAACTTAAGTCACTACAGAATAAAAGAGAGGTTTCACTCAGGTAGGGAGAAAGCCAAAAAAAACACTATTGTCTCCTTTCCTTTATTATATCTTATACTTAATGCACCTTTATTTTTGGCATTTAGGAACCCCCTGATTGACTGACCTTAAGTTTAAGAAGAGACATCGAGGGACGATTGTTTTGTTTACCCATATTGTTTCCCCTCTTCCCCTACTTACCATTGTCTCTTTGATAACCGTTGGGCGCAACTTTTGAAAAGGGGAAGTTGGTTGCCTTCATCTTGCATGTCGTTCCTGTGGAAACATAGGTAAGAGCTTTGACATTATGCCTCAATTCGAGTTAAAGGTCTATCCATTTGAGTACATAGGGAATTAGAATTTGCCCCAGAGACAGTTTGAATCTGCCCCAGCCCAATCTGAGTCCCAGAGGTTCCGTAGTCCGGTATGGAGGGTCAGTGGTGTTTCAGCATTCCTGATACAGTTGCAGTGTCCTAGGAGTTATGTCATTTTACGAGGGTTTGTAGATCGTGCTTATCTCCCATGAGGTATCCAGGCACTAGAGTCGATGCGTAGGCCGATCAGGCTCTTAGCTGAATAGCTAGGACTTCAGTTTCTTGCTGAATTTCAGAAGGGATGGGCATGTCCTAATGTTGTGTGGAAGATGGTTCTAGGATTTGGCAGCGATGTAGGAAAAGGAATGCCATCCTGACTTGCTCCTGCAGGTTTGTGGTATTTATGCGAGGTGGAGTGAGGCTGAGTGCAGTTGCTTGGTGGGTTGGTGGAAGTTTAGGAGGTGGTTGAGGTAGGCAGGTCTGACGTTGTGGAAGGGTTTGTATGTGTGGGTGAGCAGTTTGAATTGGCATTGCATCTGGATTGGTAGCCAGTGAGCTCTCTGAGGTGGGGCGTGATGTGTGCCTTGAGGGAGATGTTAAGTATGAATCTGGCCGCAGCGTTCTGGGTGGTCTTGAGTCTTTGTATGAGTTGATTTGTGGTGCTGGCATAGAGTGCATTGCTGTAGTCTAGTCTGCTGGTGATGAGGGCCTGGCTGACCATGTGTCTGGTGTCAGTGAAGAGCCAATGGAATATTTTGGAGAGCATATGCAGGATGAAGAAGCAGGAGGAGGTGATGGCATTCACTTGTTTGGCCATCGTGAGTCTGTTGTCCACGATGATGCCGAGGTTTTTGGTGTGGTCGAGGGGGTGGACATGGGTCCCAGGTTTGTTGCCCACTAGGAGGAGTCCCATGAACAGCACTTGTTCCTGAAGATTAGGACATTAGTTTTATTTGTGCTGAGCTTTAGGCTGTTCTATTTCATACAGTTTGCAACGTTAGACATGGTGGTGTTGAAGTTGGTCCTGGTGGTGTGGTTGCTGTCTGTGAGGGAGATGATAAGCTGGGTGTCATCTGCGTTAGATACAATGTTGATTCTGTGGGATCTTACGACGTGGGCGAGTGGTGTCATGTAGACATTGAAGAGGGTAGGGCTCAGTAATGATCCTTGAGAGACTCACAGATGAGGTTCTTGGGTTCATAGGTGTAGGGTGACAGTCTGATTCGCTGGGTCCTGTTGAAGAGAAATGAGGCCAGACAGCTCAGGGCAGGACCATGTATTCCGGAGTTGTGGGGCTGTAGAAGGCAGTGTCGAAGGCTGCGGATAGGTCAAGTAGTATGAGTGCATCGGTTTCTCCTTTGTCCATGATGGTCCGGATGTCATCATTTGCTGTGACAAGAGCGGTTTCCGTGCTGTGGTTTTTGTAGAATCCAGACTGCGAGATGTCTAGTAGGTGGTGTTGTTTGAGGTCGTTGGGGAGTTGTTCTATGATAGCTTTCTCCACAATTTTGGATGGGAAGGACAGGAGTGAGTTCCTGAGCTCCTTTGGGTCTGTCATGGGTTTTTTCAGGAGAGCTGTGATTTATGCGTGTTTCTAGTTGTCCGAGAAGGTTCCACTTTGGATGGAGGTGTTGATGATGGTGGTGAGGTTGGAGCTGATCAGAGTTCCTCCTAGGTTGATGATATGGTGTGAGCAGGGGAGGCCCCAGAGTGGATTGTTCTCATAATTTCAGTGGTGTCTCCTGGGGTGAGGAGTTTTCAATTTCTGGTCTTGTAGGAGTATGAGTGTGGTAGGGTTATGTGTCTCTGATTGTGTGTTATCGAGCGTTACAGTGTTTGTGAGTTTTTGATGAGTTAGCATGTTTTGCAGCATGATGTCCATTTGGGACCAGAAGAGCTCTGTGTTGAAGTTGTGATCTGAGATGCTGCTTTGTATCTACTGCTTGTGCTTGTGAAGAGAGATGTGCTTGTTATAAAGAGTTGAAGTTGGTTATCAGACTTGTCGAAGTCTAAGATCCCAGAATAGATAATGAGGGGCAGATTTACAAGCCCCTTGCAACACTTTTGCGCCGCCATTGTGTCACTTTTGTGACGTGGCGGCGGCGTAAACAATGCGGCCAATTTACAACGTGACGCATCTAGGGAGATGCGTCACGTTGTAAAGCCCTGCGTCACATTATACCTGCGTCAGGTATAATGTATGCAGGGTGGGCGTTCCCACACAGGAAAGCCTCGTAAACGTGACGCAGTGAAATCTACAAGATTTCACTGCGCCACTTCTAGGACGCCACTGCATCAAAGCCTTACGCCTGCTTGAAGTGACGCTGTACAATAAGTATAGGCCACAACATGCATTGCTGGAGTTGCATCGTGCTTGCAACACAACTCCAGCAATGCGTGACCTTTGGGCCAACAGATGCGTCAGAATTTCTGACACATCTGTCAATCCTTGCGCCATGGTGCACCGTATTGTAAACACGGTGCATCCATGGTGGCAGAAGGGTATCGCAGGCTGGCGCAGGGAAACGGACGCATCTCTACAGATGCGTCAGTTTCTTGTAAATCTGCCCCTGAGTATTTTAAGTTGTAACGTGTTTGTTAAGGTTTGTGGTGCTAGGCAATGAAGCGCTGTCAGCAGCTCAAAAGATAGAAAGGTATTAAACTATTGTGAGGATGTACTAACTGAGATTGGTATTTGGTTAATCCTGTTGAACAGAGGAGCAGAAGGCACTAGTCAGGGAGAATTCACTTTGTGTGCCTGATAGTGTCAGGAGGGCATTATTCTCCATTTCCCCTAGAAGGATTGTGGACTTTGAATTTCCTTTTAGTGAAACAGATAAGAGTTATCATTTTATTTTTGTTTTTCCATAAGTTGCTATTGCGAAGCTGATCACTATTGAGTGAGAGCTGCTGTGAGGTATTGCGAGTTATCTCACAGGGTGCCACGATGATATTGGTCGGTCAGTATGTGTGTGTCACAATGGTATTCATTGATTGGTGTGGATACTGCATTCGGATAGGTCATTACATCAGAGAGTGCCATACTGTGAGTGTTCAGTTCAGTTGTGTTGCTTTGAGATTGGATGTTAGTGTTTTTGCCTATTGTATTATGATTTGTTGAAATCAGACTGTTATTTCATTTGAAGCTTATTGATTTTGTGTTGCGTCGTACATAGAGCAAAGATTACATTATTCAAGAAATTGAGGGATTTGTTGAGAGATGATGTGAGAATACCCGTCTACGAGGGGAAGGAGGCCCCCACTGAGGGAACGCCCGCACATTACATGACAACCAAAGTCAGTTTACACATGTGCATCAGGATCAAACAATGGTATAAGATCACAGCGAATGACGGGTCCTTGCAGTTTTCCCAGCATAGTACGTTTAATCTGAGAATAATTAAAAATTTGAGGCAAGTGTTGTATAAAATGCAACCCCCGCCCAGACCAGCTCAGTATGAGGCCTTGAATGCATGGATGTGTGCAGCACATACGAAAGAGAAGGAGAAATACCAGTCCTGAACAAAGAATGAGGTCCGTAGTTGAATGGAAGGAAGACTAGATGCAAACAGCAGGAGTGGAGGGAGAATTTAATTGCTGGTATTAGGATGTATGCTGCATGGACAAGAGACAGAACAGCAAGAAGTAAGCAAAGGAGAGGGATGGAATTCAAGAGAGAAAGGATGAGAAGAGGGATAGTCACTCCAGTAATGATTTTCTAGACTATCTGTTGGCTTCTAAACAACATCCTTATAATGCTGTTCAGCAGGGTGGAGGGAATCAACAGCTCATAGCGGCCCCACAGACTGGTGATTTAGGTGCAAGCGCACTGGTAGATCAGGGGGTTCCTGGGAGAGGTTTGCCCAGTGTTGTACCAGCTCCATTAGTAGGAGCCCCAAGTACTATTGTTGTTACTCCAGCCCCATTTGCCCCTACAATAACAACAGTTCCCATTACCCCAAGCAGTGGCACTAGTATAGATCCAGGGGCGAGGCCCTGAATAGTAACAACTCCCATTGTGAGTGGGCCTGTAATTGAGGTTGAGGAAGGCCCGAGTCAGATACCCGGTAAGAGAATTTTTTTTCCTGTTCATAGAGGCAGCTAGGAGAGTGTGCCAGGTTCATAAGGTTCTAGGGGGAATAGCAGCAGAATTTGGGGTTGACTTGCCCAAGAGTCAAAACCTGAAGAAGAATTTTAAGATGTTCCTGAGTAAGGAACTTTTCAAGAATATGTGAATGCCCGAACTAAAATTGCTTTTGAGGGAATTAGTTGATATCATTCAAACGTGGAGTGATACTCAGAGGATTTAGGATCACTGAGCTCAGAAACTAAAGAAGAAGAAAAAGAATGATGATTTTGGATGTCTAGAAGATGAAAACAGCAAAAGTGATTCAGAGGTTGGGGCTTACCCATTCAGAGAAGTACATGGGGATGGATATGTGCATGTAACCTGGTGATCTTTTCACATTTACAAATCAATTTCCAAAACTGAGAGAAAATCCTGACCTTTGATATACACAGTTGACTGATTTGTTAACACTCAAAGGCACTTTGGGAAGATTCAAATACCTTTTTTTTGACATTGTTGTCTCTAACAATTTGTGGGAGTGCCAAGCGGCAAAGCAATGGGCGACTGAGGCACTGCAGAGGTATGTCTAAAACAAAGCCTCCCTTTCCTACTGTCATGTATAGTTTTAATCAGATGGTTAACTATTTGAACACTAAGGTCCTGGTGAAAAAGAAAGACTGGTTGAAAAAGGCAGGATAGTCCAAGAGTCTGAAGAGTCTATGCATGCTTACTCTGAATGTTTGATGAAGACTCTCCATCTGCATAGTGGTTTTGAAGATCCAGAAAGAGGAGATCTTAAGGTTTTTTTTTTGTCTCAGTTTGTTTTTGGTTTGCGCCCAGAAATTAGCTTGAATATTCAGCAGGATATGCTTTGTTGGCAATCAAACACTGGATAAGATCCTGTGACATGCAAAGTACTGCAGTGATGATTCGGAATTGAGACAGAAGAAATTTAAAGAGGAATGCATGTTGGCTCAAACGGAGTTAGCACAGAAGGGATTTCAGAATGGCCCATATATAGAAAATCCAGGTTATGGTGTTGGTGTTAGAATGCAGGACTGTGGATATCATGGGGGTAGTCAGATGATGCAGAACAGGAACTTGGGACATTGAAAGGTTGGATCCAAACTGAATGCAAATTAAAGGTCAAATGTCTAATGTAAATGTGATGCCAACTCACAATATGCAAATACAAAGACTTCAATACTCTAATGTGCCCCAAGCCCCATTAATGCAGCACAATGTAAATAGTCCAAGATTTAATGTGAACGTACACCCCAGAGTTCAGCAGAAACCTTGCACAAATTCTGACAGTCTTCAACAGTTCCTGGTCTTCGACAGTTTCAGAGATCCAGGTTCTGATCGATCACAATGATGGTGCCTAAGGAGGCAGGTTGCATGCTGGCACAGTCTTCCAGACAGACCAGAGTGACACATATGTTGGAGGAGACGTGAATGGCCACCAGTGTCATTTCTTATTGACACTGGTGCTACCCACTCTACTTTAAGAACTGTAGAAGACCCAAACCTACTCCTCTCAGAAAAACAAGTCCAAGTTGTAGGGCCCATGTAAAGATAGATCCTCTTGAAAAGGATTATTCGTTTTCTGATATGCAGGTTTTCATATCGATAGTGCCTCGATTAAATGTCACGCTAGGATTCATAATATTGGGAGATCATTGACCTGCAGACGATTTGAATAGGCATATGACGCTTATTACTAAGGGGGTCATTACAATGGCAGTGAATCCGCCACTGGCAGCCTGCCGGTGGAGGATTCACCGCCATTGTGCGGCCATTCTCCACCCGCCAGATAAGGATGGCAGGCGCATTGCTGGCGGACGTGAAGTCCGTCTGCCACAGGTCCGACACAGGCAATCGTTACGATTGCCTGTCGGACCCACCCAGCATCCACAAAATGGTGGCGGTGCCTAGCAGGCACTGTCCGCCAGATTAGGATGCTGCATCCCCGCCAACCTGTGTATGGCGGTTCAACCGTGATTCACAGGCTGGAGGAATGTACTTTGGGGGCCCGTTGCGGGCCCCCCTTAACCAGGGGCACTTTCATTTTGCACTTGGGGGGCACCTATGCTGCCCCCCAACATTTCCCTGCATCATGTGGCAGGCACCACGTGGCACCTGCCACGTACTGCAGGGAAATGCAAAACTTGCATTTTTACAATTGCGGCGGGTGCTGCAGCCAGTAGCACCCGCCGCAATGGTAAACATGCACAATGTGACTGCCACAGTGGCAGTCGCATTGTAATTGCCCTTGCGGGACCGCCCGCCATATAGGTGGCCGGTCCCAAGCCCGTGACAATGGCGGACGGACTTAAGTCCGTCCGCCATCGTTATGACCCCCTAAGTAAGTTGAAAGGGAGGACATTTGACACCTACGAGTAATTATCGATATTCAGCACATATTAAGAAAATAATATATAGAATTTTATTATCTTTTTAGACCATCACGTAGTGCGATTTATCAGTTGGATAAGAAGTGCTTTACGGGGGTGGATAATATAGCACTCCACGTGTGAGGAGAGAACAGATACAATATAGACTCCAGCTCTTTTTAAGACACGTAAGTTTGTTCTAATATAGGTACCTTCCATAATGGTTATGATACTTTAATAGTGTTAGACCCTACATTTTTGGAGTGATCTTACAGAGAGTGGACGTAGCTCCCGAGAGGTAGCCTGGGATTTGACATAATATATTGTTCAGAAATCGGTAGTACTGGCTCCATGAGTTATTATTCTTTATAAGAAGTTTTGTTTTATTTATGCAATACAAGTGAACATAGAGTTAGTTTTAGAAACAATGTTGATTATGAAAAGCCATTACTGATATATTTTTTTGCTCTGTTTTATAGTGATTATGTTTGGATGATTAAATAATTGTCCTGAAGAAGGTGACGAATAGTTATGTTTTGACCGAAACGCCATGTCGACAACAAATGTTTTTTTTTGGTATAGAGAGCTTGAAGGAACTTGTTTAGATATAAAAAAAAAATCTTCCTTTTTTAAATTTCATATGTGAATTATTTTATTGACTGTGATTCGTTTTAACTATGTTCTGAACGGTAGAATGATCTATGTATTAAGGGAGTTTTATTTATTTTTTGTATAAAATCGAATTTATTTTGCACAAGCACTTTATGCAATTTGGTCCCTACATTGAATATAATTGTGACACATAGACACTTGTTTTTACTACCGATTTTTTAACTGTGATAAAAAATATTAAATAAAAGATTCACATATATATTTATTAATGTATCTGTTTTCATGTGTCTAATGGCTTTTTAGGGCTTCAATGATAAAGATTTTAATTTATGTTCACTTGTATTTTAATCCTGATTACAATATATGTATGTCTATTGAGAAAAACTGGTTTTTCATCTGGCCCTTGATTTACAGATGGGTCCTGGTTATTACCGGTTTCTGATAATAAAAAGATTTACAATAATTTAAGGTGAAAAGGGAACGCCTTTTTGTTATTTGAGTATCCTTTAATGCCCCAGTACAGCCTCTCACCAGAGGTTGTGGCTGGAATTACTCCTGCGATTGAGTCCATGCTAGAGCTGGGCATTTTAAAACACATACTAGGGAGTTCTTGCAATTCTCCGCTGATGGACTTTCAGAGACGAAATAAAAAGTGGAGGATAGTGCAGGACCTGCAAAAGGTCAATTGTTGTCCCATGTTTTCCTTTAGTGCCCAATCCTGCTGCGATACTGTTCCAAATACCCTGCAATGCTGAATGATTCATGGTTATCGGCATATGCCGCTCTTTCTCTTTCCATCCTTTGCATGAGGACAGTCAGTTCCTCTTAGCATTTCGATTCAAAAATAAAGTTTTGGCATGGTGCAGAGTCCCACAGGGGTATACAGTAATTGATCAGATCAGACACAAATGTAAATCCCCAAGGCGCCATAAACGCGTAAGGTTTCGCGATAAGTTAGCCGGACGAGAAGTTAGCGAGACAGAAGCGCAGAGACAGACATAGCCACCCTGAGCATAAGAAACTAAAGGTAACTATTGACATGATGTCACGTTTTTATAGTGCCCCGCCTGATCATAATCGTTAGATCTCATGAAAACTATCCCAGTTAAAACCCCTGGTTCACAGTTGAGAACCTACACCGGTAGTTATTAGAACGGTAATCAATGGGAAGGAGATACATTTCCATATGTAAACGAACATATAACAACGCGACTATATACATATGCATAATTATATTATGTACAACATGGATACCATCCCAGATGCATGATTGTGATTGTAAACGACTGATAGGAAGAATGTACGAGTTGTATGAAAGAAATTCATTTTACATGTACTGATATATGATACGATAAAGAAAATGCTAATAAAAATACTTGTCAAAAAAATACAGTCATTGATCAGATATTGAAGAAAAATCTAGAGATCTTGCAGTTGCCATGCAACTAAGTCCTGGCCCAGTACATGAATGACCTATTGGCGACATCGACAACCCAAGAAGCATGTAGACAGGACACCATTGCCCTGTTGAACCATTTGGCTGAAAATAGACATAAAGGGGGTCATTAGGATGTCGTAACGTTCGCCACCGCCGATTCGGTGGTGGCGACCGTTACGGCATCGCAACGAGTAATACCCCGCCATATTATAATGACGGGGGTATCGCGGCGGACGCAAAGTGCGTCCGCTGCTTTTCTGCCGGTCGGCAATCGTTCCGATTGCCGGCTGGGCGGACTTGGCCCCTGATATGGTGGCGGTGCCTAGCAGGCACCGCCATCCATATTAGCATCCGTGCGGTCACAGGCCTTTCCATGGCGGCGATGCCGCCATGGAAAGGCTGGCGGGGAATTGCTTTGGGGGCCCATTGCGGGCCCCCGGGGTGGTGGGGGGTACCCATGGTAACCCCCTCCATTCCCATGCACAAGGTGGCAGGCACCGCGCGGTGCCTGCCACGTTGCGCATGGAAATGCACAACATGTCAAATTGACATTGCGGCGGGTGCTGCTGTAAGCAGCACCCGCCGCAATGTTAATCTGCGGAATGCGACAGCCAGAGTGGCGGTCGCATCCTAATCAGGGGTGCGGGACCGCCGCATGGCAGGCGGCCGGTCCCGTTATCACTGGGATGGCGGGCGGACTAAAGTCCGCCCGCCATCCTAATGACCCCCAAAGTCCATTGCAATACTGTCAGAAGGAAGTCCACTATCTAGGACACCATACTAGAAAGGAGCTAGAAAGGTATCTGAAGAGAGACTCTCTTTGATACTTAAAATTAACACTCCTACAACTAAAAGAGAAGTGAGGATGTTTCTGGGAATGGTGGACTACTGTCGTCAGTGGATTCCCAACTTTTCTCTAGTGGCAAAGCGTCTACAGAAGCTTACATACAAGGATGTGTCCGATCTGCTACCACGGGACAGTGAATGCATGAAAGCCATCCTTGAGCTGAGAGAAAGTCTCTGTCGCGCCCCGGCTCAAGGATTGTCTGACTATGAGAAGAACTTTGTTTTATACTGCAGTGTGTGCAATGATCATTTAACTAGATGAACATTTGGAACTGGCAGAAAACTAGATATACATTTGGAACTGGTAGAAACTGGTATTGTGTTCAGCCTTAACTTTATTGAAGCTGCTAAGATCTTTTTACCTAGATGAGGAATCTGTGTGAAACGTTCCAAACAAAATATGACTGCCTAAATTTGATCCCAGAGGTTGCACTTTTTAAAACAATTTCCAAAGGGATTTCTGGATGAAAAAGAATGCTCAATTACTTACCGGTAATCTACATTACCTCCGGGTCCCGTTGTCCTTGTCCCATTCATTAACAAAGTGGAGATAAACCATCTCCCGACAGAAAAAAAAGACAGAGGAATGCTTGGACCCTAACCCTGCCCCTCCCACTGGGAGTACATAAGCAGTACTTACCCAGCATTCCGCCTGAACCACCAAGCCCCCAACAGGAAGGCCGGTCGCCCGGGAGGGAGGGCGGGGCGTATGAATGGGACGAGGACAACGGGGCCCGGAGTAATGAAGATTACCGGTAAGTAATAGAGCATAACCCCCAGGTCCCTTATGTCCTCGTCCCATTCATTAACAAAGTGGAGAATACCAAAGCAGAAAAACCGGCCTTCCAAAACCCACAAGCAAACCCAGGAAACCACACCAAAGGCAGCAACCCAAGGGAAGCAAAAGGAAGAACTGCCGGAAACCCCGAGCAGAGCACTGGGCGCCCCACCAAGCAGGGAAGCACCCACCAAAACAACGGGAGGACAGCAAGACGAAGAGGCGGACAACCAACAGAGGCCATCCAGCCCACAACAGGAGAACCCCCCCCCCCCAGCGAACAAGGGAAGGGGAGAGCAAGGACAACAAAAACCAACCTAGGCCACCAGGCCAGCAAGCCAGAACCGGGAAACAGGGACACAGCCAAGGCCCGGAACCAAGGAAAAGCAGGAGGCGACAGCGACAGCAAGGAGGCAGCCAACCAGAAAACAGAGAAAAACGAAGCCCCAACAGAAGAAGACCAAGGGCGCCCACGGGACAAAAAAGGCTGAGAAGCCCACCAAGGACAGGACCACCCAGACCAAACCAGAAAAGGAGGGAAGCAATGGCCAGGCCCAAGCAACCCCCCACCCCCGGCCCCAGAGAGCCCAGAGGACAAAATCCCCGGAACCCCAAAGAAGACCCGGAAGGCGAGACCGAACCCAGGGACAGGCCAAGAGGGAAAGCCAAAGCACCCACACACGAAAACCAGGGAAACACGAACACAACCCCGGAAGGCCACAGGAGCCAGAAGGGAGCAGGCCGGCAGAGACCAGAACCCAGCAGGCCCAGACACAGGCCACGAAACAAGGCCCCAAACAGAACCAGGGCCCACCAGAAAGCCCGAGCAGCAAGAACCAACAAGGGAAACCCCCAAGAAAAACGAGACCAGGGGAAACCAAAGAAGAAAGAAAAACAAGAGGGCACGCACGACCCAAAGAACACCGCTCCAGCAAAACACCCCGACCGCAAACCCAGGGAGACCGGAGCAGGAAGCCTCAGCCAGGAAAAGGCAGACACCGAACACCAGAGAAGAGGCGCAACCGGCCACAAAAGTAACAGGCAGCCGACCAAACGACCCAGAGAACCCAAGACCAGAGCAAGAGAACCCCAAGGGAGCCAACACCAGCAGCAAACGAGTCAAAACAGAGACCGGCAAAAGAACAGGCCAGCCAGAGATGTCCCCAAAAAGACCAGGCAGAAAACACGACCAACAACACAGAGGCCAGCAAAGACCGGGGGCCAACAACCTGGAGCCCACAGGGACCCGAAAGGAGCGGGACAGGCCCAAGCACCACAGCCCAGAAACCCCAACCCCTGAGGGGAAAAGAACCCCCAAAACCAGCCCAGCCACAGAGGCAACCGAACCCAACGAGACCGCACAGGCAAACCAAACTCCACGGCCCAGCCCGCACCAAGGGCAGGCAGGAGCAGGGGAGAAACACCCAGGGCAGAAAGCAGGCAACAGAGGACAAAGCAGCCGGGAAGCCAGAGCCGTAACCAAGCAACCCGCCCGAACAGAAGGACCCGGCGGCCCAACCCACACCTGGGGAAGGCCAAAGAGGGAAAGGCCCCAGCAGAGCACAGGCAAAGCAAAGGCCGGGAGGGCACAGAAACCTCCGGCAACAAACCGCCGAACCATGCCGAAACCCAAACAGGGCAACAGCCCAAAGGGCCGGACCAACAAGAGCAGAGAACACGGAGGAGACACGGCCCCCACCACCCCACACGGGAACAGAGGCCCGAAGAGGCCACAGCAGAGAAAGAGCCGCCAGCAGCCAAACGTACAAACCAGAAGGCAGAGAGCAAGCAGCCCCGGAGACAACACAAGAGGCTAAACAGGCAGAAGGACAACAGGCCAGAGGAAGCCCACAGCACCCGGAAGTCCCAGGCGGAGCCCCCAACCAGGCATGAACCAGGACCGATCCAGCCGAACCACAGAAAACAGAGGAGAGCAGGCACAGACTGGGAGGGAAGGCAGCAGGCAGCAGGCCACCAGACCCCCCCAAAACACAGCCGCAGACCCCCGGGGAGCAGCAACCAGCGCACAGGCAAGAGGAACACCATGGGACCCCCCCCCCCAGGGGGAGGGTACGCCGCCCCACCAACACCCACAGCGGGAGCAGGTAAGCAGGGAAGACAAGAGCGGGCGAGAGGCCAAGACAGGCCCAGCCGGAGCCAAGAGGACACAACGGCAGGAACCCACCACACCCGCAAGGACCAGAACCCGACAGCAGAGGGACCAGCCACCCCACAGGCGAAGCAGAAAAAAACACGGTGAGAACGCCAGGGGAAAACACACCCCAAAGCCAGCAGAAAATCATTGTACAGCCAGCCCCAACAGAGCCCCACCAGGGAGCCCAGGAGCGCAGCAAGCGAGCAACCCCGCCAAAACAGGCACAAACCAGGCCGGACCCCGAGGAAGGAAGCCAACCGCACCAGGGAGTCCCAAGCGGGCCCCCAACCAGGAATCAACCAGGCCCGATCCAGCCGAAAGTCGAGAGCAGACTAGAGCAGAAGCCCACACAGAGACAAGGCCGCAGGCCAGGCGCCTACAGGGAGGCAGGGCCGAAGGCACCCAGCGACCAAAAGGGGCACCGCCGGAGGACAAGCAGAAGCAGCCGCAAGCCTGCCGACCAGGAGCGACCGGAGCACAACCTCCAGACGGCCACACATCCAAGGAGAAACAAGAAGAACCCAGCAGAGCAGCACAGGAGACCCAAAACACAGCAACAGAAGGGCCGAGGAGTCAACAGGTGCAGGACAGCGGCAGAGCGAAAAGGCCGAAGGCCACAAGAAGGGCCAAAGAAGAAGGAACGCCAGAGCAACGGGGGAAGCCGCAACTCACCCCGGCCAAAGAGAACCACCCGCACAAGGCAGGTACAGACGGACCCCCACCAGGGAACCAAGACCGAGGAGAACATCATACGTCAGCGCAAGCAAAGGGGCCCGGACGAACCAGAAGCCCGCAGCACCAGGGACACCCAGGCGGACCCTCATCCAGGCACGATACAGGCCCGACAGTGTCCGCAGCCGAGAACGCAGGCCATAAGGCACAAAGGACCCATTTGGGCATCCGGGCACCGGAAAACAGAGGAACAAAGACCCCCAACTGAAGGAAACTCAGCAAAACACAAGGCGGAGGGGAGCCGCAGGTAACCGAACCACACAGGACCCCACAGGAGAAACAAAAGACCACGGAGGCACCAGAGCCGTTGAGGGCCAAGGAAACGCCATGCCAGCGGCGACCAGCAAGGCCCAGCCAGGACATCCGGCAAGGGAACAGAGAACGGCCATAGCGCCCGCCGAGAGGATGCAGAGGAGGAAAGCGGAGCAGCCAAGCAGCAAGAAGAACCGCTGCGAGAGAGCCCACAGCACCCGGTACACCCCGTAGGCAGACTCCCACCCAGGGACGAAACAGGACCGACCCTGCTCAGCCAATGAGAACAGACAAGAGCAGGCGCTGCCAGGGTACCATTGGGTCAGACATGAAAGAAACAGCCCCCCCTAGCACAAGTGGCAGAGGATCCCTCAACGAGAAGGGACGCCACGACCCACACCGCCGCCGACACAGCACCGGACTAGACAGTACAGGCGCCTGAATGAGCCAGCGCAACGGCACACAACACACCACCTACACACGGACGGCAGGCAAGAGAGGGCACAAATTGGCCTGAACCTGCAGAGCCCAGCAGACGACAGGGGCAGGAGCCCTACGCCCACCGGACTGAAAAGGACGAAAAGCCACGCCCCCGGTCCAAGCAAAAGCCACGGCCGTGGGGCACCCAGGGAGCAAAATACAAGACGGGGCCCAAGACGCCGTAGCCACGGAGCACCTGAGCATGTAAAACACAGGATGCAGAGAGCCCACACCAGAAGGCAACACGGCAATGAGGGTCACACACCTGCCCTAGGCCGGCCCCCGTTGATGCCACACACACCACTGCCCGGTTCCCGTGAACAACCAGCTGCGCTAGGGCGGAGCCACGGCCTCCGCGGTTGAGACGCTGACCACGACGGCAGCGCCACAGCCGGTGTGAAGGAGACGAGCTGCCCAGAGTGCCGCAAAGCAGCCTGCGGCCACCATCACTCACGCCCGCACTGCCGTCCCCGACCACAGCGGACTGGGGAAAAGAGCTCCTACAAGGCCAGACGGCTTACCCCTGCACACCGCCCACTGGACCAAGAAGGCCGCCAAAAGCGCAACAGACCCCGGGGAAGGGGCGACAAACAAACACAGGCACCCCCCCCCGCAAACCGCCGAGGCGAAGCGAGCGGCAGAAGCAAGAGGATAGGAGACACCGCTATGCGGGACACCACTGGGCCACACAGGAACAAGGTCCCCCCCCCGCCAGCCCCAGGCATCCACCAGGTCACACACCAGGGCAGGGAAGGAACAGCAAACACGGCGCGTCTTCCACCCGGCCAGGCCACAGGAAGACGCGCCCAGCAACCCGGAAGCAACCGGGAGGCCGGCGCACCAGCCAGAAAGGGCCGGCCGCAAGCCAGAGCCTGCCGGGAACAACCAAGCCACCCAGCAGGCAGGCCAGCAGACTCCCTGCCCGCACAGCCAGGCAGCCGGACGGGGAGAGGAAGAAGAAACCCCACTCCAGCCCAGCAGGAGCAGCACCAGCACCACGTCCATTCTGTCAATAGACAGAAAAAAAGAACAGGCGGAATGCTGGGTAAGTACTGCTTATGTACTCCCAGTGGGAGGGGCAGGGTTAGGGTCCCAGCATTCCTCTGTCTTTTTTTTCTGTCGGGAGATGGGTTATCTCCACTTTGTTAATGAATGGGACGAGGACATAAGGGACCTGGGGGTAATGCCCGGTCAGTCGTGATACAAGGGGTACTGACCAATGTATGCCACTGAAGGACATCTCATGTGTTTAATAGCTATGACTCCAAGCTTTATGCAGCTGACAATGCATCCACTAAATAGGAACAGAGCATCACTGAAGGCCTTTCTCAAACTCACTTCTGTTTCAATTTGTATAAAGGATTGTTAACTTTAGTTTTTGTTAGTTGTAAAGCACTTTGTACCCACGTGGCCAGGATTAAACTACTTAAACCTTTAAAAAACCAAACACGTAAATAAATGTTACTTGAAAAGCAGCAATGGTTCTGGTACATAAGCCTAAAAAATGACCAGCACAGAGCACAAGCCATTTCCGTTTGTCTATTGCTTTTAAAAAAAAATCATTTTTGACAGGGGATTTATGTTTGATGCAATGGCTCCTCCTGGTGTCTAGCACACTAGCCAGTTGTCTATAATGACTAATAGGCTGAGTTGGCCCCAGGAGATCACGCTACAAATCACAAATATAATAATATTTATCTATTACTTTTAAGCATTCACAGAAATCTGCCACAAACAATGTATGTAACACTTGAGAGCGTAATATCAAATTTACTTCAGTGCTGTGTCGTGGGAGATGTTGAAAGTACGCACATACCACACACTGGCAAATGGACTGCTTGGAGATACAATTGATTTTACCTGATCAGGCACGATGTTCCAGTGTGCACAACTGTAAAAGCTGTAGTTCAAGACTAAGGGGTCGATTCCGATCTCGGTCGGAAGGCCTCCGAATCGGATTCGGCTTTACCGGATCCGAGTCGGAGGCTTTGTTTCCGACCGAGTCGTACAGAGGTCCGGACGCCCAAGTACGATGCGAATGAACGCGAAATCGCTGACCGACTCGTTTCCGGGTCCGAACCGCTCCGTACGACTTGGTCGCAGTCGAACCGTACCGCGCAATGGAGTCGATTCCCGACCGAGCCAGTACGATGCACGATTCGGACAGCCGGATCGAGTCGGAGTCTCCGGGACGAAAAGCTCCGGGAAGCGGACTTCGGGGTCCGTGCCGGACCCCCTTCACCCGTAGCCTTACGAGTCGGACACAGGGGGACCCAAGGGTCCCCCTATACATGCATGTATGGTGCGGATGGCACCAACGCGTACCCACTACAGGGGGCACCCTTTGCGCAACGTACCCATTGAGTCAATGGGAGCCCATGTACGCGTCGTACGACCGGCTCCCATTGACTTCAATGGGAGTCCGACCGAACCGAGTCCGGCAGCATGCGGCAGCATCGTACTCGCTCGGTCGGACTGCAGGAGTCCGGCTCGGTCGGAAAACAATCCGGATCCGGATCGGTCGAAGTGCTTTCCGACCCAGATCGGAATCGGCCCCTAAGACTAGGGCCACTGGAATTACACAATTTATCAACCACAGTAAATTCTGTACAATTAGAGAGCCAGCAAACTTGCTATGTAATCCATGGACTGTTTATAATTTCCAGATAGCAACAAAAGAGTTGGTTATTCCTGATGTGACTCATCAGAGGACATCTGTATGTTTTATTCAGAAAGAGCGCCAATAAAACTTCTAGCCTCCTTGTTTTACTGACAGATGCCTATGCACTAACTGTCCAAGATAAAGAGATAGTGACAAATGGCACTCTTCCACAAAACATAACATTTCCAAATCGCCTCTTAATCTCCAGCTCGCTTTACTATTCTTTTGCACGCTTGCAGGAAACTACCACTTGCTTTACTTTTCCCAACTCCTCAAATATAATTAATTAATCACCTAAACATTTTCAATTTCCTACCTAACCAATTTAAATAATGCAATTAATTTTCTCAGAAGACCCTACATTAAGGAATGGATATTGCTCATCTTAAGAACACAATAGCAAAAACTATTAACCTAAACCCCAAGAATCCCAACTTAGGGGCCGATTCCGATTCAGGCCGGAAATCTCTCCGACCGAGCCGGACCCAGAGAGATTTCCGACCGAATCGGGTACGATGCGCACGCATGCTATCGGACTCGATTCGGTCGGACTCCCATTGAAGTCAATGGAAGCTGGTCGTACAACGCGTACGCGGGCTACCATTGACTCAATGGGTGCGAGGCGAACAAGGGCACCCCCTACAGCGGGTACGCGTCGAAGCGACTCGCGCCGTACATGCACAGGTAGGGGGACCCATGGGTCCCCCTGTGTGCGACTCGCGCGGCTACGCGCGTACAGGGGGTCCGACACGGACCCCCAAAGTGCGGCTCCGACTGCTCTTTGGAGCCGGACGGCGCGAGTCGGTCGGACTGCTCGAGGCGCGCATCGTACTTGCCCGGCCGGGGAACGTCTCCATTGCGCGGTGCGAGTCGTGTCCGTGCGAGTCGGTCGGAGCGGTTGGGTCCCGCGAACGAGTCGGTCGGCGATTTCACGTGCGCTCGCATCGTACTCGCTCGCCCGGACGCACGTTCGAATTGATCGGGAAAGAGGGCTCCGAATCGGATCCGTTAAAGCCGAATCCGATTCGGTGCCCTACCGGCCGAGATCGGAATCGGCCCCCTAATGTATAAAGATTGTATGAAAAGCACTCAAAAGCTAAGCTTGTGTCTTTCTGAGAAACGTGCTCTTTGCCGAAAAATTCATCGCCTCGTCAAGGTATAAAGTGCTATTATAAATGCAAGTAGAATACAATATTCAGTTTGCCTAAAACTCAAGTGGACCAAATGTTACCAAAAATGCTGCATATAAAAAGCAGTGCAGCTCCTGAGGCTTTGAACAGGCCCATGGGCTGGGCTGTAAAGTTGTGAGCCCTAGGTTCACATGCTAAGTAATGAATGACGCTGACGCTAAGGTGATACTTAGTAAACTGGCCATGAGCACATGGACTCGGGCCCTTTTATTAGCAGCCCATGTCACTCGTGACGCCTATGGTGGATGGGTGTGGGGTGTGTGTGTGTGTGTCCAGCCCTCGAGGGAGTGGCTGGTAAAACTAGTGCCTGTTCAGACACTAGTACGTGTCCAGTAGGACATCATATTCCTCCCAAACGTTATTAAAACAAAACAAAGTCCAACCTATGGAAATAAAACTATGCACACAAGACACCACTTAGGGGCCGATTCCGATCTCGGTCGGAAGCTCTCCGAACGGGATCCGGACGGAAAAGGTACGAGCCGTACGCTTGTTTCCCGACAGACTCGTACAGCTGTGCGAGCGAGTACGATGCGATTGTACGCGTGTGTTCCGACCGAACCGTTTCCGGATCCGAACCGCTCCGACCGACTCGTACGGAAACGAATCGCACCACGCAATGGAGACGTTATACGACCGAGCGAGTACGATGTATGCGTCGGACAGCCGGATCGAGTCGGAGCGTCCGGCTCGAAAAAGCTCCCGGAGCCGGACTTTGGGGGTCCGGGCCGAACCCCCCAAAACCCGTAGCCTTACGAGTCGAACACAGGGGGAGACCCATGGGTCTCCCCAACACAGGTTTGTACGGTGCGGGTTGCACCGACGCGTACCCACTGTAGGGGGCGCACTTGTTCGCGACGTATCCATTCAGTCAATGGGAGCCCATGTACGCGTCGTCCGACCGGCTCCCATTGACTTCAATGGGAGTCCGCCCGAATCGAGTCCGGCAGCATGCGGCCGCATCGTACTCGCTCGGTCGGACTGCAGGACTCCGGCTCGGTCGGAAAACACTCCGGATCCGGCTCGGTCGGAGAGCTTTCCGACCCAGATAGGAATCGGCCCCTTAGTCTCTCAGCCTCGAGAGGCAATCCGCAGGACAACAAATGGACAGGTGCTGCTGGGAGCACCTGTGCATCTCGGCACAAGTCCATCATTTATGTTCACTGACAAAATATCGACCCTCAAAAAATCCCCATACCAAAATATCGTGACCAAAATATCAATGTCAAAAATATCTGGTAAGTACAAAAATATTGAGAAAAAAATATCGATGTCATTAATATAGTTGTATTAAATATCCAGTTTTAAATATATATAAAATAAAATAATAAATATTAAATATATTAAATAGTAAGAATAATTGAAAAAAATAAGTAATATATATCTTAACAAACATAACAAATAAACTTAATTTTAAAAAGTTAAACACACATATAATAATTAATATATATATATTTACATATATTTACTTACAAAAAAGTTATTAAACTAATAATTTTAATTTATATTGTAATTTAGAAATAATATAAAAACAAATATATATATATATACATATACCATTAACATGAAATCTATAAAAAACAAACCGTTATAATTAAATAAAAAAATTAAACAACTTAAAATTCTTTACATTTATTAAAAACTATTTTACACATTAAAAATATTAATAATTAAAAATATTATAATTTTAAATAAACAAAAACATATTGATATAATTATAACAGCATAAAATAAATGATAAAATATCAAATATAATACATATACTATTCCCACTACAATTTATACCGAACTATTAAAATAGATATATAAAACATTTACCCTCCCACGTCACACAACGCAAACATAATAAAACTGGTTAAAATTTACAAATCTCCCTCTAATAAATGCAACAGTAGTAAAAACGTTGGATTGTGGATAGGTAATATTTACTGTACCCATTCCAGACAGTACAACAGTAGAAAAACTGTTGGAATACGAAGGGATACAATTTACTATTCCCACTTCAATCACTACAACAGTAGGGAAAGTGTTAGATTGCGGAGGTGTAAAATTTACTATTCCTACCCCAATGAGTGTAACAGTAGGGAAGGTGTTGGGTAGCAGAGGAGTAAAATTTACTATTCCCACTCCAATAAGTGCAACAGTAGGGAAGGTGTTGGATAGCGGAGGTGTAAAATTCACTATAAATACTCCAATAAGTGCAACAGTAGGGAAAGTGTTGGATAGCAGAGGGGTAAAATTCACTATTCTCGCTCCAGTCAGTACAACAGTAGGGAAAGTGTTGGAATGTGGAGGGGAAAAATGTACTATTCCCACTCCAATAAATGCAACAGTCGTACAAGTGTATAGCGGAGGGGTAAAATTTACTATTTCTTCACCAGTCAGTTCAACATTAAAAACAAACAAAATATCTTCAACGAAATAAAATTATTTTTAAAAAAAGTAAATTAAAAAATATATAAATATGTTGAAAAACAAAATATTAAATATTTTACAGAATAAAAAATTACAATGTTAAATACATATCACAAATACCTACAAATATTATTATAAATAAAATACAAAAATAATTTCTTACAAATATTTTTCTTTAGAAATTATTTATTAACAAAAACATTATTTATTACATAAATTTAATTTAGTTACTTCCCACTCTATAACACCACAAAACTCACATCCTGCACCTAAAAAGTATTTACACTATTAATATAAATATTCATCAACAAACTAATTTTCATGATTTAAATATTAATTATAATTAATATACTTCCCACAATATACCCCCACAAAACAAACAACACACTCATAACATTTAACAAAAACATATTTACACAATTAACATAATTAATTATTAGATTAATATTTAATATTAATTTAAAAATATTTATTAATTGTTTAAAATAAATTTACTTCCAACCCCATACCGCTACAGAACACGCAACCCACCTCTAAAATATAAAACAAAAATAATTGCACAATTAACATAATTATCAATTAAACAAATATTATTAATTAAAAATCAAATTATAATTCATTAAAATTAATTAACTTCCCAGCCTTTACTCCTATGATTCCCACAACCCGCACCTAAAATTAAACTTTAAAAAAATGAATTACACAATTAAAATTAATTTTCAAATAAATAGCTAAAATTATTTAACAACTCATTATAAATTAATTAAAATAATTTATTCCTCATCCCTTAACCTTATAAACCCAAAACCCACACCTATAAAAAAATTATTAAACAATTAACAAAATGATTTATCAATTAATTATTATTACTTGACAACTAATTATCAATTATTTAAAAATAAATTACTTTCCACTCTTTGGGGCTCATTACGTTGGTGGGCGGACATCAGTCCGCCCGCCACCGCTGCGGAGCTGGGATCGCCCGCCGGTAAGGCGGCGGTCCCGCTGAGTGCATTAGGATGTGCCCGCCACTATGGCGGGCGCATCCAGGCCCCTGATCTTTGCAGACGGTGCTGCTGGCTGCAGCACCGTTCGCAATGCACAAATGGCACATAGTGCATTTCCATGCACAACGTGGCAGGCACCACGCGGTGCCTGCCACCTTGTGCATGGAAATGTAGGGGGGTACCACGGGTACCCCCCAGTGCACATAGACCCTCCCCCCACACAGAGGGGGCCCGCAACAGGCCCCAGAACCCAGCCTCCGCCAGCCTTTCATTGGCGGAGGAACCGCCATGGAAAGGCTGGCTGACGCCAGCACTGTAATCTGGCGGGCGGTGCCTGCTAGGCACCGCCGCCATTTCACACAAGCAGACCACTCCGCCAGGCAATCGTGACGATTGCCGTGGCGGAAGCGTGGAGGGCGGTATTTGTGACCGCCGCGGTCAGTAAGCGATTTCCCCCGCCATCCTAATGTGGTGGGGGGAAATGGGAGCCAGATGGCGGAGGGACCGACCCTCCGTCATCGTAATGAGCCCCTTTATCCCTATAACCTGACAACCCACACCTAAAACAAATGACAGAATTAACATAATTAATTATCAAGTAATTAATTAATATTAATTAACAACTAATCATTAATTAATAAAAAATAAATTACTTCCCACCTTTAACCCTATAAACCCCACAACCCACACATAAAATTTACCCCAAAAAAATTAAAAGCACAATGAACACAATTTAAATATCAATCAAATAAATAATATTAAATAAAAGTAATCATTAATTTATTATAATTAAATCACTTCCCACCCTATACCCCTATAACCCCACAACCTGCTATGGAACTAAAAAACACAAAATCTAATAAAATTGTATTTAATAACTACTGAAAATATAACACATATATTAAAAAACATAAACAATACTTGTAATTATTTTGTATATCACATACATTTAAAATATATACTAAAATACATAACTTTAATTAAAAACGATATTTTAAACAACTATGGGGTCGGAAAACCTCCCCGACCGCCATGGTAGCGGGAAAAGACCGCCCGCATGGCCCGCGACATCACCGCCGGTCGAATTACGATGACCCGCGGTCGAAATCCGACCGCGGCGGTCTGATCGCGGGCCTTAACATTGCGGCGGTTGCTGCTGCCCGCAGCACCGCCGCGATGCCGAAAGGAGCATGTCCTGCATTTCCATGCACTGCGTGGCAGGCACTGCACAGTGTCTGCCACCTGGTACAGGGAAATGCAGGGGGGGACCATGGGTACCCCCCTGTGCACCCCCACCCCCCAACACATTGGGGGCCCGCAACGGGCCCCCGGAAGACAATCTCCGCATGCCTTTCCATGGCGGTCTGACCGCTGAGGAAAGGCTGGCTACCGCCGGCATCATAATCGTGCCGGCGGAGCCTGCTCTGCACCGCCACCATTATCCCGGTCCTGCTCCGTCCGCCAGGCAAGAGTGCGGATGGCAACCGGTGGAAAAGCGGAGGTCGGAATTTCCCACCGCCGCGGTCACCACCGCCATCCTAATTTGACCGGCGGTTTTCTGGCTTGCGATCGCGGGCAGATGTCCACCGCCGGTCCGGTGGGCACCACCGCCGGCCCGGCGGTGGACATCCGACCGCCATCGTAATAGGCCCCTATATTTTTGCAAATGATATTAATGACTTCTATATTTTAAAAATCGATATTACTTACCTTAAAATCGATATTCTTGGCATCAATATTCTTGCTGACGATATTTCCATATCACGATATTTTAGATTCAATATTTTGGCATGGGAATATTTTTTTCTCGCTATTCTGTCTAAATACCCATAATTTAACCAGCTACCACTGGGCATGAACGATGTGTAGACGGAATCCGGTTTCTTCTGCAGCGTGTCCGTTGGATCAATGTCCACTTACACACTGTTGGTGGGGGCTTGTGTGCTCTTGCGGTGATGCTGTTAGTATCAGACAGTTCAAACATGGTGCATCAGGAGCATCTGTGGAGTCCCGCTACAGAGTCTTCTCTTGGGGCATCTGGGCACTGTGGTGACAAGTCTTGCCAGGACTGGGAGGGCGTCGATGATTTTGGGACGTTCTCCTCTGAAGCCCCGGTCCCTCCCGGTACCTTGTCGGTGGAGAGGTTTCCAGACCATCTCTTGTACCATGATACCTTTTATGCAGGAATGCCCTTGAGACCCTTGTGCGGGGTTGCCACAGGACCGCGTGGACTGTGCAGGGTTGCTTGTGGGCCGCCTGGGGGTGCCACTGCAGGATCACTGACAGAATCACAAAGTTGTTCGTGCAACTGCCATGGTAGGTGACACAATGGTCGCTGTGCTTACCAACATGACACAGGTGCGAATGGACACTTGGGGGCCGATTTTGATGTCGGACGGACCTGAGTCCGTCCAACATCGATCTGGAACTGGGACCGACAGACTTACTGTTGGCTCTCCCAAAGCAGCAAGTAGGATGCGACCAAACACTGTTCAGTCGCACTCCTATTCTTTACAATGGGAGCATGCATTCCGACTGGAATACATGCTTTCAATGTAAAGAGCTGAGGTGCAGTTCATCCAGGCACCCGGTGGCAGGCACCCACCGGGTGCAGGGATCAACAGGGGGGAACCATAGGTGCCCCCTCGGCCACCATCCGGAGGCCTTGCGCCTATGGGAGCCCTGCTGGGGGCCCTCAAAGTCGACTTCCCACAGCCTTTATGTGTCGGAAAGCCGGCACAGAAAGGCTGTCGGAATCCGACATTGTAAACCCTTGGGCGGAAAGAGCCACCATTGGGATTACAGGAGGCTTTCCGAATGGCTTACGACGGGCTCGCCGAGTCCCTCATAAGCCATTCGGAAATCCTGTTTGGATTCATTTCCGACCGACTCCATCAAAATGGGTCGGTTGGGAATGAATCCAAACAGGAGATTACTATGCCGTAGGAACGGCTCCGACCGAGGGTCGGAGCCTTTTCCTACGGCATCGTAATCGGCCCCTTGGTCTCTCACTTTGATAGGGGCACCTCGGTCTCTTTGTGCTTTGCAGGTGTAAGGCTCCACCCTGGTGAAGGGTTGCTCCTTTGCTGGTTAGGGTGATGCACATGGCAATGATGAAGTGGTTGCCCTTAGACCTGGACAGCAGATGGAAATGACTTTGCTTGGAGCACGGGTGACTGGAGGGACTTTGCAGCCAGGTAGCACAATATCTTTGCTTGTGCCATTCTTCTTCCTGGGCATCTATGGTTGTGAGCAGGGATGCCATCTGTCTCAAGCAGCCGACGCTTGGAAACTGACAGTCGCACTGGTAAGCGTGGGCTAGAGACACAGTTTGTGCTTTCTGGCTGCTTATGTTTGGTTCTCCCTCTGTGCTGTGGCCAGGGACGTCACTCCACCTTGGTGGCTGGCTTGCGTCTGAGGGTCACTCTCCCATAGTGGCACAAGTCTTCGGTCTATTCACCCTGTTCCAGCACCTCATGTGGTGCGCCTCAGGCCCGGTGGATGACGCTACAGGAATACATGCCATTATATTCCCATAGCTGTGCAGGGTATGATTTGTGTATACTGCCACCCATGTGACACTATCGGGCCGCGGTGCACAAGGGTGACCGCTAGGTGGCGCTAGAGTTACTTCAAGAGGCGGTGACAGCTTTCATGGCGCTACAGGCCTCACGGTGCACGGGAGACGTTGGTTCCTCTCTGCAGGTGATGCTGATTCAGGTGCGAGGTGGGTGCTGGCTTCCTTTATGTTGCGGTGCTCCTCATGCCCGTAACGGGCTTTGGCTGTATTTGACATATGAAGGAGGGGCGACCGCGGCTGCACGTAGCATTGTGGGCGCTGGAGATGCCAGTGCGGGGGCTTTGAATACAGGCGCGCCCTTGGCCCCTGGCTCCACACCTCTTATTGTAGGGGCAGGCTCAGTCTCTATACCGACTCCCCTCCGGTCGGGCCTGACTCCTGTGGTGGTGCTGACACTTCAAGTATGGGCTGCTTGCAGTGGCGTAACGAAACTTGAGGGGGGCCCCCCTGCAAGGTACATTGAGGGGCCCCTGTTCCGGATTTATTCCGGAGCTCTCAAGGCAGAGTACTGTTCTGAGGAGGCTCCCTGCAGCTCGGGGGCACCCCCACACGTGAGGGCCTGTGTTACGCCACTAATGCTGCAGGCCTTCGTCAAATGGCCTGAGATGCCGTCCGGTCGTCTTGTACTCACGGTGGCAACCGGGGGGCGGGGGGGGATGCTGGGCTGTACTGGCTCTCAGGGCCTGTCCTGACTTTCCGGGTCGCTACTCCAGCACTGAGTTGGAGGCGTGTGAGCGCCTCGAGCGTTGAGGGCCCACGGTGTTGACTGCGGCACACTGCCCTCCTTACCAGGTCTCTCTCTCTAGGGCCCATCGGTGTGCCGGCTCGCGACAGGCAGACCGTTGCAGGTGTAGAGAGCCATCCGGGCTCTCTTGGACAATGTTGCCACTTACACGCATCCCCACACTCCTTGGGGCGGGCTCGCCCCGAGGGGATAAAATAAACGGCCGGAAGCTGCTCGGGGTCTTCCGGCCACGATAGTGCAACCACCTGTGTCGTGTGGCTTTCTTGCGCTGCTGCGGCCTAGCTGTAACCAGGCCCCGCCGTGCTACAGCAGGGGCCTTAGCAGACGGGCGCCATCGTCCTAGCTCACCGGTTGGCCGTAGGCTTGTCTTGTCCTGCCACTGACTCTTCTGTGCAAGCAGTAGGAGTGGGGGTGCTTCGGGCTAGAATTCCCTCACGGGGCACAGCAGAGTGGCAACCGCAGGCACGCGGGTCACACTCCCTCGTTGCCATTGTAAAGTTGTGGGCCCAGCTCTGCCAACTTTGCATAAGTGAGCTTGATATGTGACTGATTCTGCCCCAGCTCTGCCAACTTTTCATAAGTGAGCTCGATATGTTAGTGAGTCTGCCCCAGCCCTGCCAGCTTTTCATAAGTGAGCGAGATCGGTTAGTGATTCTGACCCAGGCCTTCTGCCCTTTCACAACCAAGCTTGATTTGTGACTGATCATGCCCCAGCCCTTCAGAAGCGAGCCCGATGTGTGAGTGACTCCACTGCAGCTTTACTGGCCTTTCTAGTGCAGACCTCTCTGCCTCAGGTCATATCCTGACACCCGGGCCCTTTCTCTATTGGGCTCGGTGCTTCGGAGAGTTCGAAGTTCAAGCTGGGAGAGCGAGATAAGCTCAGGTCAAAGTCCTATCTATAACTGTTGCTTAGGAAGTCCCACGCTGGGCGTAATTCTGACTGTGTTTAAGCCGCTTCAGATGTGCGGGCGTTCACACCAGGCGACGGCCCAGGTGACGGTTCTGAGGACGGGCGTCCTTACAGCGGGCAGGGGAGGTGAGTGGCGGGCATGGCGCACCCATTGACCCCATCTGGCACCAGAAATAAAGGACTCCGCATGCGTGTGGCGGACCTGTGGCTCCATGCCTTGCCAAACACGTAAACCGCATTGTATTTACAAGTTAAAAACGTGGGCCACTTTTTTTTAGCTATCTGATTCGCTAATGGAGACCACTTTGGTGCCTGGGACTATTTTATGTCGCAGTCTGACCATGAATTCCAGTCGGAGAAGTAGAGTTTTCAGGAGTCCCAGTTTTTCGCGCCCCCCCCCGGCACATTTTTGGAAATATAGCTCCTGTCCCAGTTTTACGAGGTAGGGTGGGCTGAGCGCTGGGTGAGACACATTTCCTGTGTTCCAGTGCAGGGTTTGTGAGCAGCCCCTTGCAGAAACCCCTTTAGTTAACACAGATGATATTGTGTGCAAAGGTTGCAGTTATTGCCCCTTTGTGCCTCACTGTTGGTGAGCACTATCAGTTGTCAAACTGTGACCCATTGTCGATCGAACATTTGTAACCCTACTACTATGTTTGTGGAACATCCCGGCATTTGGATTTCAAAATCTGGTCAGCCATCGTAGAAATAACCATCTGTACGTCCTGTGGCATAACAGGTAGTGCTGTATGTGAAGCACGATTGAGAATCATTTAGTGAGCTGTGTGTGCTGGTTCCGGTGGTGCTGCAGAGCAAGACAGAGGGATGTGTGGTGTGGGTGTCTGTTGCAGAGTTGGAAGCACAGGGTTGCAGGGGGTTAAGATTGAGAAGCAGGGGTAGAGCAGTTTCTGTAGTTCTTAGGGTGGCATTAGATGAGCTGATGTGTCAGATATGTGCGTTTGGGGACAGCACTGGAATACTAGAGGTTTTCTTAAAATCACCACAGAGATACACTGGCCGAGAAGTGTGAGGATCTTAGCAATGGTAAAGATGGAGGTTGTATGACAGAACCACGCATGGCTAAACCACGTGTGCCTTAACAACGCAGGCGGAACAACAAATGCGTCTTAACCACTCATTCCTTTACCACGCAAGTCTTTACAACGACTTGCCTAAAGGGAAAGCGCTGGACTTTGGAACAGTATAATTTACTATTCCAACTCCAGTCTGTGCAACTGTAGGGAAAGCTTTACCTAAGGCATGTAATTAAGGCGCAAAGATGGGTGATGCAGGACATGGCAGAGCTGCACTATTAGAGCTGCATGAGGATCTCAGCACTGCAACAACATGGAGTGCTTTATTGTTAGAAAAACTCCCACCCGACCTAGCGACTGGACGATGGCGTTGCGACCCTGCCGCTCCGTATAACATGTAGTTCTGACAAGAATAACCGCTGCATTGGCATTTGAAATTGAAGGAATTCACATCCAGGAATGTATACCTAATTAGCATAATGATTTGAACCCTACAAGTGGCCGAATAAAGACAAAATATAGCCCAGGATATACTTTCTCCTCAGTCACCCTCCTATTGTCCATCAATAGTTGGGGCTGCGTTCGTAGCTATACGTCACACATCAACTGGAGTTGGACTTATATCCAGTCGCACTGATTCACCAATGAGATGGCAATCATATCTTCGCATCGAGGAGAGCGAAGATGAACACCCTGGATGCTAATCATCACCCCATACGATCCCCCACCACTCACCTTTAAAGAATCTAGAAAGGGTGGTCCGGATGAAGGTGGACACAATTAACAATTTCCACTGAAACGTGCGTTGACCTGGCTACAGTGGTTCCCAGCTGGCAACACAATCACAGACATTTATGAAGGGTTCTCTCCATGACCTTAAAAGTGTATGCCGACCAAGGCTGGGAAGTGTATGCATGTGATGTGTGTGTGTTAGTGTGGTGTTGTGTGAAAAGTTAGGATGAGCAGATTGTGCGAACTCCATTGAGCCCTGAAGGAGGAGACACTCAAGCCGACAAATCACTCTTACCAAGGCATAATTTCGAGCCGAAAAGTACCGTTTTTGATCATCGCTTCGGCTCCAATATGGCCGACGCTCCCGATCACAGCGCCGTGAGCTTCTTCTATTCTCTTCACTGTACGGCTGATTCTTGCTGAAGAAAGCAATTTGTGACCCTCTGATCAAGGTACCCCTTTTGGCTTTACCTTCTCTGCGCTGTTTTTCGCCCCTCGCGGCGACTGCTCCAGAGATACTGCCGGTAACTGCCTGACTTTAAAATGGCGGCCAAAATTTCCCTCGATCCGCATCTACCTTCTTCTCACCGCAATATTTGTTTCCCGTGTTATTGCGGACCCCAAAGTTTGACAGCGCTCTCTTCACTCTGTGGCCCCTTGACCCGCTTTAATCTGCTCTCTCACCCATTTTAGTCCGCAAGTGTAACTGCTTTTGAATAAGCTACGATCAAAATGGTTCCCAACACATGTTAATGTACTGGTCTCTACCTGCTACCTTCAACATTTGCTGCATTGGGGCAGCAGTCTCCCAGGCTTCTGTACCAGCGACCCAACTCTCAATTCCCCCTACTGCATTGAGAGTCTTTCTCTACCAGCCCGACTGTCCCTAAGATGGCCGCCATGAGTGGGCCCTTCGCCAAAGCTCCCCTTCTCCCCTTGTTGGGGAGGTATCCAGCATCCGTGCTCTGGAGTTTCAGAGACCCCTCTGAGAGAGACCACAGCGACAAGGGAGTCACACACAGCAGAGGATTGGGAATGATCATACTACCGCTCGGAGCCCAGCTCCGCACACCGTGTCCGGCGCTCACGATGGAACTTTTTGATGATGCCCCACTAGGCGGAATCTAGAACCCACTGTATGTACTGCGGTGCCCGAGCAACCTTTGGCCGAAGACCGGTGGAGCTGTCCTATGCAGCTATAGAGGAGTTTGGCTCTGGTTCACCCCTCGGCCGTCACCTACCCAGCTGGACGTCGGACACTGTTTTTCCTCGTCTCCCCGTTGTATTTCCTACCCCCTCTCTCTTATGTTTATGCTATGCTTTTGTAACTCATGTAACTATGCTCCAGCAACTGATGTAACTTTGTAACTATGTTCTGAAACTATGTTCTTCCTCATGTAAAGCGCTCTGATACGTTCGGGTCTAGCCAGCGCTATATAAAACTTTTCAAATAATAAATAAAGAGTGTGGTTGAAGTATGGGGATATATTGTATGATCCAATGTGCATGCAAATTTTAATGAGATGGTACATCTCAAATAAATATGTCATGTATGTAGCAATTGTATTTTTGTATATTTGCACTTCAAAAAGTTTAGTAGTTTCACTTATTTGTTTTTTAATTTTTGTATAATTGATGAAAAAATACCAAAAAGTTGTCTTTCATAGATGAAAATAAGAATGAATTGAATAATATAATAAAATGAACAATAAATATAAACAGATGTTTGATTGATCTGTATAGCAGTGGGTAGCCCATAGAGCTAATGTTAGCCGCAAGCGGAAGTACATCGGTCGGGTGGGAGTTTTTCTAACAATTAAGGGGTCGATTCCGATCTGGGTCGGAAAGCCCTCCGACCGAGCCGGTTCCGGAGTGTTTTCCGACCGAGCCGAACCCCTGGAGTCCGACCGAGCGAGTACGATGCTGCCGCATGCTGACGGACTCGGCTCGGTCGGATTCCCATTGAAGTCAATGGGAGCCGGTCGTACGACGCGTGCATGGCCTCGCATCAGCTGAATAGGTACGTCTCGCAAAGGGCGCCCCCTGCAGTGGGTACGCATTGGTGCCATCCGCACCGTACATGCATGTGAAGGGGGACCCTTGGGTCCCCCCTGTGTTCGACTCGTTAGGCTACGGGTGAAGGGGGTCCGGCACGGACCCCCGAAGTCCGCTTCCCGGAGCTTTTTCGTCCCAGAGACTCCGACTCGATCCGGCTGTCCGAATCGTGCATTGTACTGGCTCGGTCGAAAATCGACTCCATTGTGCGGTACGGTTCGTCTGCGACCGAGTCGTACGGAGCGGTTCGGACCCGGAAACGAGTCGGTCGGCAATTTCACGTTCTTCGCATCGTACTTGCTTGCTCGTACAGCTGTACGAGTCGGTCGGAGAACACGCGTACGGCTCGTACTTTTTCCGGACGGATCACGTTCGGAGCCCTACCGACCGAGATCGGAATCGACCCCATAGTTTGGTTTTTTACCCCTTGCTCCCAGACCTACAAATGAACCCTAGGAGGGTACCTTCCTTCTTGGAACAACATGGAGTGCCGGCCTGATACTTACCAGTAATCCTTGTTACTGAGTCCAGGTCTTCCTTGACACAATCCTGACCAAGTGAGCATCTGCTGTTGATTGATAGAAGTTTTCACCAATCCACAAAACATTTCCCTCCTGCTAGCATGTCTTCCTCATGCCACATCTCCCAGCATGGATGACAAAAGGAAGCCACACCATCCAGACTTCCTGCCATTTACAAGCTTAAAGCTGAAAACTATCTGACCAGTGTGCTGGGTGGGCAGGCCTGACCAAGTGAGCAAATACCAATGCATAATCCTTCAGGTTCAACTCACGCTTGTAATGCTTGCTTCAAGCATCTACTTAGCCTTGAGTCTCATTCCCTCTGGTCTTTTCATAAAAAAGATTTTCAGTAACCTTGAGGCCACCAGGACTAAAACATCCAGGTGAGGACTTCTGAAGGCCCTTATAGCCCCTTACTGTGTTGCCAAAGTGGAAACTGCCAATACCAGCAGGAAGCCAGCTCTCAAAAAATGTAACACTAAAGCTGGGCCACCAGAAATGGGATTCAAACGTTTGGATTCACACCACCTTTCAAAGTTCTGCTGAAGTTAATCTTCCTTACAGGAACAACCCAAGCTTGCTATGTTTGCTCTTTCAGGTGCCATACCCCATCTGAAGGCAAGCTAATGAGTCCAGATAGAGGAGACTGCCCCTTGAATGGGTAGGGCTATGATCAAATCACCCAAGCCACCTTCACCCTCAACTGAAAGATGAGAGGAAACCATAGTGGGAGTGAATTTGCGTTATTATATGGTGTGGTTGTGAGACCTCACGGTGTAATAAACTCACAAACCCATCCTGGGTCTAGTCAGGCTCGTTTGTAAAACGTTAGCTGAACCCTGGGTAGCAGTGGCTTCGAGCAGTCAGGCTTTGACAAACTAACAAAGGAACAAGTGCAAAGCATTTAAAAGTACCAAAACAATTGTATAAGAACAAAATGTGACACAAAGGAAATCTGCCACCAATCTATAAAAACAGGTCTTATTTTTATGAACTATTTGACAAGAAAAAGAACAAAATTTTCAGAGGGTCCTGGAAATATGAATTTTTAAACAAATCCTAAATCACTGCTTTTTACTCAAGATGTATACAAAAATTGGAAACTACAGTGGTTACTTTGAAAACATTTTTTATAAAATTGCATTTAATTACTCCTGCCCGCTTTTGGTTACCAACTCTGGCAGGGAGCAAGTCAGGGGGGCCTTTAAGGCTTAGGAGGACAGATACCTTGCAGTCAAAGCATCTACAGTCCAGTTCCAGGCTGTATGGGCAGACTGCCATAGACATCAATGGTGTGGTCATAATGCAAGGGATACAGGATACTGAAGATGCTGATCTGGTCAATGGGTGTCTTCCTCGTGTCACCCCTCAGTCCACGCACACAGTGGGAAGACTTTGGCCACAGCGGTAGATGTCCCTTGAAGTCCAGGTAATAACTAGGCAAAATCCAGTTGTCAATGAGTTCTGGTCTCCGTCACAGAGAAACCAGCGGTTCCTTTTAACTGCGACTAGTGTCCGTCTTGGGTGACCAAACTGCACTTTGACGACTCTCCTAGATCCAGCACACTCGGGTGCAACCTTCGAGTGTCAGGGTTTAGTCTCCCGGACTGTGCTTCAGCAGTCAACAGCACACAAGCAATTGTGGCTGCCAATTTTGCCAAGGCAGCTTCCTCAGTTTTTGTGGCCTTAGAGCTGTTACAGGAATTCAGTCAATTGACTTTTGGAGTTCACCTCTTTTGTCTGGGGCTCGAGGAACGGCTTCTCCTCGAGCAGGACATGACAAGCACAGTCCTCTCTTTGCTAGCTCAGGAGAGGCAGGTGTAGTCCAGAATTTGGTGCAGACTTCCTTTGCCAGGTCCAGGGAACAGCAAGACAAGCCTTCTTCGGTCCTCTCTCCATTAACAAATGTGATTTGAGGTCTGTGTGCCAGGGGTGTCACTTTTATGCCCTAACTTGCCCTCAGGGATTGTGGTGACTACTAACCAATTGGCTACCAGGTCCCCTCCCGTCTGATGATGACTTCCTGCAATGTGTGGCATCTAGCTACCTCCAGAGTGCAATATTCTGCCCACTCCTAAGATGGCAGAACCCTTCTCCCAGTGTGTGGAGCTTGGCAGCCCACCCTAGAGGTGTGGCTACCTGAGGGCTACACTCCCACGGGAAAACTGGTTTGGAAACCTCTCTGTTCTCGACGCCAACCTATTTACCAGAACAAAAGAGCAGCCTCTCCTGTATGTGTCCACATTTGCCCTTCAAAGTTGGCTTTCTCTTTGAAGTTTGCCTTTTGGGCTCACACCCTGTGTGGCTTCCTGCCAGGGAGAGGTAACACCTCTTCCAACAGCATGCCTCTATTGTTTCCTTTTCTGGGAGTCATTCACATTTCTACCCAGGAGGGCAGGCAGCTGTCTTGTGGCCAGCACCTGCAAATGGCCACTGGAAAACTTGGGCAACCGAGTGGCAACTTTCTAGAGTTTACTCAAAAGCTACATTAAATTTGACTTGAGCGTCAAGTCAGATTTAATGTAACAATTCTTTTGAGACCAAGAAGTACCAACTTTAGTGGCCCCATTCAGGAGTGAGCACAGCTGAGTTGTCAGTGTGTAGCCCTGCACTTACCAATGGGGCTACTAGCCTTTCCAGAGTAAAAATGACAATTTGTTTTTTTTTACTGTTAGGACATATTAAACTGACTGTCCTACTTTTTAATATACAGCACCCTGCCTTAAGATTCGATAGGTTTACCTTAGGGGACAACTTATATATATTTTAATAAGGGCAGTCTAGACTTTGTCATTAGTTTAAATAGCAAAGTCAAGTTAGCAGTTTAAGACTGTGTTACCAGTCTGAAGTGGCAGTCTGGGAGACATGTTTTAATTTGTGACACTCAGGGTGGCACAAAAGGTGCTGCAGCCCATAAGGGACACTTTAACTTACAAGCACTGGGCACCCCTGGAATCATATACTAAAGACTATTAAATAAGTTAGCTTATGCTAATTGTGTATAAGTGAATAAAACAAACTTGAGCACTGGCACTCAGGTCTGGTTAGCAGGCCTCAGTGGACTTTCAGAGTCAAAAAACCAGTGGCATCAGTCCACAACTTCAGAGGTGAACATGCAAAGAGAGACATTTCCTTTTACATGGGCTCCTTTTCAGCACTGCATCACAATGAGAGTCTCCGGCTAGTCTTTTTGCACTTTCTTTAGGACCGTCAACACTAGAGGAATAGGAGGAAAGTCATAGGGGAGTCTCTCGGGCCATGGGAAAGATAGCTCATCCACTTTATGAGCCTCTTGACATGAAAACCTTGTACAAAATTGTGGCAGAATAGTACTCTCCCTGGATGAAAACAAGTCTACCTTCGGCATCCCACACCCGTGAACTCCTGGAAGGTAGTCTGAGATAAGTCTCACTACACTTCGAAGGGGATGAACCTGCTCTATTGATCTGCAAACTCATTCTCACTTCCCAGAAGATAAACTCCAAGCAGAGAGAGGAGACTGGACTCTGCCCAAAAACAAACCACAGGCAATAAGGACCTTACCTTTGAGCTCTTGTGATGGTTGATAAGCGCAATGACAACCCTGTTGTCCATCCTGATCTGCACATTGTGCCTTTCCAAAGATGGTCAGAAATGTGACAGACCCAAGTGGACTGCATTTAATTCTCTACAATTGGATGAAAACATTCTCTGTATCATGGACAATACTCCCTGCACTTACTCCTTATCAAGAATTGCTGTCATCCTATCCACTTGCATATGAGGTCAAGATGTTCGGAGGAGGAACTTTTGGGGGGAGGGGGATAATCCTTTGGCTATATTCTCCTGACTTAACCCCTACTGCAATGCCTGCTCCACTTCCTGGCAAACCAGTGTTCTGAAGTCATATTGCAGCGATTTGGGGTCTAAATGATTTAGCAGGTGGTTAACTCAAGGGTAAAGATATAGTCTAGCCTGTGGTAGAACTTGTACTGATGGCACTGTCAACCATTCCCTTGCTCTTGGGATTTCTGGACTAGTAGAGTATAAATGCAAGATATCAGTTTCTATCTCTGGAAAAAGGAAAATAGCAATTTCCCCAGATCCGCCTTGAAGTGCGCTCTTTTGTACTAGCAACAGTGTCAAATGAGAGTTCTCGTAGTTTAGCAGCAAAAACGTGACTTTCTAGTATCCACAGACCTCTTCCGTCTCCTGATTAGTCTTAAAGAAACAAGAACAAGAAATCAACCAGTCATCTACATATGGAAAACCATGAATCTTCTTGCATGGATTAACCCCAGTAATGGTGCCAATACTGTGGTAAACAACCTTCCAGAGGAAACCATTCGGAAGGGAAGAACCTGAAACTGGTAATGGCTGATATCTACAGAAAAATGAAGTTACTTCTGTGATGTTTGATAAAATGGAATGTGCAGGTAAGCATCTAAAAGGTCTAAGTATGCTACAAAGCCTCCAGTCTGTATATAGGGCAGCACTTTCTCAAATACATCATTTTGAAATTAACATGCAAAATAAATCCATTTACTGCTTTTAAACCCATCACCATCCCGAACTATCTGGATGCCTTCTTTACCATGAAGAGAATTGAGTAAAACCTTCCCTTTCATGTGACACTTGAACTGTGAATTTTGCCCTTCTTAGAAGTAAGCTCTGGATATCTTTCAACAAGGCTCACTGCTTCAGCAGATCTTTGAGCAGAGGGGTTGGACGAAAATAATCACTGAGGTTCTCCTGAAAAAGAGATATGATAAGCCTGCCAAACAATGTTCAGGACCCACTGGTCTGAAATCAAACCTCTCCACTTGTCCTGAAATATAGCCAGCCTGCCACCTACCAGCAGTTAGTGACGATCTCCAGTGTAGTCATAGCTTGAGGGCTGATGGAGCCAAAGTGGAAAATCCTGCAGCTTGAAACTGGAAGTTTTTGAGAAGCAGGGACTCCTGGCCATGCCCTCTCCCATGATAGGGATGATTCATCATCCTTTCTTAAAAAACTGCCTTAAAAGCCCTCTTTGAGGCATAGAACTTCCCTCTCGATGGAGGCTTTAATGGTGCTTTGAGTTTTCTACCCTCCACAGATTTTTTTAATAATGTCTCCCATTTGGTGTTGAAGAACTTGGTTCCTATGAAGGGGATATGGATCAGCAGATTTTTTTGCATGGCATCCGACTTCCACGACCTCATCCATATCAGCTTCCTTGTCACTTTGGATGACCCGGCGGTTGCTGCTGCTGTCCTTAGTGACTAAAACTAAACACCTGATAGAAAGCAGACTTGTTGTTCCATCATTGATATGGGTGAAGCAGAATCCACACCAGTTCCAGCTGTTCTGCCAGTTTTTGAAAGTTCTTTAATACAGACTGCATAGTGTAGCTGGCATATGTGAATGCCCAAATATGCTCGACTCTTTTGTCCACCGGATCTGACAGGGAGGCTTCTTCTTAAATGACTGCCCTGCAAGGAAAACCCTGCCATCAGTGACTCCACCTTCACCTGTGAGGGAACCTCCTCTGCAAACCCCAGCAATGGGCAACTTCTGTAGAGGAAATGGTGTAAAGTGTGCTTGTGAACTTTTTTATATTTTTTGTCACCATCTTCTCTATAGCCCCATGCAGAGGTAAACTCTCCACCTCCTTCCTCTGATACCGAATGAAAAAAATCATCCTTTTCTACTTCAGATAGGGCTTGTTGGAACAGCAAGTTTTTCCTTAAAATGTCAAAGGATTTCCTTCAACACTGTCCCTTGAACAAATCTGTGCTTGACTTCCTCCTTGTCTAGGTCCAGGACTTGCTCTAGAGAGGACATTGGGAGCCTCTCAGGGGATGTCTAGCTTTCCC
The DNA here is from genome assembly GCA_963921515.1 of Calotriton arnoldi. Taxonomy (NCBI): domain Eukaryota; kingdom Metazoa; phylum Chordata; class Amphibia; order Caudata; family Salamandridae; genus Calotriton; species Calotriton arnoldi. The sequence continues at coordinate 177,637 of CAWUFW010014788.1, forward strand.
TTGCTCTAAATGCCGAAGGATACAGCCTGCTTGATCATATGCTGTATATCACCCAGGGTAAGCATTTGACTGCCCTCCTTTCCATTCATTAGTGGCATCTGGCTCTTCCAAATTGTGCTTTTTATTAGTACTCTTCCTCTGATCCATGGCAGTGTTCAGGCTGCTTCAAAACACCAGTTTTCACTCTCCCAGCAGCTTGCTCATGCTAGCACGAGAGAAACAATGTTGCAGCTCTTCAATAAACAACATTTGGACACTTCCTGCCCCAGCAGTTCAAACACCAAGCTTAGCTTAGTTCTTGCGAGACCACCATCATATTGAAATTAGGCCGCGGCTTTGCTAATCCATACTCATGTTTTCACCCCCCTTCCCGAGATAAACAAGGTCAGAACATTCAACAAGCATTTGCAATACAATCAGTCTCTCATTTGCGAAAGTTAGATCTATTAGCATCGTAAATTATAATGTTTTTTACTTATGTTTTTTTGTTTTCAGTGGAGTAATGTAACAGGTAAAGCAGCTGACTTTGGAAGTGGTACACTAAGGGGCCGATTCCGATCTCGGCCGGTAGTGCTCCGAATCGGATTCGGATTCACCGGATCCGATTCGGAGCCCTGTTTCCCGACCGAATCGTACGCGGGTCCGGCCGAGCGAGTACGATGCAAGCACCCGCGAAATCGCCGACCGACTCGAACGCGGCTTCAACACGCTCCGACCGACTCGCATGGACACGACTCGCACCGCGCTATGGAGACGTTTCCCGGCCGGGTAAGTACGATGCGCGCCGCGAGCAGTCTGATCGACTCGCGCCGTCCGGCTCAAAAAAGCTGTCGGAGCCGGACTTTGGGGGTCCGCGTCGGACCCCCCTGTATGCGTAGGCGCGCGAGTCGCACACAGGGGGACCCATGGGTCCCCCCTACCTGTGCATGTACGCCGCGATGCGCATGGACGCGTACACGCTGTAGGGGGCGCCCTTGTCCGCCTCGCACCCATTGAGTCAATGGGAGCTTGCGTACGCGTTGTACGACAGGCTCCCATTGACTTCAATGGGAGTCCGACCGACTCGAGTCCGATAGCATGCGTGTGCATCGTACTCGTTCGGTCGGACTGCTAGGGTCCGATTCGGTCGGAATTCTCTCCGGGTCCGGCTCGGTCGGGGAGATTTCCGGCCGGAATCGGAATCGGCCCCTAAGTTTCAGTTTTAAGATTGATTAACCGTTCTGTGCTTCATGTAAATTACATTTTTTGTTCTTATTACGGGTATTGCGGAGAAGGTTCATAAAACCAAAAAAAGAAATAAAGAAGCAAAACATCAGCAGTGTAGTCACCCACTTGCTGGTTAGGAAGAACGGGGGGCTGCAGAGGGACATTAATAGGGGGTAATGTGCATTGTAACATGTGGCGATGTGTGCACTTTGCGACAGGACACTCACTACACAAGGGGCTATTGCACTATAAATCTGATGGATACGAGGACAGCCATTCACTGATGTTCAAGAGGTGCACTATCTGTCATACGTGAGGGCGACACTCACTGCAGGGCAGGGAACAGTGAAATGAGGGAGGAGGGCACATGGTGCACTTCAACGAACTCCTGTTAGTGATAAAACAAGCATATGGTGTGTTCTGGTATTAGTGACACACTTAATGAAAGTTAACTTGCAGCAGGTGTATAAGCCACACATAACATTTATGTAGCTTGAAATTTCGTGCCACCTGTGGATTGTTCCATATGACTGCAGTTCCTCACAGTTTGGTGTGGCCTCCTGTCCTACAACTGTGTCTGTGGCTCTGTGTGCTCCTGATGAGTTATGTAAGCGGCGTAGCGAGCAGATACAATTTTCCCACCCCATGGCCCTGATTAGACAGATTGCACCACTTAGGTTGTGTGCCTCTGATCGGATTACATTCTGCCTTAAACTGGGCGGCAACTGAAGGAATAAACCGAGAGAAATTGTTAGTTGTGCACAGCATGAGCACCTGTAGGTAAAATAAATGAGTAAGGAAAGTGGGGAGAGGAGCATGATGAGGCATAGGATGGTGAAAGACATTGCTCATTCAACTATAAGGAGCGCAGGACCCCTCCACATGCCATTACAAAGGCACTACATAGTAAGGGCAGAACAGCGCTGCTCCATTAACGAGAACAGGAAGTGAAACGCTCCCAAATGAAAAGAAAAAGAAAAATCCATCACGGTCAGGGAAGAGGGAGAGCGCTGCTCCTCCGTTAGTGAGCAAAGCCACCGCATACATAAAAGAAAAAAAATTACGGTTGGGGAAGCAGGAGAGCGCTGCTCCATTAGTGAACACTCACCGTATACACAAAAGAAAAAAACCATTATGGTCGGGAAGCAGGAAAGCGCTGCCCAATTAGTGAGCAAAGTCACCACATACACAAAAGAAAAAAGAAAAAGCATTACTGTCTTAAAAAGCTGTTAGCTATTGTGTGGCGTGACGGTGCAGTTAGACCCTGGGGTGGGTGAAAAGTTACAGCAGACATAAAAGCTAAAAAAAACATTATGGTCGGGAAAGTGCATTGCTGTCATGGCTCCAACATGAGCTATGAAATAGTCAGTAAAAAAAGAGTGCTCTCAAAGTGTAAAAACATACATACAGAGTAAGATCACATGTAACAGGGGCAGTCCTCATGGGAGGTTAGAACAGTACAAAATGAGGTACTACTAAACAAATTAACCAAAGAACAAGAAGGATTTACGAAGAACAGTCAAAGGAGCCATTACAAAGATAGAGCTTAAATTAAAGCCCATATTCTGGATACAGCATGTCTGGAAGAGGCAGCCTAGGCTAGATTTAAAAAGCCAGGGAATGGCACCACTCAGCAGATGCTTGTTACCCCATTAACACACTTCGTGAAGCTGCTAGAGAGGACCCTCGCGTGTTCAACAAGATAATGGGGAACTGCTATGGCAGGTTCTCCAGGTACAACAATGACAATAAACATGTAAAAAACAAACAAACATACAACTTTCAGATCTGCAGCTTTGTGTGAACTGTTGTCAGTAGAAAGTGAAAGATTTGCAGTGGGGATGATTGGTGTGGCTTCCTTTTTGTGTGGAATGATGAAGCCATTTTTTGTGGTTTGGTGAAAACTTCTTTCAACCGAGAGCATGTGCTCACTTGGTCAGGGCTGTGCTGAGGAAGACGGACCAGGAGGTAATGGGTGCACTAGCTGAGCAGTGTGTGGTTTTCAGTTCTAGTATAGCAGAGGGGTCGGGCGGTGCAGGCCAGAACAGAGGTGCACTGACAGAGCTCTGTGCAGGCCAGAACAGAGGTGCACTGACAGAGCTCTGGGGGGGGATCTCCTCCAGGATAGAAGAGGTCCTGCGGGCCAGTAAGAACAGACGTGCACTGGTAGAAATACATGGGAATCTCCGTACCGGTATGGCACGTGGTGCTTCAGGTCTTTTCGAGTGGTGCACTGACAGAGCTGTTTGGAGAATGGCACGTTGTCTGCTAGCAACTGACCAGCTCTCAGCCCTGACTGAACCATCACACCACACTTTTAATTCCCGACTTCATGCCTCTGCATGATACACCTGCCTCACTGCACAGGCCAGCACCACCAATATACTAACATCCCATTTACAACATATAAACACATTAACACCAATACAGAAACATAACAAGTTACCTATCAAAAATCACAGAGCTACAGGGAAAATAATCAACATGTGGAGAAGCATCAAGGGTAGAACGCCCAGGTACAATTTTTCTCACTTGCATCAATCACAATCCACTTGTGTTTGTTACATCATTTTGCAATGTACTTGCAAAGGGATGAATCCCTTCTGAGTGGGTGCCTGCAGTGACAACATCACTGTACACCTGGCATTATTAGACGGGTAAATCTGAGGTGGGTGCAGGCTCGTGTTTCTCTCTTTAGATGACAGTTCTGCACATGACCTGGGGGCTTGGAGAATAACAGAAATGTATGCTACAGAAACAATAGTCTGATACAGTGATGAATGGTGAACTTTGGAAACTGTGGGGCCTAAATATCTGCCTCAGATTTGATGGAGCAAGTGAGCCAATTACACAAGCCGGGTTTCCATTAGGATGGGGGCTTCTCCTGAAAAAAAAACAATTTAAGAATAAAAAAAAGGGCCAATTTTTTTGCACACCTTCCACACAAATTAGTGAAAAAATCTGAGGTTTTGCAGGGGCACCAATAAAATATTCTAATACTTCTGTGCTGTTGCAGGAAAGGTGTTGAGGCTTACCTTTCCTGTGAAAAGTTAGAAAAATGGAAGGAAAATGGTGGAATTTCAAACATAATTCGTTATAAGATTATCTAAAGAGCTACATGGTGTCCACAGAAAAGGAACCAGACACAGCAATAAGTCTTTCACAAACTCAATGAATTGGCCAATAAATTGAATACTTTAAATATATTTCAGAAATAACGTAATGTTTTTCATCCAGCCAAGTTTCTGAAAATACAGACATTTAACAATAAATAGGTTAATTTCCTACAGGCAGAAGCTTGACATTTTCATAAAAACAGCAGAAAGCTTGTCCAAAACATTTGATTTTAATTTTCAGCAAATAAATATTTGGTCCCCAAACATCAGCAGCTCATTTTTACCAAGCACTCACGTGCACCACTGACACACTTGAACACATTTTACCCCCTGTTCATTCATCACCATCATACCAGGCTTATTCATCATATGCAGGGATTTTCACCACCATTTTGATAGACATACGCAGAGTTATACCAAGAATAGCCTCACTGAGTCAAATATACGTACCACTGTGTTAGTACCACCATTATGCAGCGCATAGTGACAGTTTTCCCAAGAACTACCAGTGTGTCAAGGACGAGCACAATTATGCCAGGGATAGTCAGAAAGTTGTCAAGAAGGACTACAACATGTCATGTATGGGCCAATTTTAAGCCAAAAATAGATAGTCGACAAGAATGCCCATGTTATGTCAAGGATGGGCCAATTTGATGATCTCTTGGTGTAAAACAGTTTTCCTGCTGCTGTGGCCACCTCCCCGCAACTGAACCACCTACCCAGGTAATAAAAAGGAAGAATTATTTTATTCAGTTCGATTATGAAGCAGCATAGGTAATCGATCAGTTTTCAGCTGACAAATGTTTAGTTGGGGGTCAATGAATCCATGAACTTTTTCAAGTCATGAATAGTAGTCGTAGACGTTTGTAGCAGAATTGTAAAAAGTACATAAATAACAGGAAAAAGTCATTTCTTCTGGCATAGCATCTCTGCTTTTCGAACTGTTCGGTCTCTTAATCAAACCGCTGTAGTCTTGGCGCGTCTTCTGTAATAGAACTCTTATAGGTGGGCTATTTCCATTTCTTCCCATTGTAAGATTTTGGAAGGGCCAGATGCTGGCACTTGAATACAAATTTGTGTAACATTTTCTGTCTTCCTTTTCAGCATGACAATTCTACCTCTGCTTGGTTTGAACATTATTGAGGGATACTTTAGACCCATCTAAAGTACCTTTGAAGTGCATTTGTGTTATACTTGTTGCTTATATCTTTAAAAGGAAAAGTAACACCTTTTGCTGATTTTCTCGCTTTTTTTTTTACCAGACTTGACATGAAAATACAGGCCAGGTGGCAATCATATGTGCGTGTGGTCTGGAATGGAGGAGACAGATAGCATGTGCGTAGGACCACTAAGGCTGTGCACCAAATAAACGGTGCAGTGGGTTAATGCAGCACCGATAAGGTGCAATAGTGGCAGAGGTCTTACACACGTCACTTAAGGTTTCTGGAGTACTGCTCATTAAGCCCGTATGAAACCTGTAGGTGTGGCATCTGTTCCCCTAGACGCCACCTGCGCATTAATACCACAAATGCATACAATACAGTTAGTACATGCAGCAGATTCATAAGAAAGCAGCTGAGGCCTGTACCACCATAGTCCAGAGAGGCAGACTACATCTCGAGGGGATCTCTTCTTTCAGCTGTGGTGACACCGAAACGGTCGCTGCAGGTTCAGCACCTCTCCACAGCAGCAGGAGCGTTGGGTCTTTTGTCAGTAGGCCTGGGAGAAATTTTAGTTACGCTGAAGTAATTGGAGTAATTTCAATAGTCATGGATCATTCTTGTGATGCAAAATTAGCAAAATGAAGCGATTACGCCATCTTGAGAAATTAAGAGCAATTTGGGGCAAAAATCCAAGCACAGAAGCATAAGAACAACGTACTAAGAGAGAACGAGTGGCTACTGCTGTTTGTGTTCTGTAGCATTTAGTCCTTTTTTCTGTGCATTCTTGTGCCTATTATTTATGCAAATGTGCATTTTGCACTACGAAAAAAGAGTTATATGCTGGATTACGCATCTCAGACAATTGTGCGAAATTACGAGTAATTTTGCGGTAATGAGGCTAGATAAAATTACGCCAATTACGCCCACCCCTAATCGCCACCCTTATTTCCATTTTCAGCAGCCACTGGCCCCATCATAGTGCAAAGCACACAGAAAGCATTACAATGCCTTCAAATGTACTCAAACCTATTTAGTGATATGACATGCCAGCAAGGAAAGTGAAGAATTCTTCTTACACTAGGAAACATGCAGTGGCGGCTGCTAGGGAACAGAAATAGTGGGGCGGGGGGACAGAGAAAAAAAAGAAAACATGACTTACATGGCGGCCACCGCCTCTCCTCCTTCCTCTTCTCTTCCTGACTCCCGGCAGCACACATGCTTCCAGACTCCCCTAAGCCGATCACGTAATAGTTTCACCAGCATGACAGCAGCGTCGTGATTGGTCATCTCTCGAAATCCCCCCTCACCCGGCCCCACGCCCCTACCTGCAGCGACTGACACCAACAATGTTGCATTTTTGCACCACGAGGAAAAGAGGACTACAGAAGCTGAATGAATTACTTTCACTATAGTAAAGATAATGTTAGTAAGAAATACATTCAAAGTATGCAGACAAAATACTTATAAATCATTGTTTAGCAAACAATTAAACCAGACATTGCTAAATATTAAAGTGAAACTGTCTTTTAAGTTACACTAGGTGCAATTAGTTTGGTTAAAGTGTAAGAAAACACTTTCTTCCAATATGCACTTTTGTTCAATGTATTGTACTTCACATTCTGAACAAATGCTACAGTGAGTAACATTGAGTTTGGTAGTTGTTTAACTTCTGGATGGCACCAATCATAACTAAGCAGGAGTAATCTGTAGACAATGTGATGTGCTCAAACGTGGTAGACATTATCATGGGTTTAATCCACATAACAATTATAACTCATATGCAAATATTCTTCTTGAAGTAAGACTGTTGCTAACTCCAGGGAGTACACAACACCATACTGATCATACTTACACAGTTCACTCAACAGCTTCATGTCTTGGATCAGAACCAGAGTGTTCACGTTTTGAACTCAGGTGAATCTACTTCACAAACAACATTTTTCATGCAATCCTCAGAGGCAGGTACTTCTTCCACGCTTCCAGTATAAAATAGGCACAAAACGTAATAACATTCGTTCTCTTCATTGTGCTCGCTTTAGCAGATACATATACTGTGGTGGACAGAGCGGTTAAGCATGGCATTTTGTAATATGTGAACATCAAGCTGAGTGCCCCTAAACAGGAGTGAAAATGAGTCATATACTGTTATGAGTTGCATACTGTGAAATCTTATCATTCTCTTTTCTAAGGTTTTCTATTCGGCCACTTAATTGTCTATATGTAGATCAGATAATTTTGAAACATAATGTATTTTGTTGTGTGATTGTAGTCTCCAAAATTGTAAGAAATATTTAAATACAATACCTATATATTGTTTTCAAAAGTACTCCGGAATACTCATGCCCGCCAAACCCTCGGTCTACCTACTTCATTTAGAGATAGGCAGACCGTAAGTATTTCCTCAAGGGAGCCCCCGTTGGCTCTGTCGATGGAATACTTCCTCCAAAGGCCAGAGTAAAGGTCATCAGAGGAAGGACATCACACAATCGTCCTATTTAGGTAGGATGGTGTAATGCCCTTTTTAGGTCGAGCCTAGGCAACACGCATGCGCTGTCTGGAAGACCTGTTGTATTCAACCAAATGACTTTATTCCCGCCTGCTACCTATCATTAGCTAACTCCTGCGTCGCTCTTCTTTGCTGCCTCCTAAGTCATTCAGGCTGCCGATATCTCACTTCCGGTCAAGGCTAAGGAGCACCGGTCAAGCACACTCTCTTTACGCTTACTTTCTTTATCTGTTGTTTTAAAGACTTGTTTTTAAAGGTTGCTTTATGCTCGTCACTGCTTCCACCCTCCCACCGATACAAATGCAGCATTTCCTTTTTCAGAAGGCATTTTGACTATTTGCGTATTGCCAGGATCATATTTCATTCAACACACCACATTGTTGCATTGGGGGAACAGGTATCAATCAGTACACTGTTGCACCGCGTAAACAGAGGGTACTTTAATATCCTAGTATGTCAGACTGTTTCTGGGCAATCGACTCGTTTTCCGGCACAGTGATAAAGGACTGCTCGCGTGTATATCGTGCCTCGGCTGAAGGTTTTCGCGAGATTAGGAAACTTCCGAAATCCCTCCACTGGTCCTCCCCCTCTCTCTTTCTGCCATATTAGAGGACCGATGAGTAGCTGGTCTTGTTTGTTTTAAGTTGCGGGTAAAGCCTTGTCTCTAGGACCCCATGCTTCCTGTGGCTCTTTGTGGTGTGATGGCTGCTGGGGCTGGTGAGATAGAACAGGAATTGTAACCCTGAGGTGCCCCCTTGCCAGAAGAGTCTGGGGTGTGGGTGGAGGAAGATACTGTCCTTTCAGACACGCCCCGGACCGGCATATAAGTCTTGAGTTTCTATACAAATCATGACGTCTTTTCATGTGAGCTAAAAGGTCAGGAGAGCTTGTTTGGCTTCAGGCAGCCCCACTGCTAAGCACCGTTATGTTGTTTGGACCAAGTGCTGTCTCTGGTGCCACGGAGCAGAGCCACTCCGCGACACCCAGAGCAACCTTTGGTGCCCACCTCTCTCCCACACCTCCCTTCCTCTCAAACTGAGCTTGAACTAGTGAACAGGTTTGAAGCGGTTTCGACCCTTGGCACAGTCTACCAGCCTGTCAGTACTCTCTACTCTAAGATTAGAAATTATTTGGTGGGGGTGATGGGAAACCGGAAATAATTGAATGGGGTGTAGTATTTCCCTCCTTGCTCTTTTAGGAACATTTATTTATTTTTAGTTTTGGAAGCTTTCATTAAAAGACACAAAGGAGAAATAAAAGTTAAACTTGATCACCTCTCTGGAAAGAATACAGCTAGAAACAGAATGGTGGGATCAGCAGAGCTGTTTAGAAAGATGAAAGCACTTCCACAGGTCTGGGTATGGCTGCTTACATTTTCAGGGACTGCCGCTGTGACGCTTTTACTAAATATGCCCTCTCGTGAGAGGACACAAAAGTTTTGTTTTCAGATAGATTTGGCAATTGCTATGTCTGGACTTGTAGTCTCCCTTTCTTAACTTTGGTGGAGCAGAAAAGAGGCGGAGAAATTAAATTGTATTTGTGTTTTCATGCCAGCCCTCTAAGCATTCAAGTGTGCATGTGTTGTAAATCTTGTAAAAATGCCTTGGTTTTTTTTCTTACATTACCCAACACTTACAAGTACAGCAGACATTTACACACAGGACCCTGCTCACTACAAACTCACGAATACACAGCAAAGTTTCTCCTCTGACACTCAGCTTGCACTCAACCAAGCACACCTCATTGTGCACTCACAGTTACACCTCTCATACTACACTCACATAGGCATACCTATCACCCTGTAATCACATAGGCACATCTCTGACCCTGCACTCAACCAGGCACAATGCCCACCAGGCATGCACACAGGCACAATGCTCCCCCTGCACCAATATAGGCACAATGTTCACCCATGCATTCACACAGGCACAGTGCTCACGCTACACTTACAAAGACACACCTCTGACCCGGCACTCCTAGAAACACTGCTCACCCTAAACTCAAATGGGCACTGATCAATCCTGCACAATTACAAGCACAGTACTCACCCTTTACTCACACAGGCATATCCTACACTTGTTTAGGCACACGGCTCACCCTGCATTTATTCAGGCACTCCGCTCACCCAGCACTCATACAGGCACACCACACACAAGCACACAAGCACATCTCATTTATTGGAGTTGATTCACTGCTCAAAGGGGGGCAGGGGGCACTACAGAGCAGGGTGAGCGGAGCCACAGGGAACAGCTGCAATGTAGAGCTCGCTGGCTGGTTGGCTAACAAGTGTAGTGCTGAGACCATAGTACAGAGCAGTACAGTGTCTGCTAGGGGCTACTAGGTCAGATCCTTGGATAATGCTGATTCTAGATGCTGTAGAGCACATAAAGCTCACAGGTTGCTTTACTCTAAGGAGGAGGGAAATCTGAGGTAAGCTGACGGAACCAGGAGAGAACAGGTTTGGTGGCAGCCCACACAGCATAACAGATGGATCAACACTGTTTAACCAGTTTCAGGGTGATAAGGGGACAGAAAAACATAATCTCATCTCCCACAAAAGCTGCCCCCTCAGCACTGCTGTAGATAGACAACATCAACACAGCGCCACACAATTCAACAATACACAATTCAGCGCCACACAATTCCACACCATGCAACATACTCACACTCCACAAAATGCCACTCAACACAACATAATTCAACTCCATCTAATTACGTGCTATTCAGTACCACATAATACACCCCACATAAATCCACTCTATACCACATAGCAATCCACATAAATACACGCCACACCATGCCATTAATTCCACTTAACATAATGTCACTCAACACCACACTGTTCCATGCCACATTATTCAACTCCACACAAATCCATTGCACACCACATAATTCCACACCAAACCACATAATTCCACAACACAATTCCACTACACACCACATATATCTAATTCACAACACATAATTCAAAATCATACCACAAATTTCAACGGCACACCTCATAAATAAACTCCACTACATACCACTCCACAACACAAAATATCATTCCATATAATTACACACCATAACACAATCCAACTCCACATAATTCCAGTACACTCAATACTACATCACTATTATCCATACACCATATTATGTAATTCCACTTCACAAATCCACGCCACACAATGCCACAACTAACTAATCCAATCCAACCCACATAATTCCACTACACACCACATACATACACTCCATAACACATATGTAAAAAAAATTACCATTTACAATGCCAATGCTCTAACTCAGACAAATGCGAGACCTATTGCATTTCCAATGTTTGTCTCATGCCTATCGCCTCCAAGAAAAAACTGGTGATGGTGGACAGGATAAAAGGAAGTTTTGAATATCCAACAGGGCGTTTAGAGTATAGGATATTTAAACATGGTATAAAAGGTCTCATGTGGGTGAGGTTAAATGCAACATCTCTCTCAGATGCCCGTCAAAATGCAAAAGGAACATGGGACCCTTTTGTAAAGACATAACTCGGTTTTACCATCCTTGGAGCACTTGGACTCACCCCCAATGTCTTCCCTCTTAAATAGTATGCTGTGAGGTCCTGCAACCCCCTAACCGTCACAGCCCTTACAGAGAAACTCATCAAAACAGACATCCACACCTGTCTAAACACTTTGTGATTGGATTCACTGCCTCCCACCAGGTGCGTCTATCGGGTCATGCCTCAGGGCAATCAATATCCTGCCCAGCTTCTTCCCTTTTTATGTCGAGCTTGGGAAGCACATGCTGTATTGAGGTATGGCATAGAAGCCCCGCCCATCTTTACAATTGACTCCTGTTACTGTCCTTGCAAAATCGTTGCTTTTCATTTGTGAATAGACTTAGTAGTCCCTCCTTGGTACCGCCTTGTCTGCATTTGTAACCTCCCAAAACGACTGTACTTTTTACTTGTGTTGTTACATGGTCTGCGGTATGTACTCGGTGAGCACTATTTACTTTAATGATCTTCCTTCCCCTTTTCCACCCATGACATTGCAGCACGCTGCATGCTTTTATATTATTAGTAATGTATATTTTTTTTTAATTACAACGCGGTCCGCTTTAACTATAGTGGCCGCGCTTATTTAATTATTTAATTTATGGTGCAGTCCACTTTCACTTTAGCAGCCACGCTTATTTAATTATTTCATTTAAAGCGCAGGCTGCTTAAGAAAGAGGTCAGCGCGGAAGTGAAATTGATTTTATTTACACTTTTTACGTAGACTTTATTGCTATTAAAGTCTAAACCATTGAAATCTGGGGGCGATGAAAGGAGGCTTGTCTACCTAAGTCAAAGCAGCGACTCCGTGCACGCATGAGCTGCTTCACAAAGAAAACGGGGCTGTCCGGGGTTCACAACAATACCGTAGCCTCCCTGATAGATGGTGGGGGGGTGCGGGGGTTTTAGGACTATTTGTTGGGGGAGTGAGCTGGTCACCCACAGGTCGTTTTACCAACGCAGGTTCTTAACACACAGACATATTTCAATATTGCTTTTCCCCTACGCCTACTATGGCACGTAGGAGCCCAGTGCTATCACAACACGCTATAGGGAATGCATTACCTTTTTTTGTGAAACTTAAAACAGGTTTCAACTTAATGTCTTTGTAGAGAGGGGTATGTGTTCTGGCTTGCGGTTGTACGGTAGATACATTTTCCATAGTGAAACGAGGAAAGGCTCCGTCCGAGGAACCAAAAAAACTTGAGTTCTAATCTTGGCCTCCTCATTAGACCAAGCTCTGTGATGCTGGTGAAATCACCTTTATTTTCTTGTACATCTGCCCCCTTTGCTACCAAAATTTCTAGCACCCAGAAACTGTTAAATGTTGTTTTGGAGCGCTACAATACGAACTTAAGACCCGATTACGATGGCGGGCGGACCTACGTCCGCTCGCCACCCTATCGAGGATTGGGACCGCCCGACAGGCTGTCGGCGGTCCCGCAGTAGGCATTTTGATGCGACCACCACCACAGCGGTCTCAATGTCTATATTTTGCATTGCGGTGGGTGCTGCTGGCTGCAGCACCCGCTGCAATGCAAAAAAGGGACACTTTACATATCCCTGCACTACATGGCAGGCACCATGCGTTGCCTGCCAAATGGTGCAGGGGCGCCGCCCAGGTCCTGTGTCTGGGGGGCCCACTAGGGGCCCCCAATGTTCCTTTCCACCAAACTTTTCATGGCGGGTTCACCGCCATGAAAGGGCCGCCTGAAAGGAACATCGTAATGCTTACAGCGGTGCCTGATAGGCACCACCACCATTTTAGGCATTACAGACCGAGCCCGTTGGATTAGTGTTGGATGGTCTTTCCGACCCCCGACCGTCCGCCCACCATCCTAATGTGGCGGGTGGTATTCTGTACTGCGATGGCGGTGGGTCTGCCACCGACGGGCTGTCGGTGGCGGTCCCACCGCCATCGTAATCGGGCCCTCACTACAGTTTTCCTGACACCACAGACCATGTCCTCTTTCAAGTGCCTGCGACTGGCAGGGGTGGAGGCCAAACACTTTCTGTCGGACACTGTCAAAACAGTGCTGTTTGACTGCGACGTGGTCATCTGGCGTGGGGACCAGGTGGTCTCGGGGGCCCCACAGGTCATCAATAGCCTGAAGAGGGCAGGCAAGCAGGTCTTCTTCATCACTAACCACAGCACCAAGACCCGGGAGATGTACACCGAGAAGCTGGCCAAGATGGACTTCAGTGTCCTCAAGGATGAGGTCTTTGGCACCGCCTTCTGCACCGCTGTCTACCTGCGCAAGATCGCCAAGCTAGACGGCAAGGTGTACCTGATCGGCAGCAAAGCACTCAGCTAGGAGTTTGATGCCCAGGGCATCCCCTACCTGGGCCCTGGACCGGACCCTGTCAGCGGCGGTATGGGCGACTGAGCTGAGGTCAGCCGCAACCCCGATGTGAGAGCCGTGGTGGTGGGCTTCAATGAGCACTTCAGCTACATGAAGCTCACCAAGGCACTGGCCTACCTGCAGGACCCCACCTGCCACTCCTGGCCACCAACACAGACATGTGGCTCCCACTGGAAGGGGGAAGAGCCTTACCAAGTAACGACAGGGCCTGGGAAGATTCGACAGAAGTCTCCAGGTGTGTTAATGCAGGTGGATAGAATCGAACTACAACTCCCAGAAAGCACTGTTTAGTTAAATAAAGAAAAGATCACCAGGAAAAGTAGTATTTTGTCCACGTGCACTGTCTGGCAACTCCAGGTTCAAGAGCATGGCTGAGGGATCACTGACAGAATATCGAGGAGCAAAATATCGAATCCTAAATATCGTTGTCAATAATATAGTTTGCTAAAATATCGATTTTTAAAAATGTCTTAAAAGTAATATAAAATTAATTAAATAATCAATATAATTAAGTAAAACATACTTAAAAATAATTAAAAAACTTTACAATTAATAAATAATAAATATAATGTAAAAAAAATAAGCATTCATTTTAATTTTTTATTATATATAACTTAATATTAAAAATAATTAATATTTTTAATTATAAAATGTTAAAAACATAATTTAAAATATAATTACATATATATAAATAAACCTATATTATAAATATAAAAATAAATTATATATAATAAGTTAAAACATTAAAATAAATATTTTTTTAACAAAATAATATTTTACACTACATTAAATATAACATAACTGGAAACGTTGCATAGCGTAGGGGATAAAATAACTATTTCCACTCCAACAAGTGGTACAGTAGGGAAAGTGTTGGATAGCGGGAGGGTAAAAATTACAATTTCCACTCCAGTGAGTGCAACAGTAGGGAAAGTGTTGGATAGCGGGTGGGTAAAAATTACTATTCCCACTCCAGTGAGTGCAACAGTAGGGAAAGTGTTGGATAGCGTGTGGGAATAATGTACTATTCCCACTCCACCAAGTGTAACAGTAGGGAAAGTGTTGGATAGCGGGTGGATAAAAATTACTATTCCCACTCCAGTGAGTGCAAAAGTAGGGAAAGTGTTGGATAGCGGGTGGGTAAAAATTACTATTCCCACTCCACCGAGTGCAACAGTAGGGAAAGTGTTGGATAGCGGGAGGGTAAAAATTACTATTACCACTCCAGTGAGTGCAACAGTAGGGAAAGTGTTGGATAGCGTAGGGGAATAATTTAGTATACCCACTCCTGTAATATAATTAACATTAATTAACAAGTAATTAATTTTTCAAAATTAATTTACCTCCCACCATTTTCCCCTATAAACGTCACCTACAATATTGTAAAATATTAATAAATTAACATAATTAATTAAAAATTAATTAATTACAATTAACAATAAAATTAATAACCATCAACTCTAAATTAATTCACAAAATTAACACTATAAAATAACTTTTAATAAATATAATATAAAAAATAATAAAAATTACATTAAAACTAAAGTACTTCCTACCCTACTCCCCTATCAACCCTCAACCCACTCCTAAAAAAGTACACAAATAACATATTTACAAATTAATTATTAACAATTAATATCTAATTAATTACTAATTAATAAAAAAATTAACACAATTAACAATTAACAATTAATTATTACTTGTGATTAATCAATTTATAATTAATTAATAATAAATTAATTAGCTTAATTAACAATATAAATTATTAAATACCAAGGGGCCCATTACGATGGCGGGCGGAAGCACCACCGCCGTGCTGGCGGATGCAAAAAGCACCAGTTACCGCCGGCACGCAGCAGTCCAAACGCCCGTCCAATTACGATGCGAAAAGTAGGCCAAACACCGCCGGCAAGCCAGCAACACCGTCCGCCATCAAAGTGCGCCCGTACACGTAGCGGCGCAGCCTAACTGACACACACCGTCCGACGAAACACGTCCCGCCCGGCGCATAAATTACGATGCCGCAAACAAACGGCTCCCATGGCCAAGAGATACCGTACGACAAACCGAAGCGGTAACACGGATGCCGAGCACGGACAACGAAGAAGCGGCTCCCCGAGCATGAATCCAGCACTGCAGGCCCTCCCCATGCTTCTGCTGATGCACCACCAAGGACGCAACGTACAGCGGAGACGCAGGTAGGCACACACACAACAAGTGCACGCAAACAGCGCACACAGTGCAAGGGCGGAAAAAGCGGACAACCCCCCACCAGCGCGTGTACACTACACATCCACCATTGCATCCACATATGACACACAGGCCAAATCGTAACATCGCGGAACACATGTGTACACACCACCTGGGACTAGGAACCAACCACCCCGTCACGGCCCCAAAGCGGCGATGACGCCGCCACACATGCGCACAACGCAGAGGCCAACCGCAGCGCTATGCATGCGTCGCACACAGACACAGGGACACAACCAAGCAGCACACACATCAGCCCCACCCCGAACGCACATGACACGTGACAGGCCTGCCACAGACATGTCCCCAACGCCCAATTCACGGACAACACCCAACGCCACACAACCGACGCACACATGTCAGTGAAGACACGCAACAGCAGGACACACCCCAGTGTAACAAACATGGCGTAGCACACAGCGGCGGCAACACCAACTAGGAGAAGCAGGGCCCCTTCGGGAAGAGGAACGCCAGTACCACACAGAAACACCCATACCACCCTGCACATATGAACAAGACATATAAAACGGAACACCAAAGAGCCCGGGGACCGACAACAGGTGGCCCAAGAATAACATTCACACACAAGGCCCAACGCAGAGCGGAAAGGCAGCCTGCCGCCCACACAAGGGAGAGCAGACAGCACTGAATGACCTTCCATTCCAACTCCGAAACCACAGCCCTACGACAGAAGCCGGTGAATACAGCCATTGTCCAAGAATAGACCAACACAGGCATGCCGAGGAGACCGACCACAGGGCAGATAGCGCATATCACAGAAGCACACAACGGACGGGGAAGAAAGAAGAAAACACTCCCCCATGTCGGCCACATGCAAGTTAATTGGAAGGAGTCACACATCACTGACCTTGAACTGTCTGAGAAGCATGTGGGAAGAGGGCCCGTGTCCTCCAAACAAGCCAACAGAACACAAGTCCTGTCTCCCTACGACTACACAGAGCTCACAGCAACCTCGGAGCGTGCACATTGCAGACTGCACACACAGCCGGAGCACGCCACCTCAACGAACCGCTGCGAAATGGCAACCGCAACACACCTACCCAACTACGCCGAACAGCTCAAGCTGTACAAAACCAACCTGTTCCATACATTGGGATGCGATCTCCTGTCCCTGCTGAACGTAAGTTACCGACTGACTTACCGCATCACATTGTTCAGCTGCGTCATGCCCGTCTTCTACTGTCGGAGGTGTCCATACCAGCATCCCGTCGAGATATGCCTCTCCAACCCGGCATGTCTGAAGGCGGACCTGCTACCACTACTCCTCCCTCTGGACGCACACGACAGGGCCTGCTCTGCCTATGGGGGCATGGCGTATGTGGCCAACATCGCACCCGCACTGAAATGGGACCACTGTGCCTCCACACGACGGATCATCGAGAACAGCTACATCGAATGTCACCCAGCATGCCCCATCATGGTCCTCCAAGGGACAACTTACGAACAACACCTTGACAGCCACCATCCGCTACATTGGCTGGCAAACATGTACACCACCAATGACATGGAAGCCCTGCTGGACGGCATCGCATACCTGACAACCTGTCAATTCGTCGGACCACAACGCAGGTTCCCCGAGTGACCTATGATGTCCAACCCCGCACCCATGCTTAGCTTCCGCACGGACTGGCCAGTCACCACCACAACAGCCATACCAAACGACCGGCAACTGTAACCACACCATCAACGACATCGCCATGACATCGGATATGACCGGGACATGCACACTGTTCCCCATCACATCCAGGAACACCGCATGCATCGTGGGAGGCAGTGGCATGGGCTCTGTGTATCGCACCCACATGGACGGAACTGCACGAACAACCAGGACACGACATGGATCCAGCGCCCATGGACACACACACCGCTCAGTGGACATGAATAGGTCGCCTGGAGTCTGTGGGTGCTGCACCCCTCCCACCCCCGCCCCGGGAATCCCATACCAGGACCTTTGCATGGACGACAAGTGCATACAACAACAACACGACCCCAGTGACTGTGACATGTCCAGTAACCACCACAGTGCAACAACAAGTGGCACGCCGCTGCATGCACGCAAGCACATGCCCTGATGTCATCTCACATGCACGCGTGCATGAGGAACAACCGCAGCAAACCTGTCACATGGAACTGAGATGGACTGTGCCCATGATGCCAAGCGGTCTGGTAGGCTACATGTATACCGTCTGTGTCAAAGTCCGCAGCTCCGCAGCTATACGTAAATGTACATTAGCACAGCCTTGGTCAAGCAGATGTCACTCTGAAGCCCACATCCCACATGCAACAGCCAATCACATGTAACCCCACACCCTATCCCATTTTCAATCATGCTCAGTATATCCTCAACATGTATTCCGCTGCCAGTAGTGTCCACTATACTGCATCACAGAGGACAGAAGACTCAATATAATGTTTGAAACCAAAACTGTCTCCGCTGACTCATTTCACAAGTACGAATGAGAGAGGATGAGAGTATGTGAAGTACACGGCAGTCGTGACATGACCATGTAGTCCACTGGTATTGGATGTCAACGCAAATGAGTAGCACTACTGTGGAAGACACACATGTGTCGTGTGAAGTCGTATGGACGCAGTGCTCAGGTGGGTGGGTGCGACGGGTAGATGCGCACATGCCAAGTTGGAGCACGCCGTGTTGGGAGGGGTCATGAACAGTACACCACCGCTTCCCTGGGCATTGTGAGAGGACACCTGTCGGGGGAGTGAACACGTGTGTGCACAGCAGCCGGGCACACGTACAAAGCGGTACCAGGCGCACCTCAGCCCACCCTCTGTGGACAAGCTGGATCCTGTTGTGCGCCCGCCATGCCCCTTGACAAGGCACACACAGCCCCAGTCGACCAGGTGTAACCCCAACATAGTCAATCCGCACAGGCGATACAGGGCACGGGATGGCAGTGGAGCATGGTGTGTGAGAGGTCTCCTCGCGCTCCTCCTGGTCATATCACGCAGGCAATAGAACCTCAACGTCTAGCATGGCACAAGTCAAATGGAAGTGTAGGGGGACGCACCACAGCACGAGCAGCACTGACGTCACGGGAGGTGGCTCGCACCATCCCATCCATTGCCCATCATACCAACCACGCCACATGCCATTGCGACTAAGTGCAAGCGCGTGCGCCACCACCCCCGAGCCCTCCCCAGAGAGGCCAAAGAGTGAATGTGTGGGCCATCAGCCGCAGACGGACGCGGCCTGGCCGCAAGGGCAGCCACAGCCACTGGGTGTCGCAGGTGGCGGATCCGGAAGGCGAAGACTGTGATGCATAGTCCATGCAGGCCGGGTCTCCATTTGGGGCACCACGCAGGTGGACGGCGTCCCGCCACACATCATACCCTGAGACAGCCCACTCGTGCAACTGGACCCACACATACACTCCTTGCCCTCTCTGGTGCGAGCTTGGGGCTGCCTGTGCAGGCGCTAGCCTCGCAGGTGAGCATGCATATTGGGGGAGCGAGGGGAGGACATGAGGGCTGGGGCGAAGATGACTGTATCACTGTCAGTAAGTACAAGGGATGACCCAGATGTGGAAAGGAAGAGACGTGTCCCGTGTGTACTGCAACTAGTCGCCAATCCAACTACCCCCATGTCCGGAATGTAAGCCCGCACCTAGGCCCGCCCATCCGCCACATCGAACATGCCACCAGCACGACAACCTTCCCATTCGAAACACTGACTGGGGGTGGCGACCAGTGTACAATCATGTGTAGCCTACCCACGCGTACATGTGGGCCCTCCATGATCCATGTCACCTGCGGCAAAGTCATGACATGCGCAATGAGGGAAGTGAGGAGAGCTGTCCGCCCCACGCGCAGAAGGTGCATCAGCTCCACAGACCCAGCAGCGAGTCCAGCAGGGGTCACATGTGCAGGGGCAGCTGTGCCTGGTGTGAAGGCACATGCATATAGACAGCACATCGATCAATGTGTAGTCTGCCCACATCTACAGTCCATCATCATGCGGACATAGGAATTGAACACAGGGCAACACATCTTCAGTTGGTGCACCCACCGTGACCAACAATGCGCAATCATCGACGTACCCGCCCTGTGCATGGCCCCCCACCCAACGGAGGCACATCCAGTGCCACCATCCCACACACACAAGCCTTCCACGGAACATGCTGTGTCCAATGGTCAGTACAGAGTCAGCGCCCATCTGGTGGATCCTGAACAGGAGACACATGCACACACATGCCAGCTCCCACTATGTACGTCTGCCACCTGGCACGTGCAATGTAACCTCTCACCTGTGACGTGTGACTGCAAGCACACAGCCGTCTTGGCATGGGGCTGTCAATGTGGACACCTGTCAATGTTTCGGGAGGTGTGATCCGTACAGTGCTGTACATAGGGTGCAGTGCTGACACCTACTACTGTCTCATATCCCCTCGTGCCACAGGTCCCACTTGTTTTGGCCGCTCAGCCTGTGCCCACATCGTCGTCGTCGTGTGCCATACTCATCCAGCCGCGGAAGCAGTTCCATGCTCAGCAGACATTCATGTTGCCGTGGCGTTGCCGCTTGACGGATATGCAGTCAGTCCCCATCAGCACGCCCCGCAAGTCATTGGGGCCTAGATCCCCATGTGCATGCACATGGCAGTGGTTTGTATCACTAGCCATTGCCATTGTTGGGAGACCTGTGTAAGTGTATTGTGGCCGTGCCGTCCCAGCTTGACAGCTGGGCTGTGGCTCATGTGCTTGCTCAGTCATGTCAGTGATGTGTATGCGAAATTGCTATGTGTCGTGTTGCTTTGACATGTGTCCTCTGCCATTGTCCCTAGGCGGAGACCGAACATTGACCGCCCATACCAATTGCTGGCGGACATGGACGATACAGAGGTTATTAGGAAGTTTCGGCTGGACAGGCCAACCCTGCATCGACTGTGTGCCATGTTAGAACCCCATCTCCGTCCCCGCAGGGTGTATCCGACTGATGTCACCCCCACGGCTAAGGTGATGGCCGCCATGCATTTCTTCGCCACTGGGTCATTCCAGCACACAGTGGGCATTGGAGGAGGGATGTCCCAGCCCATGTTCAGCAAGGTGCTGAGGGATGTACTGGCAGCCATGATGCTGTACCGAAACAGGTACATCCGCTACCCCAGGGCTCGTGAATTGGCGGCAGTGAAGGGTGCATTCTATGCCCTTGGCAGAATCCCACACGTCGTTGGAGCCATTGACTGCACACATGTCGGCCTTGTTCCACCACAGGCCACTGAGCACCTGTACCGCAACAGGAAGCACACGCACTCCCTGAATGTGCAAGTGGTGTGCCTTGCGGACATGGTGATCACCCACGTGTGTGCAAAGTTCCCAGGCTCGGCCCATGACGCACACATAATGCGCAACAGCATCTTGCCACGACTGATGTCCAATATGCAACAGGATCGTGCCTGTATTGTCGGTGAGTATGTGGAGTGGTGTAGCGTGCTGGTTGTGCGATGCTGTCCCCTGTCCAGTTGGAATTGCAACGGTTCTCTGTGTCCCTCACACCCAGGTGACTCTGCGTACCCGAATGGGGCATGGCTGCTCAGTCCATTGAGGAATCCTCGCACCCCAGCAGACGATCGCTACAATGAGGCACATGGGAGGACCAGACGTGTGGTCGAGCGTACCTTTGGCCTCCTCAAGTCCAGGTTCAGGTGCCTGGACCGCACCGAGGGTGCGCTGGCGTACTCCCCACAGAAGGTGTGCCAGATAGTGGTGGCGTGCTGCATGCTGCACAATCTGGCCATTCGGAAGCAGATCCCCCTCATCGTGGATGACGGAGATCAACCAGGGCCCCAGCCCGCAGACCAGGACAGCTCGAGTGAGGAGGACAGCGGAGAGGAGGAAGCTGGTAATGTGCGGCAGCAGCTCATCGCCCGCTACTTCACTTGACGGTGAGTGTCCATGTACGACGGCTGATGTGGCTGTATCTGTGCAGGTGTGTGTGTGCTGTGTCAGGGTGGCCGTTTGTTCACTGCGTGCTGTGTGTCAACGCTCCATGGCCAGGGTAGTATGCCACTGTTGGTGGCTGTGGCATTGTGCCCTATTGCTCTGTGCGATGTGTGTACATTGCTTGTAGTTGTTGACATGTACTGTGTGATGGGTGTGTGACACACTCATTGAATGTGCTCCTGTTCTGTCTCCCACCCCTAGGTCCCTACAGGCCCTCCGGATTCAATTGCCATGCCACGCATCAGGTGCCTTTCCGCCCAAGGTGGCCGTTGTATTCCGTACAAATAAAACACAGGGCACAAACAGCAGTTAGTGAAAAAGGTGCATTTATTACAAACTGTGACATGTGATTGTGTGTAAGGTGATGACAAAAGTGGTGCGTGCAGTGACAATGAGCTGTCGGTCATGGCTGCGTGATGATCAGGGTGTACCCACTGGTTCTATGTCCATAGTCCAACACACACATGCCATCCAGATGGCTGTGTGGAGTGGGATCGTAGTCCAAGTCAATGCAGTGGCTGGTCAAGGAAGGCTGGCGGAAGGCTGGCTGGCTGCCTCACTTGCGTTTGGAGCGTGCGAAGTCCTCCCGGGAGATCTGTTTCCACTTCGGACGGCCCCTTCCACGTTTGCGAGGGGGTGCCTGCTTGCGACATGCTGGTGGTTGAGGTGTGCTCACTGGCTGTGGACGCAGGGGAACTGGACACTGCTGCTCCACCCTGCGCCCCGGCAGGTGGTGGCGGAGGGGAGCTGCTGTCCCTGGCTGTGACCTCACCGCCACCACCAGCTGTCCCATGAGGTCCACGATTTGGCCCATACGGGCGTCCATGGACCTCAGCACCCCCAGCACCTCACGCGTGTCTGAAGCAGACCGGACCCATTGTCCTTGGGCCTCTTCATAGGCCCCAAGGACTCTGGCCATTTGAGGCAGGGCATGGCTCCCAGGGGAGGCTGGCGTTTCCCTGACCCTGCTCCTCCTACCAGTCCTGCTGCCACCGGCCTGCCCACTAGCCACATTGCTCACCACGGTCCTCGCTGTGGCTCCCAGGGTGGATCCAGTCGGCCGGGCCACCACCTGCGCTGGGGCTGGTGCCAGCGAAGACGTGGCGGTGGTGGCGGCGGTGGTGGTCGGTGCGGCGATGGTGGCGGTTGCGGCAGTGGTAGTGGCCACAATGACCGTGGGTGTGGCCGCAACGACAGTGGCAGCAGGGGGCTGGGAATGTTCAGCAGCCCTGGATGATGGGTTGGTGGGTAGGAGGGGTCCTGGGGAGCGGCTGGGCCCTGCCACACCAGATGGGCCTGCTTGGTGGTCCGTGTCCGAAGAGGAGGACAGATCCTCCAGATCCGTGTGTCCTCGTTGGGGGCTTGTAGGCTGGCTGTGCTGGCTGCTGGCTCCATCCCCAGCATCCAGCAGTTCGTCACCTGTGGAGAGAATGAGATTTGTTATTGTGTTGCACCTGGCGAAGTATGTATTTGTCGTCTGACATTGACAGTTCGTGCAATCTCGTACATGGGTTTCCCGGAGGCGTGTGTGTGGCTGTAGCATCTGTAGTTGTGTGTGCTTGGCAATGGGACTGTGTGCTGTGCACATGTGGCATGGGACGGATTGGCCATGCCGATCGGTGTGTTGCTGTGCCCCTACTTATTGTGACTCTGGTGTATGCGGGCTCCTGGCCCATCCTGGGTCTGGTTTGTACTTTGCTTTTGGTGTTCAAATGGAACGCTTAGGAACGCATATGGCAACATGGGGGCCATGCCCCAGATTCGCATTTGGGAGGGAATATGCTTTTGGGGTTCAAATGGAACGCTTAGGAACGCATATGGCAACATGGGGGCCATGCCCCAGATTCGCATTTGGGAGGGAATATGCTTTTGGGGTTCAAATGGAACGCTTAGGAACGCATATGGCAACATGGGGGCCATGCCCCAGATTCGCATTTGGGAGGGAATATGCTTTTGGGGTTCAAATGGAACGCTTAGGAACGCATATGGCAACATGGGGGCCATGCCCCAGATTCGCATTTGGGAGGGAATATGCTTTTGGGGTTCAAATGGAACGCTTAGGAACGCATATGGCAACATGGGGGCCATGCCCCAGATTCGCATTTGGGAGGGAATATGCTTTTGGGGTTCAAATGGAACGCTTAGGAACGCATATGGCAACATGGGGGCCATGCCCCAGATTCGCATTTGGGAGGGGATATGCTTTTGGGGTTCAAATGGAACGCTTAGGAACGCATATGGCAACATGGGGGCCATGCCCCAGATTCGCATTTGGGAGGGAATATGCTTTTGGGGTTCAAATGGAACGCTTAGGAACGCATATGGCAACATGGGGGCCATGCCCCAGATTCGCATTTGGGAGGGAATATGCTTTTGGGGTTCAAATGGAACGCTTAGGAACGCATATGGCAACATGGGGGCCATGCCCCAGATTCGCATTTGGGAGGGAATATGCTTTTGGGGTTCAAATGGAACGCTTAGGAACGCATATGGCAACATGGGGGCCATGCCCCAGATTCGCATTTGGGAGGGAATATGCTTTTGGGGTTCAAATGGAACGCTTAGGAACGCATATGGCAACATGGGGGCCATGCCCCAGATTCGCATTTGGGAGGGAATATGCTTTTGGGGTTCAAATGGAACGCTTAGGAACGCATATGGCAACATGGGGGCCATGCCCCAGATTCGCATTTGGGAGGGGATATGCTTTTGGGGTTCAAATGGAACGCTTAGGAACGCATATGGCAACATGGGGGCCATGCCCCAGATTCGCATTTGGGAGGGAATATGCTTTTGGGGTTCAAATGGAACGCTTAGGAACGCATATGGCAACATGGGGGCCATGCCCCAGATTCGCATTTGGGAGGGGATATGCTTTTGGGGTTCAAATGGAACGCTTAGGAACGCATATGGCAACATGGGGGCCATGCCCCAGATTCGCATTTGGGAGGGAATATGCTTTTGGGGTACATGCTGTGAGCCATGGGTGCCGAACGTGACATGTGTTGTGGCAGCATGACAGTGCATGGTTTGAGGTGTGTGCATGCTTGACATGGCCTGCATATTTGCTGTCTGTTGTGATTACTGGACATGGCATTGCACGCATCGTTATGAGTGAGTGATAGTTGTGTGCCAGCCAACGTATTGCAGTTGTCCCATCTCCTTGGTGTGCGTGCTGCCCTGTGCCATGTGCATCACTGCAGTGCTCGGGGGGTGTGGCCCATGTTGTGTGTTGTTGCTCACAGTGTGTCGTGCGCTTCATTGACTTCTGGCACATGGTTGGTCATGGGCATGTATCTTAGCGTGACTGCTGTATGTGTGGCAGCTGTGCGGATGACATGCCTTTCATGAGACTGGGGCTGACGGATGGGATGGATGGTATGTTGTATGTGCATGGTGTGTCTGTGAGTTTGATGGGTTGAGTGGTGTTCGTGTGCATTTATGTTGTTCCGCTCTGTTGCGTCTAGTGTTGTTTGTCTTACATAGGCGTAGTTGTGGGGTGTGTGGTTGACAGGCAGTAGGGGCTACATGGACAGGACTTCAATGGTGTTTCGGTTGTGTGTGATGAGTTGCACAGTGGCTGCCGTGTGGGACTATATTCAGTGTGGCTTGTGCATGCAGACGTGGCTCCTTGGGTGTTGCTATGTCTGTGATGGGTCATGTGGGGTGTGAGTCTGTTGTTCATGTCCGTGTGCACATTGTTCACTTGTTCGTGACGGTGGGCGGTGCTGCGTGTTCGTCTGCTACATGACATGTCCCATGTGTTGGTCGTGTTATGGTCCTCATGCCTCCAGTAATCCAGCCCTGTCCAGTTTCCCACCTGCAAGTTGTTCGTGCGTGCACTGTACTGGATGCCACATGGCTCTAAGCGGGGGTGCTCCATGTTGCAGGTCTGTGGGGGTGGGGGGTGTTGTGGGTCGTGGGGTGGCTGGACACCCACTGACACCGATTGCTGTGGACCGTGATGTCTGCCTTTCGGCTGTCGTTGTGCACTGCGGTGGCTGACACGTGGCTGTGGGGTGTGGGGGATGCTCCTCCTTGCTGTGCTGTGGGACTGGGGCCTGGTGTGTGTTGTACTTGGGCTGTCCACCCTCCCACCCACTGCACTTTGTGTTCCTGCCACTTACCTGTTACTTGTCGGTTAGTGCAGCTGTGGCGGACACATGGGTGTGGTGGGTGCTCGTTGTGGCGCTTCTGGCATATTTGGGGACCTGTTGGTGGTTACGTGGCTGGCTGAGTGTACACATGCCCCCACGTATCTTACAGTTGTTAGGTTTGGGCTGTGTGTGGTGGTGTCTGTTGCATGTGTGTGTGATGTGTTGTGTATTGTGTGCTGGACATGGGGGTGTTTGTCCCTGGGAGCTGTGGCATGGTAGTTGCGCATGTGAGTACATAGCGGTGTGCTGGTATACATTAGTTTGTACTTACCAGCCTCCACTCCCTCTGCTAATCCGGCGAGGATCTCCGGATGTATTACGACTCGCACCTTCTCCTCCCACGCTTTGAAGGTCTTAAAGAGCGCGGGATTCCCTCCGCCAGTGACGGCAGCCAGCTCTCTGTTTTTGCCCTCCTTCTTCTTGACCAGGCTCTTTACGTCATTCCAACGTTTGACTATTTCTCCTCTGTTCCTGGGCAGGGTCCCGACTGCATTGACCTGGTCTACGATCCGGTTCCACATTCTGTTTCTGGTGGCTAGTGGTGTGTGCTGGACCATGTTCCCATAGATTTGTGGGTACACCTTGATGATCTCGTCGACCATGACCGTCAGCTCCATGGGCGTGAACTTGGGCATTCTTTGTGGTGCCATGGTGTTTGTGGTGCTGGTGCGGTGTGTGTTGTGTAATGTGCAGGGGGTTTGTGGTGCCGGTGTTTGGTGGTGGTGGTGGTGGTGGTGGTGTTTGGTGGTGGTGGTGGTGGTGGTGGTGGTTGTGATGTGTGCGTTTCTGTGGTGTGCTGCTGTCCTTGCTGTGTCACTGTGTCCTCTCCTCTCCTCTCTGGTTTGCAATGTAGCAAGGGGTTGTGGTCTGTGGGAGTGCTGCTTTTGTACTCACCTATGTGGGTGTGTCCTCATGGTCTGTTGTTTTCAGGTGTGTTGTGTCTGGGGTTCTGGCCTTTGTATTTTTTGTTTGTCCGGGGGTGTTTTCGGGATGTGTACTGTGCTTGTGTATTTGTGCGTGCCTTGCTGTGTGGACTTGTTGGCCATGTTGTGTGCTATTGGTTTTGTGTGCGGATGGTTTCTGTGCAGGTACGTTGGCGCCATGGCTTCTGCCGTGTCGATTCTCATCGGCGTTGTTTGCGCTGGCGGGCGGTATATTTGTGGTTTTTCCGCGCTCATGTCGGTGCGATCGTAATTTCACGTGCGGTGTGTCGGCCGTGAGGGCGGGCGGTTTTGTGTTGTCGTGCGTGTTTCCGTCCGTGGCGGGCGGTTTGACTCCGACTCGGACGTTGGCGGGCGGTATTTTGTGTGATTTTTCCGCCGATGGCGGTTTTCGGTTTGTGTAATCGTAATGGCGTGGTCGGTGTTCAGGCGGTGTGTGCGGGCGGATTTTTGCCGCTTCCATGCCTGGCGGATTTTTTTACGCCGGGTATCGTAATGTGCCCCCAAATTATTAATTAATAAAATAATTAATTAATTTCAATTAAATTACTTCCCACCCTATTCCCCTATAAACCCACAACCTGCTACAGAATTAAATTGCGCAAAAAATATTTAACATATAATTAATTATTTTTAAATAATTCTAAAAAAATATATTATAATTAAATTACTTCCCACCCTATTCCCCTATAAACCCATAACCCGCTACGGAATTAAATTACGCAAAAATTAATTTAATTAAAATTCATTACTTTTAAAAAATTCAAACATACATTACAAAAATAATACATACTCTTAACACATATACTCACACTTAAAACACTATTAAAAAAATCGATATTTTTAACTATATTATGACTGTCGATATTACTAACTTTGATATTATGAAAAACGATATTTCTTACCTGTATTTCGATATTCTGCACCACTATATTTTTGTAAGTCGATATTATGTCCATTCTATATTTTAAACTCGATATTTTGCCACATCGATATTTAAAATTCGATATTGTGACTGGTTACCACGGCTGAGCATGAGCGATAATGATTATTACACTTAGCAACATTTTCTGAACTATCATGGTTTTGAACTCCCTGCACTCATTTTATTGAACGTAGGTCAGCGGCGGTATAATTGGCCCAGTCTTCATATTACACAGAGCTTCTATAGTGCATACTTTTTCCACTGAGCTAAACTGCCTTCTCATGTCTGACACCTGTTTGAATTACCTAGAGTTCTTTTTTCACCCAAAGCTTTGTAATCCAGTACTTTCGTCCAATTGACTCTGGGCAAGTAAACAAAGTACGAAGCACCTGCCGTTTATTGAATGAAAATCCCAGGATAGTGAAGTGGGTGCCCAGGAGATGTACAGCTGTCTTTAAGTCACAGATATGACTTTCAGGCAGTCCTGTTTTTTTCCAACAACATTCCTAAATGTGGTAAGACTTGTAGGCTGCGACTTAAAATGGTAAACAAGTTACTACTATCTTGACTTGGGGCTATCTGATTGAAGTGCACTTGAATGGGAACCCCACAAACAGATTGATCTTGACTTGGGGCTATCTGATTGAGGTGCACTTGAATGGGAACCCCACAAACACATTGATGGGGTTTCTGGGGGGAGATACGTGTAGAGCTCTCAAGTCATTCCATGTCAGGTGTAAAATGTGGTCAGTCTTGGCTCTTAATCGAACAAAAAGGGCACCCCATTAACCCCTTGTGAGCTTGGGTATCTAACAATAGAAGTGTAAACTGCTGACAAGGGGAACATTCAAGCCCAGGTACACAATATGAAATTATATTTAGGATGCGCAAATAGTAGCATCTAGACTCAAAATAAGCCATTCAAAGGCAAAAAAAATATTTTTTGAAAAAATAAGGGGGAATAAAGCCAGTGAAAAAATCCAAATACAAGACAGGCACATCAACAGATTACATCATATAGAAAGCTGAATTTATAAATCAAACAGTAGGGGTTCGAGATACAATAATATCCTAGTATACACTAACAATGCACTATATAAGTTGGATTCTACATTCCATGATTTTATTTGTCAACGTATTTTGTCAATGAGTACACGGTTGCGTTCCTATCCAATATGGCTGCCATGTTTTTGTGTACTACGCTCTAGAAGTTAACCTTCTCGTTACAACTCAACAGGGAATCAGCTGTGCCTAGCCCATGCTGACGCTGTCTCTATTTAAACGAAGGAGAAATGCATGCCGACTTCGCTTATGAACAACACCTGGCCTGGCTAAGTGCGGTAGCTATTACAAGTCTCCTGATAAAGTAAGACCCTTGTGTCGATGAGTTTTGTAACCCTGGTATCCGAGCTTTAGATAGGTTTCTATTGTGACTGATTTGTGACTGTTTTTTAGGTCGAGCCTGGGCAGCGTATGCACTACTCTGCAAGGCATGCTGTATTGAGGTATAGCATTGAAGCCCCGCCCATTTCCCGCCCATCTTTTCAATTGGCTCCTGTTACTGTCCTTGCAAAATCGTTGCTTTTCATTTGTGAATAGGCTTAGTAGTCCCTCCTTGGTACCGCCTTGTCTGCATTTGAAACCTACCATAACAACTGGACTTTTTACTTGTGTTGTTACACGGTCTCTGTTATGTAGTCGGTGAGCACTATTTTCTTTAATGATCTTCCTTCCCCTATTCCACCCACGACATTACAGCACGTTGCACGCTTTTATATTATTAGTAATTTTTTTTAATTATTATTACAAAGCCGTCAGCATTAACTATAGTGGCCACGCTTATTTATTTAATTTATGGCGCGGTGTGCTTTCACTTTGCCTGCCGCGCTTATTTAATTATTTAATTTAAAGCACAGGGCTGCTTAAGAAAGCGGCCCGCGAGGAAGTGAAATTTATTTTATTTACGCTTCTTGCGTGGTCTTTATTGCTATTAAAGTCTAAACTCTTGAAATCTGGGGGCGATGAAAGGCGTTTGTCTACCGAAGTCAAAGCGGCGACTAATGAGCTGCTTCCCAAAGAAAACAGAGAGGGGATCTCCAGGTTCACAATAATACCGCAACTTCCCCAATAGATGGTGGGCGGGCTCTCGGACTATTTGTTGGAGGAGGGAGCGGGTCACCCACAGGTCGTTTTACCAACGCAGGTTCTTAACACACAGACATATTTCAATATTGCTTTTCCCCTGCGCCTACCATGAGACACAGTATCGTAATCACAATACTCCTCTAAAGGGCCAAGTAATAACCACAGCAGACTATAGGGAATGCATTCCCCACTTGGACGCATCTCAAATCGCTTCTAGGTGCTTCTCTGCGGAAGAAGCGTTTTTCTTTTTACTTACATTTCATAGTTACTTATTTTGCATCTTGAATTCTTCGATGTTGGCAGTTGTATAGTTGGGACAGAGGGAGGCAAAACACATACTTCTTGGCGCTCTTTGGAGGTATATACCGCTGTATCATTTAAGGCTCGCAGCACTTCGAGGAGGGGAGGCCTATTGAAACATCAAACCTGTAGAGTAGTGCCTCACTTACACTGGCTTTT
Source organism: Calotriton arnoldi (assembly GCA_963921515.1). NCBI lineage: Eukaryota > Metazoa > Chordata > Amphibia > Caudata > Salamandridae > Calotriton > Calotriton arnoldi. The sequence goes on from CAWUFW010014788.1 coordinate 208,379, forward strand.
GCTAATCATGTTCTCTTCAAATTGACCAAGAAAGAGGCAAACAAAAGGGGCAATCCACCTTTCCCCTCAGTCTGCCTGTATCCCCTCAATTTTTTCTTTATTTTTGGCATAAAAGGGAGACTTTTCCTTAACCCTAAATATAGTTTATTTCCTTGTCCTAAGTGTATCAGTGCTGGTAAGATAGCTCAGTAGGTTAATGTTCTTGCTGCAGCTGTTTCTGTGCAACTTAAGGGGCCCATTTCTTAGTCTGCGTTAATGCTCCTCTCCCTGCTTTCTGGGTATGCAGACTCAGTGGTTTCCGAACAATTCCTGTCAATCCAGACTCTTCTGAACCTTTTTTCTAGGATAAAGGATGAGTCCCGGGGTTCCTGTTGCTGACTAAGGACCGTGCCTCTCCCTTCTCCAGCCACGACCAGGGAGGTGTCTGCAGTCCCTTGGGCCCACTCTCCTTTAGATGCTTCTGATGTTCACTGCATGCTCAGTTTGGAAACTTGGGATTGGTAAATGCTTGTTCACAGAAAAGGCTGCTTGTGCTAAACCACTCTGAAGTCGTCGCTCCTGGCGAGTATCGAAGCGAGCTGTACACTAATCGGGAACTAAATCAAAACAAAACATGTTTGACAGAATGAAAACACTCCAGCCGATGTCTGTACAAACAGAATTGAGCTACAGTAAATAAAGTAGGGTATGACTTTCCACAGAACCAGTACTTAAGAAACCACCAAAGAAAACCTTTGAAAAGATCCAAAAGAAATGAGGGCGTGATTTAGTGTTTGGTAAATAGGATACTCCATTGCAAATGTGACAAGAGTAAACTGCCCGCCAAATCCTTGGTAAGCTCACTTTATTTACACATGGGCAGACTGTAAGTATTCTGTCGACAGAGCTCACTTTGGCCCCATCACCAGAAAGCTTCTTTCAATGGCCTGACGGAGTGGGGGCCTTCAGAAGAAGGACATTGCCTATTTCAGGTGGATGATTTGTTTTGAAAAAGCTGTAGATGAGCGACAGGAAAAAGTCAATAATGACTTCCATATCCTGGAAAAAACACTCCCAGGTTGTGGGGGGTCGTTAGTCTTTTATTACTCACAACAAATTCACACTTTGGGAGTCTGTTTTGGGAAAAACAATTCTGAAAAGTTTGACACCCGACCATCATGGCTGCTGGTCCTATTTATCAAACTATACCTACATTGACAGGACACATTGACAGCGGTTCCTATCAATCTAGAGGGATGTCTGTGAGGCAGGCGGACATCTCTACATTTGGTAGACGAGATATCCATCAGGGCAATAGAGTAAAGTAATACATATCTATACGTTTTAAGCCTTAATTTCTCTAAACATGCTGAACAGAATTATACCAAATCACAAAAAGCAGTGTCAGGGACTGCCCGGGCCCATGTCTGAGACACAGGCAGGGACTTCGGCAAGGACTGGTGACTGGGTAAAAAACGTAAGCAGAAAGAGGAGTACAGCGCTGCCTGGGATCACACAGGAAGCAGATGAGAAAAGAGACCCAAAGGGGACGCGTGCGCAAGGGAACAAGATGGCTAAGACTCAAAGTATAGGCACTCAAGAGGTAATTTAGCATTCAGAATAACTACACCCAGGACGGGCGTGCAAGACAATATATAACAACATTAACAATAAAGGGAATGTGGGGAAAGCACTCTGGAGCTCCACACTGTAACACTGAAGCTCAGTAAGTTCCTCACCCACAATTGCTGTTACAGATACTGACTGCAAATACCCATGTATAGTATATACATGCAAAGGCAGGGTCTGTGGAGCTGATACCTACGGTGATGTTATAAATGTAACTCAAAGACAATAGTCACAGTAGGAAAGAAACACCACCTAGGTTGTCAGCTCTGCCCACTGATCCGGGCGATCAAACAGGAACACGCAAGGCAGTAACAGCAAGGACATAGAACTAAATACTCAGGCACAATAGACAGGGAGCTAGCAAGGAGGAATGTGTGGTATCTTCTTTGATAGTGCTCTTCCAATTCTTTTCCTCTTCCCGTCTTTCTTTTTGTCCTCAATTAGTTTGTGCCTGTGCACCCGTTGTCTCAGGTGATGTAAATAGAATGTTGTGGCCAGAGTGTTCTACCTTGAGCTTCCTTGAGGCATGAGGGAGAATGACAAGGAGATGGAACTTACAGCTGTGGCTGAGGTGTATCCTGCGATACTAGAATAAACGTATTCTTCCATGCTCCCATGTATGTTTTTAACCGATGTAACACTGGCGACAAAAGATGGGGTATGGAACATTCAACAAGTGAGCCAGCCGAAGTGGAACACCTCAACACGCGCGTAGAAATGAAATATGAAACATATGGGTTTTCATTGTTTTGAACCGGTTGTGAGTACACACGTCTGAGGACAGTGTCTTTATTTCTACTGGTTGCTGTTCTAAGTCATCGCCCCACTCTCGTTTCCTCTCAGCCTTCTACTGTGAATTTTTCAAAGTGTTAAGGACTTTGTGAGCATTTGGGTGCATGCACGCGCCGCTGCTTCCATTTCTGAGTGAACTTACAAGCAAACATTACCGGGTGCTTCGAGGGTTCTCGCTAGAAGGTCATCCGGGCGGCGATTCTCCATATGGAATTCAGTTATGTACCTGCTGCCTTCGCCCGGAATGTATTTTCACTAATTCCGTGGCAAGTTTATTGAATGTTCTTGCCTGAAAGTTATTCCGAGTGGCGTTTTTAGGTCTTGGCCTGCACCAGCGCTTGCGCTGGTCTGGCCGAGAGTTTTAGTAAGCGGGTTTTGGAAGTGCAAACCCACTGGCTTTCGGCTGGCGACCAGCTTGCATTCACGATAGCGTGCACGCGCGCAGCTGCCATCTGGGTTTCGTATCTCTTCCTCATTTCCTCGTCATGGCTCATTAACTCTCTGGACTCTGATTTTTTCAATCGCAGCAGCAGCTCACATTACCAACTGACGGCCCTGGACTACAGTCACATGAAAAACAACAGTGATTAGCATTGAAATGCAAGCTTTTTTTTGTCTAGTTAGAAATATTGCTTCGGTGGGTTGATTTCACCTTATATCGCTATTTGTTTTATATTGGGAGTCACAGCCTAATTACCAGTATTTTTGTCTCACTCTGTTTTTTTAAAAATATTTATTCGCGCAAAGCACAAAGCTATATTTAAGGTTATTTTTTCCGCGTCACTTCTTCACTCTATTTAAACTCCACACCCCCACTCTTATTGTCTCTCTCTTTCTCTCTCTCTCCCCTCTCTAATTCTCTCTACTTAATTAACTCTCCCCTCTCTATCTTTTTTAGCCTTTCATTCTCTCTCACCCCTTTATCTGTTTCACTTTCAAACTCCTTCATTCACTCTCTCTCCCCTTCTTTCTCTCTCTCTATCCCGCTCCACTCTTTATTCTATGTACACCCTTTCTCTCTCTTTCTCTCTCACCACCCTCTCTAATTGGGCATTATATCTTCACTCTATCTCTCACTCGGCAATACCACAGCATCACTCAGCATCACCACAGCATCACTCAGCGAAACCACAGCATCAATCAGAGCCAGCACAGCATCAATCAGAGCCAGCACAGCATCAATAAGAGCCAGCACAGCATCAATCAGCACCAACACAACATCTCTCAACGCCATCACAGCATCACTCGACGCCATCACAGCATCACTCAGTGCAACCACAGCATCACTCAGTGAAACCACAGCATTACTCAGCAAAACCACAGCATTACTCAGCACAACCACAGCATCACTTAGCGCCACAACAGCATCACTCAGCACCACCACAGCATTACTCAGCAGCGCCACCACAGCATTACTCAGCAGCACCACATCACTCAGCGCCACCACAGCATCACTCAGCACCATCATAGCTTCACTCAGCGACACCACATCATCACTCAGGGCCAACACTGCATCACTCAGCACCACCACAGGATGACTCAGCACCACCACAGCATCGCTCAGCACCACCACAGCATCGCTCAGCACCACCACAGCATCGCTCAGCACCACCACAGCATCGCTCAGCACGACCACAGCATCGCTCAGCACGACCACAGCATCGCTCAGCACCACCACAGCATCGCTCAGCACCACCACAGCATCGCTCAGCACCACCACAGCATCGCTCAACATCACCACAGCATCGCTCAGCACCACCAGAACATCGCTCAGCACCACCACAGCATCGCTCAGCGCCACCACAGCATCGCTCAGCGCCACCACAGCATCGCTCAACGCCACCACAGCATCACTCAGCGCCACCACAGCATCGCTCAGCGCCACCACAGCATCACTCAGCGTCACCACAGCATCACTCAGGGCCACCACAGCATCACTCAGGGCCACCACAGCATCACTCAGGGCCACAACAGCATCACTCAGGGCAACCACAGCATCACTCAGGGCCACCACAGCATCACTCAGGGCCACCACAGCATCACTCAGGGCCACCACAGCATCACTCAGCGCCACCACAGCATCACTCAGCGCCAAGACAATATCACTCAACACCAACACAGCATCACTCAGCGCCAAGACAATGTCACTCAGCAACACCACAGCATCACTCAGCACCACAGCAGTATCACTCAGCAAGACCTGAGTATCATTCAGCATCACCTCAGCATCGTCTCACCACCACCACCACCACTAATACCTCAGCATCACTCAGCACCACCTCAGCCTGCTCTCGGAATCTGGCATCTGTTGATTCTCCCCTAGCGTCTGGCCGCTGCTAGTGTTATAATACAGGTACTAGTTCCCAACCTTCACCCTCCGATTGTTTATGCCCCCTCAAAAAAAAAGCTTTAACAAACAACCATTGCAATAGGCAGAAACAAGTTGCCAGCATTGCAAGAACAAAAGAAAACTGAGGACATTTTTTATTGTAAATACTTTTTTAATATGGTTGTTCAGTTTTACATAATGCCTTCTTGGTCATATATAAAGTAACAAAAATGCTTCTGACACTTTTTTATTATAACTTTTCAGCATGCTGCACAGCAGCCACACTTCTCTACAGCACAGCTTGAAGACATTGGCAAAGTCAATAGCTCTGGCTAAACACTTATAAGGCCCCAAAGGCGAGACCTATTGGCTATGCCAATGCTTGTTCTCTTTTGCGTGTAGTTGTGTGCCCTCCAGTTGTCTCGAGGCACATTTCAGTATGCTCTAATTTTATGAGGAAACCTTTTTTAGGTCTCGGCCTGCACCAGCGCTTGCGCTGGTCTGGCCGAGAGTTTTAGTAAGCGGGTTTTGGAAGTGCAAACCCACTGGCTTTCGGCTGGCGACCAGCTTGCGTTCACGATGGCGTGCACGAGCAGCACAGCTGCCATCCATTCCTCGCATCGCTGGCGAGGCGCCATCTGCCTTTCCTCCCCCTCCCTCACCCCTCCTCCCCTCCCTCACCAAAGAGCATGTTTCTTGGCCGCGCGTCTTGTTACTTTTAGCGCGAGGCGCGCGCGCTTCGCGGTCTCCCTTGTTGCTTTTTTCTTTCCCTTATTGTTTTTCTTCACATTGTGTTTTACTAATTTAGGATGCGCCCCTTTGACCCATGTCTGCTTCAGTAACATTGTAAACAGAAGTGCGACTGTTAGCAAAGTCTAAACACCGCATTCCCAAGCGAGATCATGACACAACATTAATAGCATCTGCCAGGAATGTCCATAATTCTATTGCATTCCCGAGGAGAAACTGAGCCTGGCCAGCCCTTTGCATCTGCGCCTCCCCCCGCCCCCACCAGGAGGCAGCCTGCCTGCTCTCAGTGGGTGACTTGTGCTCCCACCAGTGCAGCCCAGAGTAAGAGCAAAGACCGGTTTATAGGACTGCAGCTAAGGAAGGGTTGTGAAATACTGTTTGTGCCCAGAATAAAACATCACCAAAAGTAGAATACACCTTTCTTTTTGTAAGGTTCTTCTAATTCACGTTTGTCCTATTACAGTATACACTTCGCACGCCATGCTCTGGCATTACTCATGGGCTCATCGCATCAAGTTATCCATTAGTATCTAAGGTTCCTTAATAGTATAATCTGCATTCAACAGTCCTTCTCACAACCCAATCTTCATTCCTTCAACCATCTATCAGCCCATTGTTCCTGGTGCCTCTGTTCCCTCCTGGGGTGCTTCTAGGATCCCCACCTCGCCTGTGTTACCCCCGTTGGAGATACTTTGCTCAGATTGTGCTGTGTACGCTTCTTTTCATTGGCAATCCTATGAGCCTCTCATATAATGCTGCCTGCTTTAGCCATCTCTTCCACTTATTTTTCAGGGTCTGTCTTTTCTTCCAGTGCCTGAGTTTTATTTGTTTCACTTTTCTGAGCTGTTGCCAGACATCTTTCTGCGTGATTCACAATCTGGGCGTGCACCTGATTCCCTTTGTAGTTTGATGTAAAGGGCCATTGCTACAGATCTTTACAGCCTTGTGCATAATGTCTGCCCTACTCTGTCCTATCGACTCTATTATTAGACCTGAAGTGTCAAATATTTCTTTCACGTGTGTTAGATGTCAAAGGTTAACTGCATGCACATCGTATGTGTACTAAAAAACCCACGCAATGTTGTGTGACCGGGAGCGAACACGACAGCAACATATCTACCAAGATGCGTCACTTTCCTGCTCTCTCCTTTTAAAACAAGCATTGGCATAGCCAATAGGTCTCGCTTTTGGGACCTTATAAGTATTTAGTTATGCAGCACAATATCCTTGGTGCAACAACATCACCTGTTGCATGGCTAAACACTTATAAGGTCCCAAAGGCGAGACCTATTGGCTATGCCAATGCTTGTTTTTTAATGTGTGGGAATATTTCGCTGACAAGACTGAGTTTTATTCTTCTTTACCTGCAAGCGTCGGTGCAGCTACTTTGGGTAGTGTGGAGTTCCAAGGCAGGATTTCGGTGAACGAGGAGATTAACACAGTGTGGAGAGTTTTGGTGTTCCTTCTGCCCACTTCCTTCCTGACGACGTTGCGTTTACACACAAAGAAGGTTGCATGTAGAAACTTGTACAAAAGAAGGTCCTTGCAGCCAGTGAAGAATTTGTTAAAGAACAGCACCACCTAGTGTATTTCGTTTTTCCTGCGATTTCTTTTCTTTGCTTATGTTAAACAGACAAAGCTTCCAGGACAAGAAATTCCACATGAAATACTAACACGTGTTTTTCCTTACAGGTTTTTGACAATATTTAGACATTTTCTATATATGTGTATAATACAAAGGCTAGAGGGATAGGTACTCAGTAAGAATTCACTTGAGAGTGTAGGTAGTAAAACAGCCACTATGCAGAATGTAACAGCCCCACCATTTTCTATGTTAACACCAGGTGAACCAGCTTTAAAATGGAGTAAATGGAAGAAAGTATTCCAAAATTATGCTGTAGTGTGTGGTCCAAATCTAGGGTTGGAGAGGAAAGTAGCTTTACTTTAGTGCTATCTGGGAACAGAGGGATGAGATACTAGAGCAATTACCTGAGCTGGATGCGAATGAGGTGAGGGGAAAAAACTAGTATGAAATTAGTGTGAGAAAACTTGACAACCACTTTTTACCCAAAGTCAGCACTATAATGGAACGTTATCATTTTGGGAAGAGGGTTCTGAAAGATGGGGAGACAGTCGAAGAGTTTGTGTCAGAACTAAGGAAGTTGGCTGCAACGTGCAAGTTTGGGGCAACATGTGAAGAACGTATAAGGGGTCAGTTTTTACTTGCATGCAAAAATTAAAGAATAAGAGAAGCATTGTGGCTAAAAGATGATCCACCATTGGTGGAAGTGTTGATAGTAGCCAAACAGGTTGAGCACATGATATATTGTGTGAAAGAAATAAAACAAGATGGGGAGGAGAAGCCCAAAGTGAGCGAAATCACTGAAAAATTGAGTGAAGTACTAGTGGCCAAGGTAATAAGGTGGAGCCCAAGGTAGATAAGAGTGGTGTAAGTACCAAGGAAGAGCCTAAGGAAGGCAAAAGTGTTGTGGTCTTTAGAGGCAGTTGCTACAGGTGTGGGAAAATGGGACACTTGGCTAACAACAAAGATAGTCCCGCTTTGAGTGTAATTTGCAATAAATGTGGAAAAAAGGCAATTTTAGAATTTGTTGCAGAAGTAACCTTTATAACAGAAAATGCCCCAAGGGAAATGTAACACAAGTGCATGATGAAATCACTTTAGAAGTTAAGGAAGGTGTCCTGAATAATCCCAAGGATGTTGTAAAGACTGAAGGGTATAATGTAGAAGCAATGTTTGACTCATGCTCAAAGTTGACAATTATTGCTGAGAAAGTGTTTGTAAAAATGTTTGAGGGTCAGAAGAATTTGTACAAAATGGACATCAAACCAGGCGGGTATATTGGGCAACCCATACAGATGAAAATGTACTTTTGAGGAAGTATAGCTTATAAAGACAGATTTACTGTTGCAAACGTGTATGTGTCACACGGGGGGACAATATTCTGGGTTGGCCAACACAAACAGATCTTGGAGTATACCTCAACCCCAACGACGATCACCAAATACTAGTGTAGAGTATAGACAAAACACCAGTGAGTGTACAAAGAGAATTCCCTGGGGTATTCACGGAACAACTAGGGTGTTTAAAAACTATAGACACAAAAAAAGCTAAGAGAAAACTCTAAACCCGCATCAGCCAAAGTAAGGAGCTTACCCTTATCAATGCATTAGGCAGTTAGAGGAGAGTTAGAAAGACTATGTGGCTTAGAAGTAATAGAACATGTAGAAGCCACAGAGTGGTTGGCTCCAATCATAGCAGCCAAGAAAAGGGATGGGGCAGTTTGTCTTTGTATATATCTTAGAGCACTCAAAAAAGAAGTGGTAGTGGATAAATACCCACTACCCAACATCACTGAGATGATGACCAAGGTAGCAGGGGCCAAGTTTTTTTCCACACTAGACCTCACATCGTCATATTACCAGGTCAAATTACACCCAGACTCCCAAGAACCAACAGCATTCATTACTCCCATGGGGGCGTACATGTTCAAACGCATGCCGTTTGGACTTGTGTCAGCTGCCACTGTCTTCCAAAGAGTAATGAGCAGTATGCTTCAAGGAATCACAGGAGTGATCTGCTACCAGGATGATGCATTAATCTTTGGAGACATCAAGGAACAACATGACCTCAGAATCGGACAAGTATTAAGGAGGTTCAGTGAGCATGGACTAGCGGTAAAAAGGGAAAAGTGCAAAATTGACTGCCAGTAAATAGATTACTTGGGACACAAGATTTCAGTGGAAGAGATTCTACCCAAGGAAGAACTGAAAAATTCCATCATGATTCTGTCTACCCCAAAAAATAAAGAAGAGGTTAAGTCTTGTCTAGGAATGCTAAAATTTTACAGCAAATTTGTTCATCACTTTGCTAAAAGAACGTATCACATTTGGGCTTTACTAAAAAATGGAGTGCAAATTGTTTGGAGTGAGAATTGTCAGAAAGAATTTGAGGACACTAAGACTTCTTTAGCTCAGGCTCCAAATTTGAAGGTGTTCCTACCTGGCAGACATACTGTAATAAAAACTGATGCCAGTTCAAAAGGCTTAGGTGCAGTTATGGTACAAACAGGACAGAAGGGCGAAGAGACATCGCTTTTGCTTCTCGATCATTGAAACAAGTCGAGAACAAATATTTAGTGATAGAGAAGGAGGCATTGGCTGTACACTGGGTAATCAATAAATTCCGGAATTTCATTTAGGGGACACGATTCTCTGTGAGGACTGATCATAAACCTCTCACAGAAGTGTTCACAAAAAAGGGCTAGACTCCCACTCAAGTAGAAACAGGTAGTGGATCTTCAAGAATATACCTTTGGGGTAGAATATGTCCCGGGAGTAAAAAAGTTTGGAGCAGATTGCCTTTCTCGGCTGGTTGAAAATCCAATGGGGGGGGGGAAGGGTCACCTCGCAAGAAGAGTACGATTTTGATTTTCAATGGGAAAGTGTATGTATTGTCACCCAAGGAGCAGTAAAAGAGACACAATGGCTGGCAGAATTAGAGTTTGACATCCTGTTACAGAAGGTGTGTGAGAACACTAAAAAGGGGTGGGCAGGCCAGGAAAGACATGATGAGCAACTCAAACCATATTGGATGGTGAGAGAAGAATTATCCATGATGGATGGGTGACTTTTCAAAGGCACAAAGTTAACTCCTCCAACATCCTTGAAAGACAAACTTGTCGACCTGACTCATGAAGGACATTTGGGGATTACTGAAGCAAAGCAGAGACTACGCTTAGACTTTTGGTGGCCTAACATGGATCTAGATATTGAAAGGAAGATACTGGAGTATTTACCGTGCACTTCCACTGACAAGGTTCTCAAGCTTCACATGCCACCCAGAAGGGAAATTAAAGGGCACACTTGGCAGAAAGCAAGTAACAAACATACAATAAACTAGAAGCAAGGCAGTAGAACAGGAAGACAGAAAACTAGGAACTAGAACAGAGGTAATGGGCAGAAAAGCAGGAACTGGGACAAAGGAAATACACGAGAGCGGATTCAATGGTTCATTAAATAGTCCTAGTTCAGGAATCAAGGAAACAAGGAATAGCTAAGGATCAGGTGTTGAGGTAGAACTGAAGAGAGTGCTAATTCAGGAACAAGGAATGTTACAGCTCAGGAATCAAGGAAACACAGAAGGCAGTGCTAGTTCAGGTACAAGGATAGTTATAGCTCAGGAATCAAGAGAGTACTACAAGCAGTGCTAATCAGGAACAAGGAATAGCTGCAACTCAGGAACAGGAACAATGAATAACTATAGCTCAGGAATCAAGGAATATCAAAAGCTCAGGAAACAAGGATATCAAAAGCTCAGGCAACAAGGATCGTCTGACCGGAACACAGCTACAATGACCAACGCTGGACTGAACGGAGCTGGGGCTTAAAAGAGCTCCCTGTAATCACATGTATCAGGTGTGAGCAGGCTAGCAGCAGCCAGCCACAGTTGAGCTGAATTCCTCCAGCCATCCGTGGCCTGCAGGGGTGGAGACGAAGTAATGAGCAGGGAATTCTAGGTAATGGAGTTTCAGGCATGAGCAGGCTGGCTTCCACAAAACCCGGCATGGATTGTGAATGGATGGCAATTTCCAAGTAGCGTCCAGATGGCTGGAAGTCAATATATGCATGCAGGGGAGGGTCCGGAAGCTTATTAGTACACTGGAAAGTCCCACAATCCGCCCCCCTGGCAGTGAGCACGAGAGCGCAGGGAGCGAATCGTGACAAGCAGGCTTTCTGTATAAACATTCGTCAAAGGTCGATGTCCAGCGATCCATCTAGTCAGGTCCTCTACAGATGCTGGAATTAGAGGATCCAACTTGGTGTACATCCAAACATTGACCTAATGGTTAACAATAAGGTCCGCCCGCCTCTAATTTCCTATGGACCCAGAGGGCATTGCTTACCCAATACTGAACTGAACAAAATGATCAGTTTTGGTTTGTATGTGTGGCATACATGAAGTGTAAATTCATGGATGTTAAGAATACCTCTAAATAAGAGGCAATCAATTACAAAATATCACGAAACTGGCTGGAATGCTAACATGGATCGTATTTTTGGTCCTGAGGAAAGCCGACTAACTTTTTCAGGTAATTAAACGACTGAAATATGTAGGCCCACAGATGCTAGAGACATTTGAAATCTCTAATAACATTACTCTTTGGTTTTAATCTTACCAATAGACGCTTTTAATAATAATATGGTTTTTCCATAGGGTACCACTAGAACATTTTGAATTGAGACCCCTCCGTTACATAGTAAGAGCTCCCTTGAAAGATCAAGGTCGAGCCCCACAAGACACATTAGGTGTCTGGGTGAGGACTCAACGATGAAGCATGTCACTAAGGAGACTAGTGGGTGAGAGCCCTAAAATCTGGATGGATGCCCCTGTTGGTTAGGGACATGAGAAACTAAACTAAGGTTAGGGTGTTTCCCTCTTTTGATATAGCATATTACTATAGTACCAAAATGAGCACCTAATACACCCCTTTTATTTTGACTCTTAGTGTGGTTTGGGTTAGAAACCCAGAACTCCGGGGTTTGGGTTTGGTGCTGTAAAAGATGACTGTGCTCAACTTAAGCTCTGCATCTTCACAGCCTTTAAAATATAAGTGCACTATTCCTTTCATCTTTGAAATGCCTTGCTTTGAAAGATTTCAAAAGTAGAAAGCAGTGGGCTGCATGAGGAGAGGTTTTTGGCTGTGTAGATTGAACATAAATAATGAGCCTTCTCCTAAGGTCTTGCCTACAGGCAGGTTTTAGCTGTCTATTGTGGAAAGACGTCTTGTGGACCATACCAAAAACCTACAGTGGGTTTGGTGGCTGCCTATTGCTTACCAATGGTGACATTATAATCATTCTCATTTGCTTTACATCTTATTCAGTGGCATTTCATACTCTGTTTCTCTCTCCCCTGGAGCATAGCCTATTTTATATCCAAATATCCTTCCTTTGCTCATATTCAGGGAACTACTTTTCTCTTTTTCATTTAGCACTCCATGAGAGTGCATGCATTTTCTGTCTCTTTGCCTTGTGTGCTGCTTCCCCTAACCAAATCCTACCTCCGTGCTCTCAGTGTTGCTTTGCATCCCTTCCAGATTGACTGTAAAAGGGCAGCACATGTATATTTTTGCCGGGATATGACTAAAGAGTAGACTTGAAGGCTTTTTTTCGTTGTATCTACTGAATTCCACATATTGAATGAATGTACAGACCTTGGAAAAGAAAGGTTTTTATGATATTGCACTCAGCTGGCATTTGAGGCAGGTTGTATACTAAGGGGCCGATTCTGATTCAGGCCGGAAATCTCTCCGACCGAGCCGGACCCGGAGAGATTTCCGACCGAATCGGACTCTGGCAGTCCGACCGAACGAGTACGATGCGCACGCATGCAATCGGACTCGAGTCGGTTGGACTCCCATTGAGTCAATGGGAGCCGGACGTACAACGCGTACGCGGGCTCCCATTGACCCAATGGGTGTGAGGCGAACACGGGTGCCCCCTACAGCGGGTACGCCTCGAAGCGACTCGCGGCGTACATGCACAGGTAGGGGGGACCCATGGGTCCCCCCTGTGTGCGACTCGCGCGGCTACGCTTACAGGGGGGTCTGACACGGACCCCCAAAGTGCGGCTCCGACTGCTCTTTCGAGCCGGACGGCGCGAGTCGGTCGGACTGCTCGCGGCGCGCATCGTACTTGCCCGGCCGGGGAACGTCTCCATCGCGCCGTGCAAGTCGTGTCCGTGCGAGTCGGTCGGAGCGCTTCGGACCCGCGAACAAGTCGGTCGGCGATTTCGCGTGCGCTCGCATTGTACTCGCTCGGCCGGACGCACGTACGAATCGGTCGGGAAAGAGGGCTCCGAATCGGATCCGGTTAAGCCGAATCCGATTCGGTGCCCTACCGGCCGAGATCGGAATCGGCCCCTTAGTATGACTGAAAAGGAGATGTCTCTTCCTCTGGAGGCCCATAAATCTGCTCCCTGGGTAACTGCAGAGGGACAAAGGCCTGGAGCATGATTAGGTTCTGATTCCTATGGAGAGTAAACTAGGTCTTGGCAAGTATTTTCCTCTAAATTCTGATATTTTTTTCTTTTTAAATTACATTAAAAGTTTCTGAGTGAACAGTATTTGAAAATAACGCAGATCATCAATAAGGAAAGACATTTTGAATTCAATGTCCAGTTTAGAAATCCCTTAAAATAAGTGTAAACTTTTCCTCTCGTATTTTGAAATCTTTTTTCTTTTACTTTTTTAAGCAATGCATTACGACTAAGCATTGGCAAACCTATTAGCTTGGCACTTGCATTATAAATACTAGACCTATTAGCTTTGCCAACCTTTGTTTATCGCCTGCTGGTCACCACATTGGTTTTGAGTTTCCTCAATATGAGCATTTTGGGGCACATGCATCATGTATTTTACCGGTCGCAAATGGGCCGATTCGCAGAATCGGCCCGTTTGCGACTGAAAAAATGCCTTTTCCGATGCATGTACCTTTTTGCATTGGCAATATAGGTAATCGCAATTTTTTGCGATTATCTAGATTGCGAATGCATTTAGGGAATTGCAATTTGCGATTCCCTATTTGAGATGCATGTAGCATTTCCTACATGCGAGTTTGCATTTAGGAAACGCTAATTACCATCAACTTCAAGTTGATGGTAGTTTGTGCATGAATTGAAAAATGCACAAAAAATGCATTTTTCAATGCGCTATGTAGCGCACAGATGCCCTTAGGGCATGTGTGTGCTACACATGTGCATACTAACCTTTTTTGGGGGGACCTCAGGGGGGCCTTAGGCCCCCAGGCACCCTTGGATTTGCATTCGCAAATTGCGATTACCAATTTGGTAATCGCAAATTGCGATTGCATTCCCAGTCATTCCTATGGGCCTGTAGGCCCATAGGAATGAATGGGAATGCATTCCCTAATAGCGATTCACAATTTGCGAATCGCTATTAGGGAATGTTAAGGATTCGCAAGATTATTTGCGAATCCTTCATGCATAGGCATTTGCGATTACCAAATAGCGAATCCTTAAAATTCGCTATTTGGTAATCGCAAATGATAACCTTGATGCATGTGCCCCTATAATCACCTAACTTTTTTGATTGTTCTTGGAATCATCCCTTTCTAAAATAAACATTACAAGTAAACAGCAGTTTCTTTTACTGAAACTTTAATTTTAACATTCCTTCCTACGACTCTGTAAATATTTCTAGAGAACTATCCATGATTTTGTCTTTATTATCACTATACTCCTACAAAGTGTGAAAATAGCCTTTCACCATTTTCTTTGATGTTCTACAGTTCTTAAGGATGACTGTCATCAAATTTTAGATCCATTCCTTGACAGTAAGTCCAATGGCAAGTTTACACCAGACAACTCTTTAAAAATGCAATTACCTCAAACCATGTCTGATTCGTGGACAATTTGTAACTTTAATTCCAAAGAAAACCCATTTTTTTCATCTCCATTTGGCTCCCTACTTAGATCTGACTGCATATTTACCAGTAAAACTATTACTACTAATTTAATTCAATTTAATCCGTAAATCTATTTTAATTTCTCATGGATATTTCCAACTACAGGACTGGTCTGTATCCAGAGATGTTTTGTAGCAGTGCTCCCACACACTTGTTGGTGGTGTTGTGTAGCTCTGCTTTGGCTACATAACACCCCTGCAGTGGCAGAGCAGAGGCTCAGGCAAGCGGTGATGTTGGTTCCTTCCTTTCCACGCCTTCCAACACAGATCCGGAGCTCTGCTTCTGAATTTGTCGGGTCTACCGATGACTTCCAAATTTTCCACAGTGTGTTAGGGAATGAGGCTCCCTCTGAAAGTGACAGGATTGAAGCTGTGCCACAATGCAGTAAACAGATGTCAGTCATGGATCCACACAAGGTGTATGTTTTGTCCCTAGACTCAGGACGCAACTCTAAATCTTGTGCTAAGTGCGCCCACATGTAACCGAAGGCATTTTTTAACCCAGCTATGCAGCTGTATGCTTCTGAACATAAGAATACGTTGCTGCCTTTGGGTAGGTTCTGCTTCCACTCCACGTCACAGGCTGAGCTAGGTTCCATTCATGAGAATTTTCCTGCGGCCATTCCACTTCCCCCTCGAAGTCGTCTGGTAAGTCTGGTAAGTCCAAGTCCAAATGTAAGCATACAAAAGTAAAGCGGGACTCAACCCTATCCTGACTCCTACTCCATGGAGAAGGTGCAAGGACATCAAGAGTAAGTCACACTGTATTGAGGTCACTGAGCCCATTCCTCATCTAGTCCCAACGTGACCCAATTCACTGGTCAATTGTCAATCCTGCAGCAGATTGATGCCTCCAGTCGAGTTACTTCCAGCACTGTCTGTCCACTTGGGATTTGTTACGGGTCGCATACCGATTCTGGTACAGTCTTCTCAGGCCCCACAATATATGCCGGTTCCTGCCACCCAATGCCGGTGCCAAAGCCATAGGTGCCAGAGGATGATCTGGTCCCGACACCCACATCAAACCCAAACCGACATCAGCCTGAGCTTGACTGATTTTGCACTACAGAATAACAGAAGTGAACCGGTTCTCATGCAGCCTGACTCTAACTTTGTGCCTCCATTGCATTGCAGCTATCAGTAGAAGCTCTAGTATCTTTTTGGTTCTGATTCTGACCCTGTTACAGAGTAGGGTGCACCCCAGGATGTTGACGATGGTGAGGAAGATTGCTTCCTTCTCCCTTATTACACTAACAATACATTATACCAGGATTTACACCTTCCCTGAGGCAGAGCTTGGCTTGCCATGTGGGCCACTAATAGAGGCAAGAGGCCTACTCGCAGTGGTAGTTCGGGGGGCAGACAAGGTACTAAAGTTACAGCTGTCTTCTTTTGAGTCTATAACAAACGTTTTACCGTAAAGTCTGCAGCCCGGGCTAACAGCTTATGAGCCCTTAATTTTGTTTATTGATGCCCTCACAGTTACTCTGATGGTTACTTGGTTGAAGCATTGTTCTTGGCTACCTATGAACAGGCAAGTGGCAAGATATCATAGACTGGTACCTGCTGACCTGGGTTTTCTTACCAAGCACGCTATTTCAGAGAGTAATGTACCGGCCTCATTCAGTTAAGTGAATCCTAATTCATCCCCCACCATTCCTTCTGAGAGAGAATCTAAAATGATTGATTCCTTTGACATATGTTTTCTTCAGCCACTCCAGCATAGCAGCCTGTAAACATGGTCTCCATCAGGACTATACACATGTGCCCTTTGGGACATGGCCTGTGAGATCTTGCCGGCAGTCCTGGAAGATCTTTGGGCCTCTTTGGTCTGGACAATATATGATGAGCAGGATGTGGCCAGATATATTATCCATGCAGGTTTGGATACAATGGATTGTCTTGGCAGGGCGGTTGGTACCAGTGTGGTCCTTTGTCCACATGCTTAAATGAGGTCCACTGGGTTCTTTGGCGATGTGCAGGCTTTGCTGATGGACATACGGTCTGGTGGGTCCTGCCTCTTTGGGGAGAAGGCAGACTCCAGCTTTGAAACACTTTAGAAGCAGCAAAGCTCCAGTCTTTTTTATGGGGGTGTTGGACCCTACCAATCAATTCCTGTTTTGGAAATTTAGAGCCTACTCTAGAGGTCTGGCATATAGAAAGAGACAGCCTTCCCAACTAGTGATGCAAATGCCAGCCCAGTTCCTTCAGGGCCATAGAACCGAATTCAGCCAACAACTTGCCAGACGTGCAGAAAGATGGGGTTGTTACTATTGCTAATTCCTCATCCCAAAATAAGATGAGGATCTTATGTCTGTCTTGGACCTTTATCCCCTCAGTCCTTTCTAATGGAACAACCAATTCAAAATGCTCACATTGGTCCAGATCCTATCAGTTCTGCACCCAGGTGACTAGATGATATCCTTGTACTCGCAAGATGCTTATCTTCACATACCCGTCCTGCAGTCCCACGGGCGTCATCTGTGATTCAAGAGCATTTTCAGTCTGCCAAACTCCCATTCATCCTCACCACCACCCCTCAGGTATTCACAAAAGTGATGGCAGTGGTTGCTGTCCATCTTCGGAAGCTGGGAGTTGCTGTATTCGAGTGCCTCATTGACTGGCTGCTGAAGGTTTGTTTGCACCAGTCAGTCGTGTACCACTACCGTTGATTGCCTAGAAGTCCCATGTGTTGCACATGGGATGGGGGAACTTCCCTGAGCGCTTGGTTTTTGAAACACTGCAAGAGCATCTTCCCGCTGTATCGTGAGGCCCCGGGGGAGAGAAGGCCCCGTAAATCCCCAGCCAGCACAGGGTGAAGGCTGGCTTGTCCCACGCGGCGGGTGGAGTACAATGCCCCCACAATTGCCACTGCGCTGGTCTGCCGACAACCAGGAGCAGTGTTGATCCGTGGCCAAGGAACTCTCCCGTGTGCCCCACCCTCAGGCGAGGGGGTTGCTAATGGGCCATAGTGAAAGAGGGAAGCGCCTCGGAAGCCCCCATCAGAGCGGCCCCCTTCAGGCCAGGAGAAACAGAGAACCACGCCCCCGAAACAGCTGGCCTGGACGGAGGAGACTGAAGGCGTTATGCCTTCCCCCGCGGGCGGATCGGCGATTGACCCAGCTGGGATTGGAGAGGCCTCGGAGGGCTTCTGACTCCCTAGTGTGGGCCGGAGTCATGAGACTTCTGCAGTGGCACCACAATGTCACGGGCAGCTACAGTTGAGGAAATCTGGGTGGGAGTTGGCCCTGGGCAAGGTAAGCCTGTAAATCAGGATACCACCTCCCCAGTGCGTTGGGCTTCAAGGTTTCACAGGAAGCCCGTCGCACACCTTGGGCTCCCCCCACCTCTTGCTGCACTGCTTTCCAGCACCCGAGGGGCCCAGGTGAAGGTTCCCTACGGGTAGGGAGTAGCATTGCCGGGAAGCAGCCTCCGACGGAGCCCCGGTGCTACGCAGTATTCCGGGGCTGGTTTTGAATGCCGTTCTTGCATGAATATGAAAAGTTAGGCACCTTAGGCTTTAACGGTGGTGGATATGCTCAGGACCAACAGTGATATCGCGAAATGGGGTAACTCATGGAATGTTATTCCTGATCTAACCGCCTGCATTACATGCCCTGGTCGCTATGAATTTGTGGGGATCTATGTACAGAAATGTCTGGTAACTGAGTTTTTACTCTGATTGGTGGTACAATGAACGTTGGGCTCGTACCTGACACCAACAGAATAACAATTACTGTTATTCTCAGAAACTGCACCATATGTCCAGTGAGGGTGCACTAGATGTGGGTCTCCTAGTCTCCCTTTGAGGTTCCCGTTGAGAACTGCACCCAAAAGACTGCTCAAATTCCACAACCCTTGTGTCCCCTGGCAGACACTCTGGGCCACAATTTGGTACTGCTGCAACACACGGCTTGAGAAGCTGCAACGCTATCTAGGAAGAGTTGATTGAGCTAGGAAGTCTGCAACTGCCAGGAACACACACCTGCTGACCCATCAACCTGGTTAGCTGGTTGCTCATCCCTATGGCGAAGAAAAAAGCTAAGCCAAGAAATAAGCCTCTTGTACCAATAAATAACCAAAGTGCAATCACAACAATAAAAGAACACCAAAGTACCCCAGCTCAGTCATACTGAAAGGTAACTAAGACTGTGCAGAGAGATGGGTACTTCCTGCCTTGTTAAATCTGTTAAAATTAAGGACTGCTCTGATATTCAGTGGGAATTCATTCCAAATTCTAGATCCACTGCTCAGAAAGATCTTCCACCAGCTTGTACTTTATCACTCAGTGGTAACTAACAGAGAAGTACTTGATTGGAGGGTTCTCGTAGAGCTTTAAGGTGTTATCAAATTCGGAAGACACAGATGCCCGGTTTTATAGTAAGCTCTATGGATAAGACAGGCTATCTTTACTACAATCTTTTTCCTTATGGACAGCCAGCCCATCTAGATACGGAGACATGCTCAAATTCAATTCTTTAGCTCCTAAACAACTATTTCTGACGGATTTTGATGGTGCTGGCGTTTTGTAGTAGTCTATGTGAGAGAGAACACATGCATCTACCACTTGTCCAAACTTCTCCAAGGGAAGGAGTGGGTGAACTTTCCTAAGTTTGCGCAAAAATAAAATGCTATATCCTGAGGACCACACTTTCTGAAATTGGGGGGCGAAGCGATAACTGTTGATCAAATAAGACACCTAAGTTCTTTACCATGGTGCCAGGGGTAGGAGCTTCCTTGCTGTGGACAGACATCACGTGATTAAGGGCCTGATTCATAAAGGTAACTTACACTGTGAGTAAGTTTACACTTTTGAGTAAGTTTACAACTTTTTGGTATTCATAAACTGCACTTTTTGTAGTAACTTACATTTTTATAGTAAACTTATACTTTTGAAGTAAGTCCAGCACCAAACATGGCCAACCACTGGTACTGCAATACCCTCCCACAGAAAATTATGGTAGAAGGGACTTACTACAAAAGTGTACCTTATTACAAAAGGGTAAGTTATTATAAAAGTGTGGTTTGCGAATATGGAAAAGTAATAAACTTACACAAATGTGTAAATTAAAAAATGCAGTTTGTGAACAGCATTTTGTTGTATGTTTTGTAGTACTACTGTATTACTACAAAACTTACTGCAAAGTGCAGTTTGTGAATCAGGTCCATAGCATCCCCACCATTGACTAACACCTCAGTCTTGTCCCTGTTAAGCTTCAGAAAGTTATTGGTCATCCATTTCTGAATGACCTAAAGAATTAGTTGACCCATGGTCACATTTAAAGAGCAACTGAGTAAAAGCCATAAAATATAATCAGGTTGGTCAAAGTCTGCATGTATAAATTAAAAACAATGAGAGGATAAAGCTGAGCTCTTACACACCCCTAGGTCAATTTGATCTCTTGTGTGTGAAATGCTGACATTGTCATGGACTGGGATCTGTTCTTCAGGAAGTGGGAAAACCAGGCTAAAGTGCGGTTTTTGAATTCCGCTGTTGCTTGCTAGTGGTAAATCCTTCCTCTTTGTCTTTCGTTTCCTCCCATGAAGCAGGGACCAAGTACTGTATCTATACATTTCGGTTGTTTATCTGTTCATTTGGGGGACTATTTTTGTATTTGCTTCCTGCTCGTGTGAATGTCTGCCTGTATTCAGCTTCTGAGCCCAAAGATGCTTGTTTCTTTTGTTTCTGCACGGAGGCATGGGATGGCTCTTCTTTGCACAGCTGCTCCCCCCTGCATTTGGAATTCCAGCGTGATTGAAAACAAGACTGTAAATCTTGTGCCTTTCTTTTATTAGCATGGTGCCCGCTTTCATGTTTCACCATCGCACGCATTTAATTTTATCAGTATGGCACCCCACAGCTGGTCATTGGCACGGTTTCATTGGCTTCATATGTATACTTCTCGCAGAAGTGTCGTGGAGTAGCGATAGCTTGTTTTTCTTTTTCACCTTCCTGACTGGTACAGAAGGCCTAGTTGGGATTAGGTTTCATCTGAATGCGAGCCCCTGAAGTTTGATTTACAGTAAGAGCTGCTCTGCTTGGCCCAGAGGCCTCCTTCCTCACTGCGGTACATGACGGAAAACCTTTTTGGAAATCTGTGTTTAGAGTGAGGCATGCAGAGTACAGCAGGCCTAGCACGGCTCTTCCTCTGGTGCTCAGTGTGTTAAGGGGCGCCTCTAGGCCATTATGCCCTCTCCGTGTACTTTCCGCCACTCACCTCCCTCCAGTCTGGCTTCCTCTGCTTGCCCAGGGATCCCCAAGGCACTGGCATCGCACCCCGGCAGTGTGAGCCCGCAGCTGTGTGTTAAAGACGTGGCTGAAACAAAGGCTGAGTGCTCCTAGACCAGAAATCCACCCTTGTCATGACTATCATAGTCATGACGTGGCACGCCGGACACAGAGTTAAAGACACAGCCCTTTGCTTATAAAGGCCATCTTAGTGTGTGCATAAAGGTTAAGCGCCTCATATGCGGCAGTAAGTGATATATAAATGCAACAGTAGTATACTATTCATAAAACCGCTGTGTTAATATTGACCGGATTGTTAATACTCCTTTATGGCATAAGGGTGCATTAACCATCTGAACTGTATTACTCACTTTATTACTACTAGGCACTATAATGTTGGCCACTAACGCCAGAGTGATACAGATAACGCAGGTTAGATTGGCTTAGTGATTTTCATCAGAAAAGCGTTAACCTTTGAGTTTAAGGATCCCCCGGTTTCAGGCTGGCAATCTTAAACTGAAAACCCTCTTCCACTCCCCACTCAGCCCCTGCTCCCAGCACCTGGAACAGCTGCTTTCAGCTCAGCAGTAGAAGGCACTGCTCCAGCAAAACAACGCAGGCCCTGCCACAGAGCCCATCGGGCCTTCACCATATGTGCAGCAATTACATCAGATCTGAGTCCAAGGGTGCCCAGATCAGTGGTCAGCGACTGTAGGCACACATGTGCATTTTATGTCCTCTGCAGTCATGTAGATTAAACACCAGCACCTGGTCAGTGCAGACAAGGATTATATAGAACTATATATGTGTGGGTAAGAATTATGCCAGGCAAGTGATCCTGTACTGTCAGTTTATTGTGCCATCAACATTTGTAAATATCAACAGAACCCTGAGATGACAGTAACAAGCACTTGTCTTGCTTTCCACTCCAAAATAAAAGAAATTCAGCACTCCCAAGATGAGGCACTCGTTCAGTAAGAAGGAACACTTGGAAAAGGCAGTTTCAAAATGAAGCGTGGGGTTTTAGTAATACAACACTCTAACAGAAAGACTTTCCCAGATGTCAAATGAAACGGGCAAAACAACATGCAAATGTTTATATGTATATATATATATGTGTGTGCACAAGCAAGTAATAATAAAACACTCACAAGTAATCCAACTGTCAAATGCAAGGGGTAAAACACAAGCAGATAATAATATTAAAACATATGCAAGTAATAATAAAACACTCACAAGTAATCCAACTGTTAAATGGAAGAGATAAAACATAAGCAGATAATGATAATAAAACACATGCAAGTAATAATGGACGTCCAATGCAAGAAGTAAGCACTGTCAAATGCAAGAATCAGATATAAAGAGCATGTATACACAACATGAAAACATATGAAATATGTACACAGAGCAATGAAACTTATAGCTTAAATACACGAAGTAAGTAAAACAAATATATCACCAAAAATCTGTCAACATTCTGGCCAGCACGACCGGGAAACCCTTAATGGTGAGGCAGAAGTCTCGATCGAGAACACCAAACAAATGCCCTGTGACAGTGCACCCACTCCACAGGCGAGCTTTTGTCTGAGAGCCAAAATGCTCCGTCTTTAATACATTTTACTAACACGGAGAGAGACTTCTAGAAATTCCCCCTCCCTTCATCCATTGTGAAACCAATGTCTACTGTACCTGTCTGTGTCTAGTCCAATCACCAAAGCTGGTCAGGCTCAAGTGCTTGGCTTGAGACAGAGAAGTATATTCCTCTCTCACACTTTTAAACGCACATCCCACATGTTCTGTTCCAAGCAAGGCTGTTTTGAAAGCATCCCACTCTGAACCTACAAGAAGAAACAAAATTAAACCATGCATTAGCACAAAATGGTGTTGTATATTCAAAATGGCGTCAATTAAATGGAGTCAATGGTCACCAAATGATCTCTCAAGGTATATAAATGTTTTTGTTTATATTCCATGTTTTTTCCAGGTCGTACGCTTGGATATATGAAAATATATTTAAAACCGGGAAATGTTTAATAAGCAGTAAGTGAAATATGTCTGACATGCTGCTTGTCTGTAGAAAAAATTAGTAAAATAATGTAGCAGAAAGTAGAATTTTAGGAGGAACACACTTAGCTATGGTTAAAAAAAAAAGTACCTAAAGAAGGGAGGAGGTTGTCATGTGCGAGATGAACGAACAGTGGGCACTAATTGGAATTAAAATGTTCAGATTTGTTGTCTTATCATGAATAGAATATTGATTAAACAGAGGACAGTGGTAAAGCTACCCAACACAGTTACCGTAATAGTAATAACAACAACAAAAACTTTCAGCCATGCTGCACAGCAGCAGCGTTTCTGTACAACGTGGCTAAAAAACTTTGACAAAGCCAATTCCTCTAGTAGGCGAGACCTATTGGCTTTGCCAATGCTTGTTTGTGATAACATTAGCTCTGGCACATAGCCAAAGCAGCCTCTGGCTACACTTTAAAAGGCTCCCCAGTACTGCACGAGGTGAAATGCATTATGAATTATGTTGTAGCTAAACCCTGAGGCTTGCAGTGTTTGATTACCAGTTTATGTGACAAGCGGCTCATTTTCTTAAGAAACCTTTGTATGTACAGTGAGAGACTGCTTTACTTCCTGGTCCCAACTCCCAAGACAATATTCCATCACTAAATGGGAGGGGTGGTGCACCTAAGACTTATTTTCCTGCTTCTGCAGTCCTTACATTGCGAGCTGAAGCGGCGGCTTTACCAGTATATTAGCACATGGAGACCCAAGCATTAACATTGTTCAGTCCATAAGGGACACCGACCCGTATCCTCTGCCACCATACGCGCAGAAGTGGAGCTTCTTCAGTTACCCAGTGAGTACACAAAGCACAGGACACCACAGGCTAGCAAAGCATTCAACAGCCCCCCACCAGTCAGAGTTCTTTTTCAAACTACACTTTGGGGGAAAGTGCTTACTTTGTAAAGAACTAAGTGTCAGGACCCAAAGTTTTGCTCCGAAGCCCTAGCTGTGCTACTGAAAGTCAAGACTGCATAGTATTGATTCCACCTTATGCCTCTTTAATCGACTACAAGACGCTCCCTAATTTCACTCTTGCACATTTCTGCTTTCTCCCTTTGTTACAGTTCTGTATCTTTCTGTTCCTCTTTCTTTCCTCTTTGGCTGTATTTCCCTCTGTTGGTCTGTGTCAAAGTCTGATGTAGAAAAATAAGTGCCAGTCCCCAAAAACGAGTGCTGGTGTGCCCCACCTGCAAACACCGGCTCAAATTCAGGCCTGGGAGAGGGAGTGGGGTGAGTTTGGTGTCATATCCAGGAACTAGTCTATTTCCTCCCTGCACTGATACGCATGAAGTCACAACTAGTTTCTATTTGATGTAGAACATTGTGTACAGTCCACCATGTATTCTTCTGTATCTGAGATGGGGCAGGAATGGTAAATGGGTGTGTACTGAGTGACTCAAATGCATGTGAAACTGGTATCCTGATGTTTTGTTGGCCCCGTTAACACTTTAACCTGGCATATGGCCTAGCTCTGTCCATAATGATTCTGTGGTCCAGAATACGTTTTGTGATCTGGTGTGTGTGGGGGGGGAGGCGCAATTGTGCTCTTTACCTAGGCATGGGACTACTGTCAACGCCCATGGCTGTTGCATACAGTCATGGTGGCAGCATACCAGCTGTTGTGGACTATAGTATTCAGTAGTCTGCTTTCCTGGGTCAGGCGGAGCGTGGTGCCTACCATCCCCACTAATGTAAATTTCTGCTCATATGTGACACCCAGGCCCTGGCGCTAACATTCCATGTGCATGCTGATTGCATGTTTTTTTTAAAGTTTTGGATGGTGACAAGACTCTGTGTTATTGTAAGAGTACGGCTGCTGGGACCAGCAGGATCCATTTTTGATTGCTTCCGGTTTGACATGATACAGCACGGAGGAGGGTGTACAGGTTCCCCAGAGAGTGGAAGTATATTGCCTACATTACTAGAGCTGAGAGAATAGCCCCTGGCATTGAAGCGTGGGAGGAGAGAGACATGGCTACCCCTGGAAATTCTATAAGGACCTTTTAGCAGGGGACTGCTGATTAGTCTCTCCTGACCACTGCCATTTGGTTGATGGTAGGGCAATGGGGAGCCTAGCAATATGTCCTTCTCCAAGTCGTACTTTAGGAAGGCTTATGACAGCCATGTACAGAGCCTTCACACTCCATTGTGCTCATGCTTTAGATACTACTGCTTGGGGCCAGAATCGTCACTGCCTGCTGCGAGTGCCATCACTTTGCACTGCAGCCATAAAATTAAATTTAAAAAGGACCACCCTAAATCAGTTCCTGGACTCTTGAGAGTGTATCAACAACATCTGTCTGAAAAATGCATAAAAAACTGAGTTCCAAACCATCCCTGTTGGAAATGGCCCTTTTTGCAGGGTTATCCCCAAACATTTTGCTTTTTCCTCCTATTTTTCCCTGACCTGTTTGTGTTGGTTCTAGGACTCTGGGCACTTTACCACTGCTAATCAGTGCTAAAGTGCATATGCTCTCTGTGTAAATTGTGTTATGAATTGGTGTTTCCGTAATTGGATGCTTGATTGACTTGTTAGCCCCTAGTAAAGTGCACTGCGTGTGCCAGGGCCGGTGAATCAAATGCTACCCGGAGGCCTGCAGCACTGGTTGTGCCACCCCCGTGAGTAGCCCTGAAAACGGTAACTCAGACCTGCCATTGCAGAGTCTGTGTGCAGTTTGTAACTGCCATGTCGACTTGGCCAGTGCACACACTGGCCGGTCCCTAACCTTCCCTTTTCTTACATGTCAGACATCCCTCAGGTAGGCCCAAGGTACCCCTGTGGGCAGGGTGCAATGTATGTGAAAGGTAGGACATGCCTTGGTGTGTGTGGCATGTCCTAATAGTGAATTACAGCCAATTTCGTTTTTCACTATTGCAAGGCTACCAGTTCCCCATAGGACAGAATGGGAGGTTTGTTTATAACATCGTATAAACACAACTGGCCCAGGGAATTCGGTAAGAAAATAAAATTTATTATGCCTGAACTCAGAATCTAAAGATGCATCTTTTAGTGAAGGTGATTTTTACATTCTGCGTTTGAAAATACCACTTTTAGAAAGTGGGAATTTTTTTGCTCAGTCATCCCGTGTGCCTCTGCTGGAATGTGGATTGCCTGTCTGGGTTTTGGATGACAGAAGGCTGGGGGGGCCGGAGGGGCTCCAGATAGTCTAGGTAGGTCAGGAAAGGGCTGAATAGACCTGGGCTGCGATGGGGGAAGAGGGAGGAGATTTCCTTGCACCTCAAAGGGCCTGGTCTGCCTCTGACAATGCCGTCTCCACCTCCTGCCAGGAAATGACACCAGAGAAGGCAGAACTGGTTCTGGCCGGGCACAGACACCCCCTGCCTGAAAGATCAAAGGATGTTTAGATACAAATACTGGGTCCCAGACCTCTGAACTTCAGAACTCATCTGGAACAAGAAGACTGCCAAGAAGAAGAGCCGGAGAAGCTGCGAAAAGGAACGACTGCTTTGCTGGGTGCTTTGCTGGGCTGACCTGCAGTGGCTGCTTCTGTCTTGGGCAGTGAAAGGCCTGGACTGGACTTTCTGCAACCTAATTTGTGAGTCTCTCCAAGGGCTTGAGGTAGAGCTTGCCCCCTGTTCACGAAGTCTCAGGAACAGCAAAGACTTCAAGTTCTTCGACCCGCAGCACTGGGGACTGTGTGTTTTGTGCTGCCACCCGAAGAACACCAACTCGGCGACGTCTACGACGCCACTGCCGACTCCGTGTCCTGAAGGCACTGTAGAGGGCACCGCCGCACCGCAACCCTGGTCTCACCGACGACGCCTGTTGACGCCGCCACCGAGCCGCTGCTTGCACCGCGACCTGTGGGCACTGCACTCCGCACCGCCTCGCTTCACGCCGAAGCTTTGGCACCGCAGAGGGCACCGCCGCAACGCCGCACCGCACCCCTGGTCTCACCGACGACGCCTGTTGACGCCGCCACCGAGCCGCTGCTCGCACCGCGACCTGTGGGCACCGCACTCCGCACCGCCTTGCTTCACGAGGACGCCTTGGCCTGCCTGACGCCGCCACTTCCCGCCGAGATCGACACCGCTGCTTGCACCGTGGTTCGGGGGCACCGCTCGTAAGTTACACGACGCACCACCCTCATCCCACACCGCAGCCTTGGCCCACCGACGCCGGTGCCATCGACTCCCGCTCGTCAACCAACGACAGTGCTTCAGCACCGACGACGCCGCTGCTTGCACCGTGACCTGCTAGCACCGTGACGAGCCCCGCCTCCATCTCGCACCGCGACCCTGGTCTCACCGACGACGCCATCTGATGCCGCCACCGAGCCGCTGCTCGCACCGCGACCTGGGGGCACCGCAAGCCGCACCGCTGCCCTTCGCCCCGCAGCACCCGACGCCTGTTGGCGCCAGTGCTCCTGATCCCATCAGAAAGGAGCTCGACCTGCAACGCGAGTGACTTCAAGGGCCCCATCGCCCTGCATCTCTGAAAGGTACTGTTTGCGGGTCTTTCCGACACCGTAGCTGGCATGCGACCCCGCGGTCAGCCAGAACTGTTTTTGGATTTGTGTGTTCACGACGCCGTGGTAGCCCGTACGGAGCTATCCACACAAGGAACTCTTTTTAATCAGCGTATTTTTGAACTGTGAACTTTTAAGTATAGTATTGTGGCTTTTTATCGTTTTTGGTCTTGTTTTAATTATATAAAAATATTGGATATTTTTCTAAACTGGTGTGGTGTCCTTTTGTAGTGCGTACACTGTATTACTGTTGGTTATGTGCAAATCCTTTACACACTGCCTCTAAGATAAGCCTGGCTGCTCGTGCCAAGCTACCAAGGGGGTGAGCAGGGGTTATGTTAGACGTGTAACTCCCTTATCCTGACTAGAGTGGTGGTTTTTGCCTGACTTTGGCCCACGGCCTAGCCTACCAAAAATCCCATTTCTAACAATCCCACTTTTAAGTTTTTCTTCACCAGGGTGGAGACTGTTCTGATGAGTACTCAGAGACCTACTGTGTTTCCAGGCCCTGCCTGACCACTTACCTGTCTGTCTTGGCCCTCTGGCCAGGCACACCTCTTCCTGACCACGGATCTCTGTTGCTGCTTGTGAGAGACTTACCTCACTCAACCTGCTTGCTCTCTCTCTCTTTCTCACTTCTTTGCCTCTGTTTTTGCTTTTTCTCCCATCTTTTTCTCTGCACCTCTTTGTGCTCATTCACTCTTTTTTGTCCCTCCCTGTCCGCCTTCTTCCACTCCTTTTCTCTGCTCTCACTACTTTTGTCTCCGAGCTCTCTTTACTACTTGAGTTTCCTTCTGTCCGGCAGACTTTGTTTTTGACATTCCCACGGCGGTGCCCTGAAAATGGGCACCGCATTGGGAACACCAAAAACAGTTCCTGCACGGCATGAACTAATAAGTACATGCCGTGCAGGAATTGGGGTGCATGCATACAGGGCGGCTCATGTTGTGCCCCCCTGCATGCACCCCAGGGCACAGTGGCACAAGGGGGCCCTGTAGGGCCCCCTTTGTTTCCTCTCCGCCAGGGTTTACATGGTGGAGGAACTGCCATGAAAACCATGGTGGAGAAGAAACTCCTAATGTGCTTGATGGGAACACGGTGGTCCTGCCAAGCATATTGATGCCTCCTGATTGTCGAAACACCACCAGAGTTTGGCGGTTCCCTGGCGGCTGCGGCAGGGCAATGGCGGTCCGACCACCGCCACCGTGCCCCCACATGTCTGGCAGCCTGTGGACCGTCAGACTCGTAATTAAGCCCCTAGTTCACATATATGCCATTGTCACTACCTGATGCTAGAGCCATCACTTTGCACAACAACTGTATCTGCACTGCATATGCCTACGAAAAATAGACCCTTTGTAAGAAATTTCGAATCCACTGTCTCTAAAGGCTCAAATAGAGAGACCTAGAAATGTTACAAGACCGGAGCAACATCACAAGATGGTACTGAGAAATGACTATTGGTCATCAGAGAAAAAAGCTCTTAAGAAGAGAGACCAGTTCTGCTATCTTCAGGAATTCAGAACCCCTCAAAGCTTGAATGGAAACCAATTGGTTTCTTAAGGTGGAAACTGCCAGACCCACAAATAAGTGATCCCTCAGGAAATCTAAAACTCTTGTTGGTTCACAAGCATCAGCTCTGAAAACTACTGACAGACACCATGATTCAAAGTTTTGCCAATGTTGTGACTCGACTTTGAGTGTCAACGGTGTTAATTAATAAATGCAGCTCCCTGTAGCACCCTTTTACTGAAGAGCTAGTATCTCAGATCCAAGCCTCGAGATGAAGGCAGCTTATGGTTGACTTTGAGAGAAGAGGAGTCCTCGGAGGTTATGGGTCTCGGGGAAGATTCAATGCTGACTCGTTGAGAGTTGAAAAAGTCAAGGAAACCAAGGCTGGCAAGGCCAATAAGAGACTAATAAGAGAACCCTTGCTTTCCCTGTCTGAATGTTCCAAAGTATCTTAGGTAATACCTAGAAAGGGGAAAAGGTATAGAGCAGACCCTTGGGCCTAGGAAAATACAAGACATCCACCCCCAACAACCGTTGACTCGAAGTCAGGGAACAGAAATCCAGAAGGAGAGTATTATTTTCCGAGGCGTAGAGGTTCAAACATGCACAACCATATCAGTCCGCTATCTCTTGAAAAAGGATAGAATTGAGCCACAGCAAGATCGATCAATGAAAACAAATTCATTCAAATGATCTCCATGCAAATTCTCCTCCCAGGTAAATATATTGATCTTGAGGATAGACAACTGCTCTATGCCTATTTTCCTATCTCCAGAGCTACTGTTTCTTTTATCTGAACCTCCCTTGGTGATTCACTAGCCTTGAGAGAATTGGTTGTCCATGCAGATACACAGGTCCCTGTCTGGATTTTGGTGGAAAAATGCAAAATAGTTCAGAGTACTGCAAACAATTCCCTTCAATTGAAAGAAATGCGGGCCTCTCTCTGGGACCACTGACCCTGAGTTGAGACTCCCTCTCGTGTTGCCTCTCTCACAGGCATCTGTCATATCGACCACAAGGAATGTTCATGCAAGAGAAACCTCCATCTCTGGGTTCACAGGTTCCAACCGTCAATGAAGAGAGAGCCTGATCCGTGAGGTCACAGGAACCAGCGCTTTGTAATCCTCTGATATGAAAGACCAATGCTCAAGATTCTGAACTAATGGGTGTAAATGAAGAGGAGCCTATAGGACCACCGTGAGGAAGACTGCCATCTGATCCTGTACCCACAGCCACTCCCTGGAAGTGACGGACACCTGGCACAGAAGTGCCTGTATGTGAGAAGTCAATTTGACAATCCTGGGCTTCGGTAGGACACTTCCCCAAATCTATCCAAACCAGATCTCTGATGAAGTGTAGATTTTGAGGCAGAGTTGCTCTCTGGTGTTAATAAGAAATCTATGTTGTTTAACCATTTGGCAGCCTCTTCTGCTATGCCTGCATACTTTAGAAAAAGAAGATGACGCTATCAAACAATATTCCAAATATGGGAAAACTTGAATGCCTGTGCATGTAGAATACCCAACACAGGTGTAAGGATCTTCATGAAGACTCTTGAAGCAGAGGCCAACCCAAAAGGAAGAACCTGAAACTGTAAATGCTGGCTGAGGTCAAACAGAGATAAAAACAGAAGGATTGACTGTAATGTGACTGCCTTAAATTTTAGCTACCATCCAGGTCTTAAACAAAACGTTACCTTATATCCTCTTCAGGCGCTTGCTCATATATAGGCCCATCTCAGGATTTCATGGGGTGGTGGGCGAGTTGGCGATGCAGCGAGCGCAAGGTAAATAGTTTTATTTATTTACTTACTTACTTTACTCCTTGCCGTCGTATGTCCGACTCCACTACCCCCCCCACCCTGCCCCGCAGCACTCTCTCTGCGAGCCGCCACTAGTTCTAGGGTCCTCATCTGCAGAGAAGTTCTCATTTCTGGATGTCTCACTTTAGGTGTTGTGTTTTGCTGTCTGGTCTCGTTTGCAGATACTGAGGCCAGACATGGAGTATCGCGTCCTAACAGGGAGGCCTAACTTCACATATGGAAGTTTCTGAGCACACGGTGGCAATAGCAGGACTTAGAGGAGAGTGGACAGACATTCGATAGCTAGGGTGACCAGGCGTCCCGGATTTGCCCGGACGGTCCGGGTTTTTCACCAGCTGTCCGGGCAGATTTCAGGAAATTTAGCTCCTGTCCCGGTTTTTAGAGAGGGTCAGCTGAAAACGGCGGGAGGTGTTTTTTATGTTGTACAAAGCAGGGATAGTGAGCAGTTGTTTCTAGAAAGCAAGTTAATTAACAGGGAAGCTTCTGGGTTTAAAAATTGCATTTTATGTATGGTCTAACTACCTGTTCTGTAATTCCGTGCTGAGGAGCGTGGTCATTCTGTGCGCTCGCTTGAAGTAAAACTATAGTCCTTCTTCTATTTCCATGAAATGTCCCGGTTTTTGGCTTTACAATTCTGGTCACCCTATCGATAGCACTACCTGGCATTGGGTGCGAGTACCTCGTCATCTAAGAACAATACTTGGTGCATATGGGAGGGGGGGGGGGGTTACCTGGTCAGTGTTGGCTTGGTCTGTACTGCAATGGACATGAATAATCCAATAAGTAAAAACTGCACGGGACAAAACTAGATGTAGCATAAACTATTTGCAACAGGTCGTTTAGAATTTGAACAGTGGAAGTGGGTGCATTTTCTGCCATATATAGACATTTTCACTGCAAACGAGTTTCAAACATGCTGAAACATCTAAATGCGGGAGTAGAAATAAAACTGTATAAAAGGAGCTTTGCTTCCAGGCGAGTTTCTAGGAATGCGCCATGTTTCGCGATTCTTGGGAATGCGCCTGCAGCCCTCCTCAGCCAGCGCCTGCTTCCCAGGCTTCCTCAGCGTGCGCATCGATCTCTTGAGCGCGCACAGCTGGAAGGCCATTTAGTACAGGTTTTCTGGCTTTCCTGAATTAGGCAAATTCTCGGCTGTGTAGGTTTTAAGTGTTCTCTTAATTGAGCACTGATTACGCCTGGCGAGCAACCACCCTTGTAATTAAAAATCCTGGTATTGCAATGCAGAAAGTGGTGCTGAGGTGGTGGGTGGGGGGGGGGGGGGAGGCGGGCGTTCCTGCAGACTGCACCTGCCAATCATGTGGCAGGGGGAGAAGGGGGCGCTAAAGAGGGGCATAGATATAACTACTATAATGGCATCACGGGGGGGGGGGGGGGCGGGGAGCATGGACAGATTGTTTAGTGCACTTCCATTTCTGGTGTTTTGCAGCAGTTGTAAAATCTTCTTGGAGTTTCTTGTTGCTCAAATGGGTGTATTTCTGAAATTTATGTTTCCCTCGTCTTCATTGCTTGATTTTGCTCGGGAGAAAGCGTCACTCATAGTCGTTGGAATGTCAGTTATAATTACACTGAAATTATGAAAATGTCACACATAGCAATCTGAAACCTTGGCAGCTATGAACTATAGGCTGCCAGAAGGAACACAATAGCCTCTGAGATAGGATAAACCAAGCCAGCTTTGAAAATGGCTCCCCTAAGGCAGGACCCACATGCACTGAAGTGAAAATTCCAAGCATATCTTTCCTCACGCGGGCTTAGGACCAGTTGTGGGGGTTCTCAAAGCTATAGTTATTTAATAATTAGATCAAAACTGCAACTATAAAAAGACTTCTTCCCTGAAGACCTGGTAAACGTTGTGCAGGGCACAGAAAGAAAGGCAGGAACTGGTTTATTCCGCTCCAGACTCCAGTGGAAACCTATGCATCATTGTCAGGTATCAGGTATTTGGAGAAGTTTGCATGGTATTACGGATTTTTTTGGGTGGTTTTAAAATTGCCGCACAGATGATATCATACTTTAATTTGAGGGGAAGTAACTAGAGATTGTGCGACGCTCCTTATAGTTTCAACAAAGAAATATGATGGGTTAATCGACAATATAAAAGCCTGTTGGTTATTACTTGTAATTAATATAAATAGGCAATGCCCTACTATTTACCTGACAATGATGCATGGGTTTCCACAATATTTTCACATTGTGCTTCAAGATTTCAAATGTAGACAGAAAGTCACAGAACTTTTGCGATGTGTATAGGATTTTGTTATTGAATGTGAGTTACATTTGGCAAAGTTTTTATTGTTTTTTAACCCTGAGGAAGGCGTGAGGCACTTCCTTCAAATGACGAAACATGTTGGCTGGCTAAAACAAAAAAAAGAAAACAATTGAAGAAGCCAATGGGCCGAAAATAAAAAGAAATATATTCAACTGAGAATTGTTAATCTCCATACATGTACTGATTACTGTTGTATTAAACATAGACAGGGATTGCGTGTGCTAGAGCTTTGGATTATGCTTTCCGATCTACAGGATCAGTTTAGGGAAAGTAGGGTGAATCTTCCTCCTCTTAAAGCACCGCAGGTGAGATATCATTTAATTATAAAAAGTGTTAGACAAGTCTAAGAGCGTCACATAACAAACAAAATCACCGAATTGAGTGCACTTTATTGCTAGCAGAGAGGGGTGGAATTTCTGGCAGGTTCTGGGGAAACGTGCTATCGTTTTGCATTTTTAGTTTTGGTTCTTTTCAGGCAGGCAAAATAGTTCTTCCTATGTGGGAGGCAGAAGCGTAATTTTGCAAGGACCGAGAGGAGGAGGTGGACGAAAAGGGCATAATAAATGCTTTTTATTCTGATTGTCAAACCTTTTTTTTTAAGTTCTAGGGCAGCATATGCAATAGTTCATATTAATGCTCACATAAGTTCACATTACTGTAATAACAATTAAACAGCATGAAAGTTACTAAAAACTAATTTTCTCTAATTTACCACCCCCTGCCCCCAACTGGGAAAGCAGATAAGGAGACACAAGTAGTTGTCATTAAGTATTCAGTTTCTATCTTAAGACCATATGGGTAGAATGCAATGTGGTATTTTTATTACGTTATCATCAATCTCTCCCTACCACATATAACATCACTACCTTTTAAAGACTGCTTTATCACTAATAAAAAAGATTAAGGGTTCTTAGCGACCAGGAAATATAACCATCATGATTCCTCTCAATAAAAACTTCCAACAATGGGTCTTATTTTGGCTCAGCGGTCTTACAAGAATCTGCAAGCACATTAGGAAGTCTTTCCATTGCAATAATGCACCAGAGGTGATAATGCCATAAGAAGATGGGGACGGGTCTTTCTTTTTAAATGGGTCGCTACCGTGACTTTCGTGGCTCCCAGACAGCTCCACTTCCATGTTCTATCAGATTTTGTTTCGTATCTGAGCATAGGAGATCTTAGGCCCAAAAGAACAAAGGCGATATCCTTAGGTAGAGGCTAGCTCAAAAATCGATTTCATAGTGGCTTGTATTTCTTGAGGTAGGGACAATATCAAAAGATATGTTTGAAATCACCTGTGGGGTCACAGCCTGTCTAGCATAGTGGGCGTCCCTGCGGGTAATATAGGCCACTTTACATTGTGCTTCCTTACCAAGAATGCTGTGCAAGCATTTAGCTATGGCCCACTATAAAACCTCCCATTTTTAGGTCGAGCCTAGACAGCGCTCAGGTGATCTGTTGTATGTACTTTGTGCGGTCTGACTCCTCCCTTGGGTTTGGATTTGTCTATTTAGTTGTCTTTTAAAAATCCTGCCTTGCCAGTTTGTAATTGGGCTTCCTGTCCCTACTCTTTTTGAAGTTTTTCACTCCCCTGAAGTAGTCACTCATTGTTTCTCCTGCTCGTTCCTTCATTAATTCTGTGCGAGCTACACATCACAGAGCATACTCGCTCTCCCATTGGGCATCCTACGCCTCACATGACTTTGTCAAGACCTATCAGAGACCCCGCAGGCTTGGCTTTTTGTGGGCAGTGACTGTGATGGAACAAGCATGTACTGCTTGTTAGCGTATGATGTGGTTTCAGAAGTGCCATGGTATTTAGCTTATGGATTACTCACATTTTATTATGACTGTTTCTGTGACTTTATTTGCAATATTTATATCTTAATAAAGTTATCTTTTTTAAACTAAAAAATGAAGTGCCATGGTAGGGCTTTTCTTTCTATTTATATCTGAGAAAGCAATAACGCTTGTGAATTCCGCCTTGCTCTTAATGCTGTCCTATTTATTTCATGCGGACGAGGCATCTGCAGCCAGTTGGAAGGTGCGCCATATGTCGTTACTGAGGAGAATGTTTTTTAGTAGGACAGACTGCTCAGCCTGCTGAGAGACGAATCAAGCAGGGGCCACCTCCCCCTGTTGTTGTTTCCCCTGCACGCCATATGAGTGTATCTCCTCCTCCGCACTCCTCCTGTGGCACTGCTTGGACTTGCCCCACCCTCACTCGCCTCACACCGTTGCTCACACCTGACCCCCCGTTGTTGATTCCCTCTTTCCCTGTACCTGTCACCTCATTGCTACTTGCTCCAAAGCCAACCCCCTCCCTCCAGAAACAAATTCTAAGGCGCCACCGGGAACTCGGTCACGCCGCCAATATGGCGGTTGTGCCGGTCCCCGGGATGCTTCCTCGGCGGGGAGCAGGGCCAGCGCTTGGTGACACGCTCGGCGTCCGCCTCCCGCCCGCAGCCATAGGACAATGAGGGATGCCCCGGAAGTAGTTAAAGCGCTTCCGGGGCAATGTTGGCAAAACGGGTCCCGGATCTTGCCGGGACCTGTTTTATCCAGTTTTGGGGCAAAAGGCCCTTTAAAAGAGCAGCGGAGCGGCGGCAAGGTCTTTTCCCCACCGCTCCGCTCCTGAGAACAGCACCTTCGCCATCCCCACACGCCGGAGGACTTCTGGAAGCCCCGTTTTTTTCTTTTCTTTTTCCTGCAGGTTGCCGGATTACAGGAGGCCAACTGGGGCTCATTTTGGAGGGCGTTCTTGTCGACGGGAGGAAAAGCAGGCAGCTAGGGACACTCGTTTTGCACCCCTGGTAGGCCTGCATTCCACCGCAGCTGGGAGCCACTCGGGTTAGAGTGCATACTCACCGACCCACTGGATTAGCTAGTGGGAGTGGCTCTGGCTGTGGGGGTGCTTGTGGCAGACCGGGGGCTTGCTCATCCAGCAGGGAGGTAAGGGTTTGGGCATTGTCCCAGACCATTGTAGGGCGACTCAAGGGTTGGCCTGCTGGTGGCAGGGGGTTTTGTTACAGCCACACTGAAGTAGGGAGGGCTGTGATTTTTCATTGTCTGTTGCAGGGAGCCAGTTTTACAGCTGGTGCAGGCCGGGTGATTGAGTTTTGAGCAGGATTAATTATAGCTATGGCACCCAAGGCAAAGAGGGGGACAGGTCCCAACTAGAATGGAGGAATGGATGGCAACTATGATGCGCACGATGAACGATTAGGGTCAGACCGTGGCAGAGCTACGCAGGAGACTGGATGGGCAGGAAGAGAATGAGGACAGGCCCAGGCGGTCCGGGGTGGCACCCAGGGCGGCTTTCCCTCCGTTACCCCGGAGAAGATCCAAGCCCAAACGTGGGAGCGAGGGGGCTGCTCCAGCAAATTTGCCAACCCCAGCTTTTACAGTACCTTCAGTCCCAGCAATTCCAGTACCTTTAGTCCCAGTGATCCCAGTACGTGTAGTCCCTGGGGGGGGGGGGGCGCAGCCAGAGGAGGGTAATGGAGCAATACCAGGGGGAGTGACTCCACCGGCAGGCACAGGAGGCCCAAGTCAGCCTAGCGCACCGGGGGGTCCTGGTTTAGAGGCGGCCCCGTCCCAGCCAGTGGTACCCCCCAATTGTGCCCCTAGTTTGGTTCCGTGTCAACCTGATTTAGTTGCAAATTTAGCTGCAGTGCTCCCATGGCTAGCCAAGGCAGGGACAGTAATTCCTTCTGCAGGCAGTGGGGCCCTGTTAGCTGAAGGGGACGCAGTGGAGAGGGCCAGGAGTTTGGTAGCGCAAGTGGAGAGGTCTAAACAGGTGGTCCCACATTTGATTGAGCCGACCGGCGGGGCAGGGCAAAAGAGCACAGGGAGCAACAAGAGTGGCCCAGAGCTTCCCAATCTGGTCACGGCAGCAGGAACTGAGCGCGCAAAGACGCAAGCAGGCACGTCTGCAGGTACGGACCGATTGTTACCAAGTTTAGGTTTGGGGGAGATGCGCACACCGAGAGAGCGTCTGGGGAGGCACATCGCACAGGATGTGAAAGAGCAAATCTGGAAAGGGGAATATGTGAAAATGTTTTCTTTGTTAGTGGACAAGGATGAGAGGGAGGAGGCTAAAAAGTTGAGGGAGTGGGCTCACCCAAGGGATTGGGGCAATTGGCCCACTAGGAAAAATATTGATGAAACCTTAATTATGGATAAAGGCATTTTCAAACTTCCATGCGATAATGGTGGAGAAATTCCCTGGGCTGGGGTCTGAATTGGTGTGCTATCAGAATAGGATCACATGTGCACATGATGAGTACGGGGCAATGTGTTGGAAGGAATATGACAAGGCATTTAGGAGGGCGAAGGCCTCTGACCCGGCTTTAGCATGGGATCAAATGGATGTTATTCTGTGGTTGAGGCACATGAAAAACACAAGCCAGGACGCACTAAAGGGGCAGTCCTTTCGGCCAAGTACACCCCATAGTGGGGGAGGGGGTAGCAAGAAGGGAGCGTGTTGGGATTTCAACAAGCGGAGATGCACAAGGCCCAATGGTTCATGTAAATTCAGGCATGCCTGCTCTTTCTGTGGTTTGTCCTCCCACCCAGAATCCAAGTGTTTCAAGAAATCAAATGACAAGGGAGGTAAAAAACAGGAATGAGGATTTATCACTTACTAAGGCACACTCACCCATAAACACAATGGCTTTGATTCCCTGGCTAAATAAATACTGCTGCCCAAGCACAGCCCAGTTGTTGTTGGAGGGATTCAGGGATGGTTTCAGGATTCCTGCCCCTGGCTATTCTGGGGTTCCTTACTGCCGCAATCAGCAGTCAGTGAGGGGGAACATGCCCGTGGCAAAAGTTAAGTGTTGAAGGATCTGCGTTTGGGGAGGCTGGCGGGTCCTTTTGGCTCAATCCCTGTTGATGATTTTGTCTGCTCACCTCTGGGTGTAGTACCCAAAAAAGACCCGGGGGAGTTCCGACTGATCCATAATTTATCTGCTCCCAGGGGTCAGTCACTGAATGATGCTATTGATGGGGCTTTGTGCACCGTGAGATACGCATCTTTGGATCAGGCGATTGCAATGCTGCAATCGCTTGGCCCAGGCACTTTGCTAGCAAAATCTGACATAGAATCTGCCTTCCGTTTACTACCAGTCCATCCACAGGATTTCCATCTTTTGGGGTTCCAGCTAGAAGCGAAGTTCTACATGGACAAGTGCATGCCAATGGGGTGCTCGGTCTCCTGCTCTTATTTTGAGAAATTCAGCTCTTTTCTGGAGAGGGTCTTCAGGCAGGTGACCGGGCACCACTGGGTATTGCACTACCTAGATGATTTCTTGTTGTTGGGGGCGCCACAGTCACAGGAGTGTGGCACGGCTTTGGAAGCATTTTGTGCACTCATGGGGGACCTTGGGGTCCCCCTGGCACAGGGAAAGACTGTTGGGCCGGCCACTCAAATTGAGTTCCTGGGCATTGAATTGGATTCCATTGAGGGTGTGTCACGCTTGCCATTGAGTAAGGTAGAAGGTTTCACACTAGCACTGGCAGACTGTTTGCATAAAGAGAAGGTCACTTTGCATCAACTGCAGAAGGCGGTGGTTATGCTGAACTTTGCATTAAGAATCATCCCTATGGCCCGCCCCTTTTCACGTTCCAGCCCGCAGGCAATGTCAGGGCTGAAAGAAAAGCACCACCACACTCGGCTATCCAGCGAGGTTAAGCAGGATATGGGTATTTGGATGGCATTCCTGCGTGATTTCAATGGTGCAGTAGTACGGCCCAGCCCAGCCAGGTCCAGTCCAGAACTTGGCCTCATGACAGACGCTGCAGGGAGTGTGGGTTTTGGAGCCATTCAATGGGCGGCGCAACATTGGCCCGCGTGGTGGGTGGACACCGGTGTAACAAAGAACATCTAATTTCTGGAGCTCTTCCCCATTTTGGTGGCCGTGACCATTTGGCCACACCAGTTTCGCAATCAGTCTGTGGTTTTCTGGTCAGACAATATGGCAGTGGTAGAATGCATCAATCAGCAGTCTGCCAAGTGTAAAATGATGCTTCGCTTGCTTAAGGAAATCATGCTGCAATGTATGAGATTAAATGTGATGTTTAGGGCTAAGCATGTCCCAGGGATACTCAACCACGCGGCTGACGCATTGTCTCGTTTCAAGATGCAGGTGTTCAGGTCCTACCATCCGGAAGCAGCGAATTATCCCACACCTTTTCCGGAGCATCTGTGGCAGATTGGTGCCCCAACCTACCAGACCTCGTGGCAGCTAGCCTAGCACCAAGGACTAGGCGGGCCAATGAGGGGCCTTTACTGCATACTGCGCATCTTTAGGGGAAGGCTGGGAAGGGGCATGGCATGAGCCAGCGTCCGTCATATCATTCATAAGAGAATTGAGAGACAAAGGGCGGTCTGTGGCATGCGCAAAGCGTCACATGACGGCAATAGTCTTTTTTGCAAAGATGCGGGGTCATAGGGACCCCACGGGCTCATTCTTGGTTCAAAGGGCTCTGAAGGGGTGGCAACGCCTGCAAGGTGCCCAGCCGGACATTAGACACCCGATTAGCATTGAAGCGCTCTCAGCCCTTATGGGGGCTCTGGGGAAAGTATGTAGATCCACCAGTGAGGTCCACCTGTTCAGGGCGGCTTTTTCCCTTGCATTCTATGGCGCTTTCAGGGTTGGGGAATTGGTGGTGTGTAATAAACACGATTGGCAGGGGGGATGCAATTTGCCTATGTTCACCTACAGGCAGGGTCAGTATCCCTATCAATCCCCAGATCAAAAATGGATCAGAACGGGAGGGGGGGATCACGTTATCTTGCACAAAGCTCAAGGGAGCTCGTGCTGTCCGGTGGGCAACTTGGAGGCGTACATGGCCTGCAGGCCATGGGGCGCAGGGGGGGCCATTGTTAATCCACCAGGATTGGACTCCCTCACGAGGTTTCAGTTTGGGAGGATTTTGACATTGGCACTGGGGGAGGCAGGCCTGGATGCATCCAAATTTGGTACCCATTCTTTTAGGATTGGGGCAGCCACCGAAGCCACGGCTCGGGGACTGATGGGACAGGATGTCCAAAGAATTGGGCGATGGTCTTCCGACTGCTACAAGCAATATGTGCGGCTCCATTTACTTTAAGTATCATTGCTAATGTCTGGTCTTGTTTCACTTCTTTGCAGTTTCCACGTCCTGTCCCGCAGGAGGGGAGCTAGCCGTCGTCCGCCGGTCAACTGAGCCTCGCCCATGCCAGGTACCCGCCTGGAGGCCAGGCCACAGAGAAGTCTGGATTATAGGCGATTCATATGTGAGCAGGTTGAAACAGCATTTTTTCGCAGGAAATTTCGCGGACAGGGCCCGCCAGGCGGGTTTTAAGGTGTCATTACACGGTCAAGGGGGATTGCGATTGAGTCAGTTCCGTAATGTGGTGGGGGCTTTGCTCCTTAGGTCCCCAGCGACACCTGCTGCGGTAATAATACATCTGGGAGGTAATGACTTGGTACACATGGGCAGGAAAGGAGTGGTAGAGGCAATAGTCACAGAAGTAAGATGGTTGGCCAAGCAGTGCCCATAGGCAGTATTGGTATGGTCTCACATGATCCCGAGGTTCCAATGGCGGGGGGGTGAGTCGGTGTGGGCTTTGAATCACTCCGTAAAGAGGATTGATAACAGGATCGATAAGCTTTTCCGGTCTCCTAACTGCAGACGATTGCACATGGCTGCATCCGGGGGGAGCAGTTGTTTCTGCAGGACGAGGTTCACCTTTCCAAATTGGGCAATGATTTTATCCTGGAAAATGTGCTAGCCTGGATGTTAGGGGCAGCAAACAGGGCATGATCTTCGTGTCGGCAGCGGATGGGGGGGCCAGATAGTCGATCAACTATACTGGCCTGTGGCGGTAAGGTCATAATTGCTAGGTCAAAATTTTACATCTCTTAGTAGTCATCCCATTGTTTAAGGGGGACGCCTGGGGGGGGGGGACAGTGGTCCCTCATCACACCCCAGGGGCGCTTACGGCCGGTAGGCTGAAGGGTGCGGGGGTAGGAAGTTCCACTTCCAGCAGGCCCCTTGGACCAACCCCTGCGCAGGCGCGCCGACGTGGCATAACATCAGTCCCTGGGAGGTAGGATGGAAGGGCGTAGGGGGTGCCCGCGGAAAGGAATCTGATGGGCAAACGGGCCTCCTGCGCAAGGTCACTCCGTTAAAGGGGGACCTGGCAAGTAGTTGGGAACAGTCATGACCTTGCACGTAGGCTCATCCGGGATACGCAGAAAACAAAGTGTACATATTCCAGTTTTAGGTTAGGTATGGCTATGTATTAGACTCATGTTAAGGTTAGCCATTAAAGATGTGTAAATATGTGTATATGAAATGTTATTGAATATGTTTGGGTTTTCTGCGTATACAATTGTGATATGAATTTTGTAATTATGATTTATTAATTTTAATAAAAATACGGCCGGGGTTATTCGACCCCTAATCCAAGTTCTGTGTTGGATGAGTTATCGATGCCTCAGGAGTAAGGGGGGGGGGGGGTTTGCAATCACCCATCGCGGGATCCCCGTCTGGAGGGGAGTGTTGGGGGGTCACAAATCAACCATTGGAGGGGACTCGGCAATACCAGGCCATATAGAGCTATGACTTGCCATAGTGCTTTTTTCCCTAAGCATTGGCAAAGCCAATAGGTCCCGTCTATGGCTGCTGTGCAGTATGGTTGGCATTTTATTTTTAAAAAGAAAAGTGCTATGACTTGGGCAGCGTTGACCATGTCATAGTACTTTTTTTTTTTTTTTTACTTTCAAGCATGCTGCACAGCAGCCGCACTGCTGTACAATGTATCAAAAAAAAACCATTGCCAAAGCCAATAGATCTTGTTTATACATTGGGAGTATCATCACTAACAGTTAGTGCTCATAGTACACCCAGAGGTAATTCCATCAGAAAGACACAAACGAAAGATGACTGACTGTACATTGTATGAAAGGTACGAGCTCATTTCATTCAGTTGAAAGATGGCGGGGGAGCAGAACATAGGTACAATTTAAAGTCCCTCCTGCTCACCTTCGGCTAAATTGAAAGCAGAATGTCAACTATTTGTGTATTCACTTGCATATTTAAAACCCATAATGTAACATTACGAACTGGACAGCCAATCAGAATGAACCCTTAGCTGACTATATTTGATTTCAAATGCCTGCGAAGGAAGCATTCTATGCTGCCTGCTTGCAAGGGCCCTTCAGTGTGCTTTGAGCCCTGGAACTGTTGGAGGAGCTGTCTCCACCTTAAAAATGGGATGAAAAAAAACCCAGCTCCATTCTCTTGTAGGGCTTCCTCAGGCTCTTCTCAAGCAACCAGGTTCACACACAGCTTTATGGGATCCGACCCTTGCTTTTGGTTAGAGGGAAGACCAAATCCGCCAATGATAAATAGAATAACGAAACATTTTGTTTCCAATTTTTCTTTGGCTGAATCGGCTTCCCTTTCATCAAACGCACGGCAGGAGTCCCAAGAGGACGAGGGAGTGCCACGGTACAATGGAGAATCATTTAAGGTAAGAGACTGCTTGGGCTCCTACAGCCAGGGCCGGACTGGGAGCCGAAAACAGCCCTGGCAATTTCAGCAGACCAGCCCCCACATGGTGCGTAGTGAGCGAGTCTGACCTCTACAAGGGGATGTTAGGGGGTATTTTTTTGGGGGGAGGGGGAAATGTGAAGCACTGGTTGGCCCCCGGAGGCTGGAAACGAAAGTGAGTGGATTATGCTTGTTTGCTGCTTTTGTTACTGGGGGCCGATATTGCAGCACCGCTGCGAAACCGGCCCCCAGTAACAAAACCGGCCCTTGCCCTTCCAGCCTCCGGGGAAACGCCTGATGCCCGGTACGCCAGTCCGGCCCTGCCTACAGCGCTCCTTATTTTGGGTGAAGTGGAAGGCAGGGTTCCTAATGCTCTTAGTGAACTTAGCTGCGGGGCAGTAACAGCTGGTATTTACCCACATAACTCTGTGGATTGTAATTAAATGCTTTTATTGCCCACAGGAGTGGGCAACAATGCTTCGCTAGCGCCCAAAGGTTGCTGAAAATTGCAGAAAGCAACTTAAAATCTTCACTTCTACAAATGATTGTGCATCGGAAAATAGAAATATTTAGTTAATAAAAGATCACCTTCTATAGAACCTAATTGAAATTTGCACTCAGATTGGAACTGGAGCTGCCCAGCTTATCTGCTCCCTTTGCTGGCTCCTCTCAGTTA
The DNA here is from genome assembly GCA_963921515.1 of Calotriton arnoldi. Classification (NCBI taxonomy): domain Eukaryota; kingdom Metazoa; phylum Chordata; class Amphibia; order Caudata; family Salamandridae; genus Calotriton; species Calotriton arnoldi. The sequence continues at coordinate 252,002 of CAWUFW010014788.1, forward strand.
GCATTCTATGGCTGCAAGTTTCCATTTCCTCGAAAGTGGTGGTACACCCTGTCTCACTGGCCCTTGGTTAGGCACCGATCTTTTTATTATTTTAAAACACACTGCTTTCAGTTCTAACAGAAAATAGCTTTCATTTCAGCTCCATAGCTCCTGTGTTTTTCCAGGCACTTCGGTGAAAGACAAGCCGCTTTGTTACAGTAAACTGTCTCACCTCACTCTCCCCTCATTGAGGGAGAAAGCAATCCCTATAAATCATTGCAGTGTTATTTTTTCATTATCCTCTGGTTGACAGAGAATGCTTTTAACATCAGTGTAAAGAGGGATGAAGTCAGTGAAGCAGCTTATCTTTCACAGGGACGCAAGGAGAGAAGCAGGAGTTAAGCGACTCAAAGAAAAGCCCTTTACTTTGGAAGTACTTTATGAAGGTAACACTCATTATTTTTCGCTAAATTCCAATATAGTAAAAGGTACAAATGCCAATATTGGGGCCTGTACCGATTTAAGAAAAATGAAAAACATTAGGCGGACCCCTTTATTTTTTTTTAGGTCGAGCCTAGCCAGCGCGCATGTGCTGCTCTGTGAGGCATGCTGTTTTTTTTTTTTTTGCAGATTTATTTAGCGCAAACTCGACCTGAAGGTATTGGAGCGCTTTACATGAGCACCAGTTACGTTACACATTCATATTTTGGTAGGTGCGGGGAGATTAAGTGATTTGCCCAGAATCACAGGATGCTGAGCCGACGCTGAGGCTCAAACCCGGTTTCCCAGCTCCAAAGTCGGCAGCTCTAGCCGTAAGGCTACATCCTCTCCTCATCCTATCCATTTCTACAGGCTTTGGCCACGTCCTCGCTGCCGATTGGATAAAATGTGTGTCCTTCTGAAATGCTATCTTCTCTTTGGTTTTTTTGTGGGTATATGTCCCACCTTCTCTTGTCTTGCTCCTCCCCTGGAGTATTGGCCTTTCTCTGACGGCTTTATCCTTTATGTTTGCATACTCTTTGCAGCATGTACCTTAGCTTTTTAAACACAGCGCCCGCACGCCTTTTTTTCTATTTATTTACTTTTGTAGCATTCGCGGCATGCCGTGCTTTAGCTTCACATGTTTAAAGCTAAAGCGCTGCGTGCCGCAAAAGCTACAAAAGTAAATAAATAGAAAAGAAAGGCAGGTGGCCGCCTTTACATCATTGTCTGCTTTGCAGCTGATACATCCGCTTTAGCTTTAAACATGGCAGCTGCCCGCCTTTCTTTTCTTTTTATTTACTTTTGTAGCATTTGCGGCATGCCGCGCTTTAGCTTTAAACATGTGAAGTTAAAGTGTGGCGTGCCGCAAATGCTACAAAAGTAAATAAATAGAAAAGAAAGGTAGACGGGTGCCATTTTTAAAGCAAAAGCCAACATACAAGCTGCAAACATTGCCGGATTTGGAGCTTCTACATCGGATTTAGCTTTCTTTTCTATTTATTTACTTTTGTACCATTCGCTGCATGCCACGGTTTAGCTTTAAACATGTGAAGTTAAAGCGCGGCGTGATGCAAATGCTACAAAAGTAAATAAATAGAAAACAAAGGCGGGTGGCCAGCTGCACATAATATGCTGCATGGCTAAATACTTATAAGGCCCCAAAGGTGAGACCAATTGCATTGCAAATGCTTGTTTTATCCTCAGTTACCCCTGTCAAGAACACTGTGCCAATGCATTTTAAACCTATGTGATCGCTGGGAAGATATCTGCAGGAGAATCTACAGAGTCTGTAGTGATGCCCCCTCTTTGAACTACTCCTCTGTTTCACAATTGTTTCATAAGGGGTAAGATCTGGTCCAGCTGCTGCTTTGTTAGCTGGAAAAAAAAAAACGAGAGCATAATTTGTGCATAGTAGAAGTGTAATTCAGTGCTTAATTTGAGCCGGTGGTTTCTGTGCTCAAAACCGGTGCTTAATTGCAAACACTGGCGCTTGTGACAGTCTGCCACAAGGTGGCGCTGTCTGGATAATTTAGACATGACCACAACAACAGTCAATTATTAATTCAATATACATTAAAAATGACTATTACCTGCCACCCAAGCCATTCTTATAGCTTTGGGGGCCTAGAATGGTCCAAATTGTCACACATGTAGGAATGTGATGGGGTTAGTAGTTGTGTTGTTACTATCATTAGCAGCATGGCGGGGCAATGTGTGGTGCAAGCTGCAGTGGCCTTCTGATGAGAGCCCTGGCATGTGTATATTTACAAATTAAGTACTGGAAGCGTTCTCCTGCTTCTATTGAAATTTCTGTTTACATGATTCAAATGACCGTATTTTACGTCTGTGGAGTAAATCAGCAAGAGTTAAACAGCCTGCCTGTTTCCACTTATCGGATGGGCTTGGTGTAGAGCTCCGGTTAAAGCAGCGATGTGGTGAATTGGAGTGTGCAGGAGTGAAAGCCTATAGTGTTAGTGTGCTGTGAAGTGTATTGCAAACCTCCAGTGTGGTTTTAACAGGAGTGATTTGGGGATTTCTATATCAAGTGCCAATTTCTGCTCCCTACTAAAGCCCTATCCATGTGTATCCAAAGTTTGTCAGATTCCCTGAGGGACTGATCTTCTCACCCTTCTATCATACAATTTAAAATCTGTAAGGGCAAGACTGCCAATAGATTTGGGCTAGTACGGAATCGAATTGTGTTACGTACGAATCATGTTTCCATGGAGCTAAATTCCACAAAGCGTTCTCTGGGTACCATGATAAGAAGTGACTGAAACAGGCAGAGAACCCTGGGGAGCGCATTCACCTCGATTGTGTTAATTCGTCCCAGCCAAGAGAGAAAAACTGGAGTCCTCTTAAGGAAGTCCGCTCGAAACGACTGTGTGGCTTTCTATAAATATTTTAGGTTAAGTGTGATGTGTATAACCCTGGGCGGAGCAGGCGTAGTGCCTCTACGCGAAGTTCAACGGAGTTGGAAAACAACTCTGTGGAACTTCGCTCCGCTACACGCCCTCCCCCCTCCCAAAGTAATTATAAAGTAATTAAAAGGCACTTACCTGCCGTGGCTGCCTACTCCTCACCATGGCCGCTCTCCATCCTCCTCCTCGATGTCCTTTTTCTTAGATAACCCCTACGTCATACGTCTTGTGCGTGCGCACTCGCAAGACGTACAACGTAGGGGTTATCAGTGACACCAAGCTCATCCTCTCCCTCACGAAGAACCCCGAAAACACCAAACTCAGCTTCCAGGAAGGAATGAAAGACGTTGCAGCCTGAATGAGCAACAGCTGCCTAAAGCTCAACTCGGAGAAGACAGAGGTCCTCGTCCTTGGACCCTCCCTCACCGCTTGGGACAACACCTGGTGGCCCTCCGAAACCCACCCACCCTGACGGACCACGCCCGGAACCTCAGCATCATTCTAGACTCCTCCCTCACCATGACTCGCCAGATCAACGCTGTCGCCTCCACCTGCTTCAACTCCCTCCTCAAGACCTCCAAGTGGATCCCCCCCCCGACGCAAGAAAGACCGTCTCACACGCACTCATAACGAGCAGACTGGACTATGGAAACGCCCTCTACGCTGGAATCAACAAATCCCTACTACACAAACTCCAGACCATTCAAAACTCCATAGCCAGACTCATCCTCGGCACCCCACGACATGAGCACATGACACAAAACCTGCGTGACCTCCACTGGCTCCCCGTCGAGAAGAGAGTAACTTTCAAGCTACTCACCCACGCCCACAAATCCCTCCACAACATTGGACCCAAATACCTCAACAAAAGAGTCTCTTTCCATGTACCCAAAAGGAACCTCCGCTCTGTGGACCTCGCCCTAGCAGAGACCCCGCGCATCCACAGAAACAGAGCAGGGGGAAGAGCCTTCTCCTACGTCGCAGCCAAGGCCTGGAACGAGCTCCCAGTCAACATCAGACGCTCCCCTACCCTACACACTTTCAGGAAGAGCCTCAAGACCTGGCTTTTCGACTGACCCGGCGCTGCACACCCCCCCCAAAAAAGCCTTGAGACCCTTACGGTGAGTAGCACGCTTTAGGAAACCCCCGATTTATTGATTGCGTTAGTGTGAGGTTTAGTATTTCAGATTTATGGGTGTTGATTTTAAAATCTGTCCACAGCCTCGAATTTCTTTAATTGGAGTTGCAGGTTCACCAGACAGGTGGACAGGGATGTTAACAATACCAAGAAATCAGCGACTAATGTGATCTTATGTTCAGATTTTTCAGAGGGGATGTTCTCTATACCCCCATCCAACCTTATTTTTTCTGCAAAAAGTTCAATGCTGAGGGCAAAGAAGAAGGGGGAAATGGGGCAGCACTGCCATGGTTCGCGACCCAAAGGAAAGTGTTGCTAGATACCGTGAATGTTATCCTACCATTTATTTGAGGAGTTTTATAAAGTGCGAATGTGACCCGTCAGGGTATCAGAGCGCTGTACAAATAGCAAAAAAGTCATACATATAAAAGAAGCAATCAGTTATAAGTAAGAATAGAAAAACTTTAAAGTAACCAACAGATAGGCAGATTCATGATACAGATTAATCTACTTGCGATTCAATCAGCTGCGTTCCTCAGGGTTATTATTGGAGAAATGTGTTCATCAGAAGCCTTTTCACTTCTTTTTTGAATGAGGTCGTTGAGGGGTTGGTCCTGAATATGGGTGGCAGTGCGGTCCATATTCTAGAGGCTAAGCTAGGAAAGGAGCGGTGAAAGTTTTCTTTTTGTTGAGCTTCTGCAGTTTCAGCAATAGGGAGTTGGCACTTCTTAAAGAACGTCAGCCCCCGACAGTTTTAGTTACTGGGCAGGTATATGGGAGTGTTGTGGTGAAGGGCCTTATGGGTCATGAAGGCTATTTTCAGCTGGATCCTTGCTTCAAACGGGAGACAATTTAGACATTTTAGATCTGGAGTGATGATCACATTTTCTGGATCTTGTGACTAGCCTAGCAGCTGAGTGTAGCACAGCTCTTAGTGGCGCTGGCCTTGCTTTGGGAAGACCTGCAAGAGTAGCACTCCCGTAATCTAATTGGGAAATGACTAGGGATTAGACTGCCAAATGAAAGTCATCAGGGGGCAAGAGTGGTTTGATTTTCCTTAGTATGTTCAGTTGGTAGTTGGCTCCCCTGGTTGTTGCGCTGATATGATCTTGATATTCATATATTTGTCCAAACTCATACCAAGTGATCTAGTAGAGTCACTGATGTAGTGGGTGCAATTGAGAGCTTGTAAGCTGTTTGATCCATTCCTCTATGGGGGCACAGTGATTGTGGGGGCGATCAAGAGAAATTCAGCATCTAATTTCAAAAGCGCTATTGGCCTATAGGATGCACACTGGATGGCATCATACCCTGTTTTAAAACTAGGGATATCTGAGCTTCCCTCATTGTTGGGGTGACTTTCCCATCATGTGTCATTGAGTTGATAAGTTTAGTCGGATATAGGGATAGGACCAATACAAATGTTCTATACATATTTGCAGTGAAACCATCTGGCACTAGCTCTTTAGGTTGAAGCCGACCAGACAGCACAGTTGGCTGGTTGCAAAGACATATTGGGGACATGCTGAAAGCTTCCCTAGGCATGCATCCTGCCCATTGCTTACCCATGGCTTTGTGTTTTGTAACTCGCTTTTGCTTGATTTCTATTTGCTGGCTTTATTAGGGTTGAGCCTGCCAGAGCATGCACTAGCGCATGCGTCTCACTTGTGAGGCACTTTTGTTTGCTAAAAGGGCTTGGAGCCCGCCCGTTGCTTACCATTTGTCTGCTTCTGCATCACTCTTCTTTGCAGCCATCTTCATTGGTCAGTGCAGCTGAAACATCACTTCCGATGCTTGCTGTCGAGCAGGGACCAAGCACAGAATAATTCAACTTAATCAGTGCCTGTCCGCTGCTCCCGACGTGATTGAGGTAGTACTTGTTCTTCCCCCCACCACTCCCCCTGCCTGCTGCTCTGTCCATAGCGATTGCATGTGTTTGAAGTTGCTCTCCCCCACCCCGCATTTTTTCTTGTCCTATCCCCCAACCACCCTCCTCACTGTTGCTTTCTCCCTCCCACGCTCCGAAGCTGCTTGCCCTGTGCCCCTCTAACTGTCATGGAGATTTGCTTGCTCCTTACCTCTCTCCTCCTGCTGCCTCTCGTCTTGCTTGTTTATTGGTGAGGCTCCTGAATGACTCAAGCAGCACCGGTATCAGCAGTAAAAGATAAATACCCATAAAAATGAGATTCAACATCAATTCCTGCTTCCCTTCATCTCCACCTAAATTATATATATTTTTAATTTTAAACTGTTTTCCTTATTGAGGTTTTACTTTTAGGGTTTAGGGCGCATGACCATAATGCAGACCGCGCCTTTTCAAATAAATAAAGAATGTATTTAACATATCTTCATGACACTGAAGCCTTTTGATAACTTTTATTTCTACAACTCCTGTTTCTGTGCTGTTTCATTTTATTTCAGCCTTCCGTCTGCACGCTTCAGAGACGGTTGTTCACAGTAAAAGATAAGTTTTTCATTTCACCAGTATTTGGCTCGTCTTTCATAACTGACGTTTCTATTTTCATAGCTAACGTTCTCTGAGCCCTGTGCCAATGTACATTTTTTGGTCCTAAATACCTCTTTACTGTGTATCCTTATGTTGATTATCGCTCCATTCTTAACTGTACAGATATCAAACTCACTTAAAAAAAAAAATCTGCATGCTTAAACGGCAGCGAGTTCCTGCACTGTTTTTGGTAGTTTAATTTTCAGCTACTCTTCCTGCGATGTCATGATATCTTATTTTCAGCATTGTTTTGACATGTCTTTAATGCCCAACGTCTTGTTAGCAATATACAATATTTCACGTCTAATGTTTGGTTTCGTGGGCTTCATGGCACTAGTACTTAGGGCTTGCCTCCATCAAGTTGTTTTTATAGAGCTGTTGTGAACGTACGTTTCCAATACTTAGTTCACTTTCAAAAAGTCTCAGTTTTCCTTAGTCTTGGCACAGATTCTCGTAACATAAGGCAGTACTGCCTCCAGCAATGTTAGATTAATTGCCACACTTGACAGTTATAATAATAATAATAATAATCTTTATTCGGCATATATAAAATATTACCATAAAAGATACATTATTTATGACAAATACCAACATCACACAAACAATCTTTAAAAAGTGTTACCACATACATAATTGACACCGGTTATATATACTATCATTCTCCCACCTATATCACCTGATATCAATGTCAGTCCATCCGAGTTTAATACAAGTTAACAATTGTAAAAAAAAAAAAAAGCCGTAAGATAATCTGCTATAACAGTAGAACAACACGTAGTGGTGCGGGATGACAAGAATACCTCTAGACTTCAAACACCCCTCGTGGCTCTTAACTTTAAAGCAGCTCTTAAAAAATTGGAAACGCAGAAGAGTGTAAAAACATCTGATGACAATTTTAAAAACAACAAGGCTACACGTGCCTGCCTAAATCTGACTCTTCTTAAAAGGCCCTTCAGGAACATTTTTCTGGGACAGGCGTAATACGGGCAAAGTAGAACTAGATGTAGGGTATCCTGTGGAGACCTATTGTCGCAGCCACAGGGCCCTCTCTCTTCTGAATTCATAATAAAACCTGCAGGTACCGCCAGTAGATGATGAATAAGATTTAATCTAAAACGGGTAATTAAAAATCTGTCATGTGCACTGATTATTAGTGTTAGGTATGGTTCTATACCCTGGGTTGATTTGACTAATATGTGTTATCTCACCGTATGTTTAGAAAGTTCTCTGGCTTCACGTTGCGCCATGGCGTACTTAAAGTACAGGTCTTTAGTAACTGCCTTATCCTGGGTTCTCATTTTATCAGGTTTGGTGAACAGATCTACACGCCCTAGTTCGGAAAAAGAATCCCTGACGTATTTTAACCAGGGAATTTTGAGCGCGTGATCTAAGGAGAGACAATCCTGGATTACCAGCCTACTCAAACCCGCCTCTGTATTTGACCACACCTTCACCCAACAGAGTAGGGGTCTAACTGCCACCAGGTCGGAGATGTATTTGAGCCCCAGTTCTTCGTGAACACTGAATGCCGAAGTACTTGACAGTTATGCAAACAGAACAGAACAGGACACAGATGATACATACTAATCACAGGACACAGACACTTTTAATGTATGACTGGATATGTTTTTTTTCCCACCTTTCGAAGTGGAGCGCTCCGCTCTTCAGTATTCATTGCTAGAACTTCTCTTATCGCCCAGCGTTATAATATCGCAAATGTATCTGTAAAGTTAACGCTGCCCCACAAGGGTATCTTGGCACGGAATACTAGATGGTTACTGTAACCCAACTCAAGGGTACTCATTTTGTTAACCTCAGAAAGATGAAAGCCTGAGTGGACACACCAGAGACTGAACGGTGACCAAGAGGTCAAAACCAGTCCCTGCAATGGACGCATTATTCCACTGTGCCACTATGACCTCTCTGCGTTTGCAGAATAAATGTTCCCTTATGGACACTTTTAACATGCATTTCACACTCGGTGCGCTTTCTCTCAGCATTAGATCAGCACTCATATTAAAGGCGAGACTTGTTGGCTTTGCCAATGCTTGTTTTTTTAGGCTGTCTAGCATGTCTTTGTCCCTCCTGTGGAGCATAGCCTGTTTACCACCTCTCTGACTGCCTCCCTGCATTCTTCCACAAGTGCTAGCTTTCATGGGAACTCTTTTATTCTTTTTCATGAGGCACGCCACAAGAGTACATGTGTTTTCAGTTGTCTCCCTTGTATACTAGTTCACAGCAGTAAATGAGCTGTATTTCTTTGAAAAGGTTTCCTGCCTCCTATCTTTCTGCTTGACTGATTCTAATTATCTAAGCCACTGTCAGTTCATCAATCTCGCATAACTGTGAGGAACAATGTACTGCCCATGAGCTTGTTTATTTTGGCCAGTGCTCTTTAGTAATAGCATAACTAAAACACTCCTCTTCCTCAATTTCAGACACTGGAAGTAGGGGAGTGGTGCGGGGGGGGGGGAAGCGGGGTGCTGAAGCACTCCCAAAATAACTATCCTGGAGTTCAGAAGTGAATGAGCAATAAACAGGCCTTTAAGTTTTATTTTTATCTTGTCACATTTGCTGTGCATTCAACGAAAGAGATTAAATGTTAGGCTCTGTCTTCCAAGGCAGGTTGGTGTTTACTTTTCTTTTACTGACAGCAAAGTGAGAGTGTTTATGTGACAGTCTTGTTGGGTACTACGGGTGTGAAAGGAAAGGCTGTAGGGTGTTATTTTTTCTAGCCCAACACAAAATTGAAATGCCAGGAAATTAACTGTACAAATATTTCAGAATACATCAGAGTTTGGAAAGCACATATGAAGCATATGTTTTTGTAATTCTGAAGTGTGGTGGAAACAAATGTTTTAATATTATCAAAACAAATCAATACACTAGGGGATGCCAATTTGCACACATTATCTTTTGTGAACCATATAGTATTTTTATTAAAACTGTATGTCTGTGCAAATGTAATGTTAATTTTAACTGAAAATGTGTTGTCTGTAATGGCAGTGCGCTACCACTCCCTGATTCTCCCCTCTACGCCACTCCACACTATGCCACACCACTCAATGACACTCTACGCTACTCTATACCACTCTGTACCCCTCCACTCTTCAACATTCTACTCCACGCTATGCATCTCCACTCTACACCACACTACTCCACTCTATGGTACTCCACTGTATGCCACTGCACTCAACCACACTCTGCTAAATGCCACTTCACTCCACTTTACACCACTCTACACAACACCACTCTACGACACTCAACTCTATGACACTCTATGCCACTCCACTCTATCCCATTCCATTCTATGCCACTATGCTCCACTCTACACCACTCCAGGCCACTCTACTCTACCCCACTCCACTCTACAACATTTTACTTCACTCTGCACCACTCCACTCCACTCTACAACACTCAACTCTACTCCACTGAAAGCAACTCCACTCTACTGTACGCTATTCTACTCTATGCCACTCCAGTCTACGACAATACATGTCACTTTACTCCTCTCTACGACACTCCACTCTACATCACCCACTTGTATGCCACTCCACTCTATGACACTACTCCATTCTATGCCACTCCACGCCTCTCCATTCTACGGCACTCTCCTCCACTCTATGCCATTCTCTCTATGACACTCTACTCCACTCTACGCCAGTCCACTCCACTCCACTCTGTGACACTCCACTCCACACAACTCTACTCTATGCCACTCCACTTTACACCACTCAATGCCTCTCCACGACTCCTCTCTACACAACTCCACGCCACTTTACGCCACTCCACTCTATGACCCTCTACTCCAGTCTGCGCCATTCCACTCTATGACACACCACTCTACGACACTCTACTCCACTCTGCACCACTTCACTCTGTGACACACAACTCTATGACACTACACCCTACCACACTCTACACCACTCTACTCTATCTCATTCCATTCTATGCCACTACAGTCCACTCTAAACCACTCCAGGCCACTCTAATCTACGCCACTCCACTCTACAACACTCGGCTCCACTGTATGCCACTCCACTCTACTCACCTCAACGTCACTTTACTCCATTCTACGACACTCCACTCTACGTCATTCTACTGTATGCCACTTCACTCTATGACACTACTCCATTCTATGCCACTCTACTCCACGCCCCTCCACTCTACGGCACTCTACTCCACTCTATGCCACTACATTTAACAACACTCTGCGGCATTCCTTCTAGACACTCTACAGCACTCTACTCCACTCTGTGATGCTCCCACCATCCCTTCGAAAGAGGAGGTGTGTAAAAGCATACAAGCTCTGCACATTGTGAGGGGAATGTTGACGGTTGAGCGGATCCTTACATACATGCCTAGGCATTTAGTGGATCTTATTAAGACAATGGTGCCACAAGAATAACTGACTGTATGGCCTTTATGTTATTACTTTTATACATACTGTTTATATAGCAGAGTGACACATATATTTTGGTCCTGAGGAATGCCTAGAACTTTTTAAGTCCTGTTTGGCAGAGACATGTTGACCATATAATAGGGTAATATCCATAATCCCTATTCACTTAGCTTTTTTTAACCCTATCCACTGGGGACATCAAAATAAAATACTTTTTTGCCCACCAGGAGATTGTTTTACTCACATTTCCCTCATCTAAATCTGCACTCTGCCCCTCTCTCCCCACATCTGTAGTGCTCATCGTTCTGTAGAACACCTCTGCTCCTCCCCCGCGGGGGAGTTGTAGACCACACTGGGTGCCTTGCGGTCCCAGTGTGAGGAGGGGACCCTATGATGAAGCATGTCACCTTTGGGTGAGTGAGGGTTCTTGCCCTAACAGAGCAGTGCTCTCCACTCCTTTTCTTTTCTGTCCTACCCACGTACATAGTGTGTGTTTATACACTCCACTCTATGCCACTGATCCAGCGCTATCAATACAATTTCTTCTCCTATATGTCTTTGGACGTCCAGGTGCAAATATTCCTCTTAAACACAACTATATCCATATGACGGTGGGGCCCATAACACCGCATATACATTCTCTCACTCATTTATTCCCTGGATTTCATCCGTTCTTACCTAGGAGAAAAACAGTTAAATGATATGCTGGAAGGAGACGGGATACCTTTTTATAAAGACGACATTACACTTCTCAAGCTCTAAGGCAGTGTTTCCCAAACTGTGGTCCGCGGACCCCCAGGGGTCCGCGACACATTCCCAGGGGGTCCCCAGGAGGCAGTTTTAAAAGCACTGCAAAGTTCCTTGTCTAATTAGCAGTTTTCGAGCAACAATAAAAGTGTCAAAATAACGCCAGTGATTAATGCACCTGCTGGAGAGATGAGAGTTTTGTCCAGTTGCAGCTTTGAGTAATCTAACGTAGCACAGAGGGTTAATATGCCTACTGCAAAGAACATGTACCATGCATTTTAAAAAACAGTGTTTTATGTGCATTGGTCAGTGGGTTACTGCTTTTGTCACAGAGATTTTTTGTTACTCTGAAGTTCATAAGTGACAATCGTAATCTAGCACAGTGACCTATAAACTGTCATCAAAGAGCTGCTTGCAAACTGCATGGTACAAGTTAGTAACTTATGTTTTTCCCAGTCTTTCATTATCCTAATGCTGCTAAAAAGGTTTATTTGGGCAGAAATACATTTTTATTTTATAAAGTCAATGCTAACCACTGGCTGATGTTCTGAATCCCAAGTTTGCGCTTCTCCGGATCAAGCACTCTTTAAAAATGCCTACCAGTATGAATGACATGTGAATCCTACACATTGTAGTACCCTTTGCCTTATGTAACATTTTCTATACACTGATTTACACGTATGATTCATTGTCGCTATATGTGTGTGATGTAAAGTGCTCTGACATCCTACAATGGTATGAGAGATACTATAAAACAAATGAAATACATGTGACAGAGAGGCTATGGGAGGCACTGTTGAAGGGTGATAATAAGGGAATCATTGAAGAACCCCAACAAAGATTGTCGTATCCTGGTGCATAGTAAGGTCTTCATTTACTATTCGTTAAAAGCCAATACAATTTAATATATAATGATAAATGTGTTTTAAACTGCACCAATGTTTCCTAAATTTCTTGGGGGAGAGCCTCCCAAAGCCCCCTTTGTAGTGGTCAGACTCACACACTGCACTTGGTGTGCACCGTATGGTGACTGGTCTGAAAACATTTGCCAGGGCTGCTTTGGGTTTCCAGTCTGGCCCTAGCAGGAGCAGGAGCCTCGTACTGCGAAATAAAACCAACCATTTAAAAGTTAGTCACGGAGATGCAGCACCAACTTTCCCATTAAAATGTTTTGTGTTTTGCAAATTCTTTGAATATAAAATACTAAGGGGGATATTTACAACAGAAGTGGCGGAGCGTGTCGTTAGCCTCCTTGGCTTAACAACACGCTCCGCCACTTCGGAAACACAGGGCTGCACCATATTTACTTCGGAAACACAGGGCTGCACCATATTTACAAGAATATGGTGCAGCCCTGCGTTTTCCCCTGTGCTGGCGCTACACTTAGCAGTGTAGCGCCAACGGGGAACCCTTGCACCATAGTGCAAGGGTGTGTAGATGCAGTGGAAGATTGTTTATGTGCAGGAAGGTCCCCCTTCAATCTTGAAATTCCGTTTTGTCACTTCTATGTGTGCTGCTTAATGCAGCACACATGGAAGTTACAAAATGGCATTTTAAAAAGATTGTTTATGTGCAGGAAGGGTCACCTTCCTGAACAAACAATCAAGGCGTTTTGCTTTTTCCATGTGTGCTGCACAAAGCAGCACACATTGAAAAAGCAAAAGCGAGGAGAAATAAAGGATTTCTCCTCATTTTGCCAAGTTAAGACCTGGTTTTCCCTGGCTTAATTTTGGCGCTACCTCCTATTTACGCTGCCCTTGTAAATAGGGGGCAGCGTCAAAATAAATGGGTGTTGCGGTGGAACGCCCACCGCAACACCCACTGCCCACCCCTTTCACGCTAGGCATTGTGTGACAGGGGGCCTTATTTACAAGGCAGCGTTAAGCCATTTTAAGTGGCTTAACGCTGCCTTGTAAATAAGGCGAAGCCTCTATCGCCACGGGAACGTTGCAAAAAGTGACGTTCCCATGGCGATAGGGGCTTCTAAATATGCCCCTAAAATCCTTAGTAATTTGAGTATTTGTTTTGTGTGCACGTGTGTTTATTTTTTCTGAATTACTGTTTTAATGTTTGAAATTTAAATCATACAAATTGCTTGGGGGTCCCCGGCTTCCAGTGGTGACTCAATGGGGGTCCTCAGGAGTCAAAAGTTTGGGAACCACTGCTCTAAGGTATTCCGCTCATTGGTCGATGGACCAACTAGTAGGAATCAGTTGATGGTGATTAAGACCAGCTCAACCACTATAAACCTTTAAACATTTACATTTATCATTGAGCTAAAGAACCACTGACTCATTGTTTTAAAGATAATAAAGTTTATATAAAGTTTGGAAGCATGAATAAGTTTCAAATTTATTATTCAGATTATTACATTTAGCATCATTATAAGAATAAATTGAAATTGCAATGCATACCTATTAGATGGAAAAATAAAGTTCGTCACAGCAAGAACTCCCGAAAGATCTATCTATCTGTCCTGGAAAAACAGGCCTTCTCGTTCCTTTCCCCTTTAGTATTTTAAGAATAAAAGTCTAATGTTTTAAATGGGAAAAAATCTATTAGGATTAAAAAAGTTCTCCAATATCAGCGTCTCATGCTCAATCAAAAATATAAAATAGCAGCCGCAGCATCAGTTCGTAAAAAACGGCAGCGTTGAAAACAACAGCATCAATAGCAGCTAGCAGCAACAGCAGCAACAACCCCCTCCCCTCTAAGAGTAGGTCTTCTTATACCCTAATACTAGCTTACTAAGTGAAAATGTTACATCTTTATGGCGAGATTCTCTCTAATTGGTCCATTCAGGTCAGTATACATCTCATTATGAATATCCTTGTTTCAACCAGTTCTTTGTGGCAAGTTCATACTTTTGTCGTTTCTCACGGGTTCATGACATTACCCCTTAGTTCATAGGTTTCAAACTGTATCCTTTTCTGATACTTTTCAGTCGGTCAGTTTATTGTCCATTCATTTATTCACTGCGACTTCTCACGCTTTTTGCTGTCTTGCTTTGGCACACGTTTATACGATAAGGTCATCACAGCCTTCACCACGCTTCCATCCTAGGCTTTTGGAATGATCACATGATCCCTCTTGTTCACGGCCTTTCTTTCTTTCGTAACCCCTCTCGCGCCTGCGTACTCTAACTCATGGCGGCCATTTTATTTTGCTGCTCAACAGGCCTAAGCGCACTATTATAAAGATAAACAAAACAGAGTAAAGAATATAAGCCTTTTCGTTTCCCTCCCGTCATTCTACGTACCCCAATTAGGTATTACCTAGCAAAAGCGACATATAAAGCCATCCCTTACTTACCAACGCTTTGTTTTGCCACTACACAGTTTATTTCCAAGCATAAATCATACATTTATTATTCTAATTAGTACGCAATTATCAGACTTATGTTATTCACGTTAACAATTGTAAGTAAATTAGTTTGCACATATATAGCGTGTTACCTTTAACCCTTTACATGTAACATACATGGTTGGTTATTCACTAAGACGAACCTGTGTGTTAATTTATTTAACGTAAATATTAGGAGGTTAAACATTTTTCATTTACCCTGCTCCATCACCACTCTACTCTATACTACTCCACTCTATGACACTCTATGCCACTTTACTCCACTCTATGTCACTCCACTCTACACCACTCCATGCAACTCTACGACAATCCACTCTACGCCACTCCACTTTATGCCACTCTACGGCACTGCACTCTACGACACTCTACTCCAGTCTGTGCCACTCCACTCTATAACACACCACTCTACTCCACTCCACGACACACCACTCTACGCCAGCCCATTCTAAGTCACTTCACTCTAAGACACTCTACGCCACTCCACTGCACTATACGCCACTCCATGGTACCCCACTCCACTCCACTCTACACAACACTTCACTGTACGGCACTCCTATCCACTTCACTCTACACCACTCCGTGACACTCTACTCCACTATGCCACTCCACTCGATGACATTCTACTGCACTGTATGCCACACCACTTCACTTTGAGAAACTCCACTCTACAACACTCCACTCCACCCTACGCCACTCCACTTTACACTAGTCTACTCTACAACATCTACTCCCTTCTAGGCCTCTGCCTGACACTTTACTCCACTTTACTCCACCCTACACCACTCCTCTCTACACCAATCTACTCCATGACACTCTACCCACTCCACTCTATGCCATTCCACGCCACTCCACGACACTCTACTCCACTCTGTGCCACTCCACTCTGTGACACACCACTCTACGACACTACTCCACTCTACTCTATGACAACCACTCTACTCCACTCTACGCTTCTCCACTTCAAGTCACCTTACTCTATGCAGCTGAACTCAAAAACACTCTATTCCTCTCTATGCCACTCCACTCTACGCCACCCTACTCTAAACCACTACACTCTAGGACACTACTCCATTCTACGCCACTCCACTCAGCACCACTCTACTCTATGCCTACGCCACTCCATGCCAACTCACTCTACGTCACTCCACTCTACTCTGCGCCACTCCTCTCTATGACACACCACTCTACAACACTTCACTCCACTTCACTCTACGTTACTCTGCTCTATGCTAGCTCACTCTACACCCCTGAACTCAACAACACTCTACTCCACTCTAAGGCACTCCACTCTACACCACTCCATTCAATGACACTCCACTCTAAGATATAAAAGAAGACAAAATACGCTCAAGGCTTTGCAGTATCTAAGAAAAGAATACATAATCTGATGAAATACTAACAGATGGATTCAACGACAGATCAGGAGTCACCTAAATATTTGACAAGACAGAAGTATTATTACTAGGGGTACTGAAAAACAGGTCCATTTACTTTTTCTGCAACTTGGATATTGAGGGTAATAATGACTCCACGCCCCTGTTGGCCATCAGAGAAGCACATTTTAAAGGTGAAATGTCCGGTAGGGTACAGTCCAACCTGATTGACGACTTTAAGGCCTGTGTAGCTTGTTGAGCCTCCTTGGTGTTACCAACTGGACTTATGCCGCTACTCTATCCTGCACATGAACATGATTACAAACAGCCCCATAAAAGCTCCAGTTATCTATATATTTATTAATTTAGTCCTACTGTAGAATAAGAAAAAGACAAAAGAACACATTTGACTCTCTCCAATGCACTACTCTGTCTCACTCAATACCTCTCTCAATATATCCTCTACCTCCACTATCTGACTCATCCCAAACTTCATTCTACTACTATCATCTCCAAAATAACCCTTTCTGGACTCTTTCATCCTCTATCCCTCCTGGCTCACCCCAAACCTCATCTTACTACTATGATCTCCCAAATAACACTTTGTAGACTCTTCCCTCTTCTATCCCTCCATTATCCTATTCAATCCAACTACAGACTTGCATGTCCACCGCTCAAATTAACTCATATTTCCCTATACTAATCCACCACTAATCCTTTTTGGGTTCCGGAGTAGCCTGCTACTTGCCGAAAAGCGCTCCAACGCCTCCTCAAGGGTACTAAGCGCTATATAAATACAATTACAACACCCAAAGACACAGATCTGGAGCTTAGCTCCTGCCTATTTGTTGTTTTTCGTCATAAAAAAGGCAAAGCTATCCACGCAGTTCCAAACCACACAATTCAACTCCACACATTTCCAAACCACACCACATAATTCGACTCCAAACCACATAATTCAACTCAACAGCATAATTACACAACACACCACATACATCCAATCCACACCACAGAATTCCACCTCATGCCACAAAATTCATCAGCACACCACGTAATTAAACTCCACTACATACCACTCCACAACATAAAATACCATTCCACATAATTACTCTTCATACACACAGTCAGATACCACATAATTCAAGTACAATCAGTACCATATAATAACTATTCACATAATTCCACTGCACACCATGCCACATAATTGCACTAACAGATCCACTCCACACAACTCCATAACTAACAATTCCATCCAACCCACATAATTCCACTACACACTGCATACATACACTCCATAACACATGGGTAAAAGGCATTGTCATTTGGAACGCCAATAGTTCTAACTCAAGCAAATGCGAGAGCTATTGCATTTCTAATACTCCTCAACTTTGTTTCTTGCCACAATGAATATCCAGAATGAGACCCGTGTTTCTTCTCTGCTGGAAGGCCTGGCAGCAACGATCCCTACAATGTCGCTCTGCATCTCTTTTATAGCAGTGTGTTAAAACTCGCTGCTCTCGGCACTGTTATTTTTCAACCACTTGTGACAAGAAATAATTTTTTGCCCTTGCGTGTGATGAGTATTTTTCCTGAATTAAATGTAGTCACCAAACGATAACCTGGACCAAGATATAGCTGCCTCCTTGTTATATTTTCAGGGCTCGTAACGGGCTCTTAGAGCCAGAGACAAACAACACTTGGCTTGAACCTCCGTGTTAATTCATGTAGACGGGTGAATAGTTTTCATGGATGCTGTGTTAAGCATCTTCTTTAGCTTTCATTGTGAAGCAAATGTAAACATAGAAAAAGACGTTTGTCCAGATCCCTTTCTGTTTAGGATGATTAGTCGGAGAAGGCACCATGTGAGAGCGGAGGAGGGCTTGTTGTACCGTAAATCACCCTTCAAGCGTGCTCTTTACCAGCAAACTTTAGGCAAGTTAAAAATGTCCAGGTGGAAATTACCACCAGAGGGCTCGCGCAGCATCAATATCGAGCTGTGACTCCCAGATTGGCCCTTCATTATTGTCCACAGAAGAAGAGGTGGACAAAAGCAGCAGAGGCCATACTCCTGTGGAGACGAGGGTGGGTGACAGACTGCAGTGCTAGCAGGCTGCTAGAGAGCCGGAGAAGAAAGGGAGCCGAGGTACTTCAAACTGCTTGGACCAGCTGAGGGAGGCGGTATGTAGGGAAAGGCGACACTGAGGGCGGGAGGGGAAGAAGCAACGGGGACAGCGCGTGCGAGAGGCAACCAGCAGCACAGGGGAAAGGGCAAGCGAAAACGAACCAGCGTGCAAGCCAACGGACGAAGGGAGGGAGGAACACGAACGAGGGGAGAAGTCCACAAGGGAGTCAGCTGAGAAAACAAGCAACGAGGAGGAGGAACTGATTGGGGGGGGACTTCTATAACTTCTATAAAGCGCTCTGACACCTTCGGGTACAGTACGCGCTATACAGTGCTTTAAATGGAAAGAAATAAGTGCAGGTACTCACCTGAGATGTGGATTAGGGGGCGGGGTTTGGGGGGCGGGGTTAGGGGGGCAGGGCTATGGGGCTACGGGCAGTACTAAGGGACGGGGCCAGAGGCACACATTACACATTTAATTTAATTGAGGTTTAAATGGTGTGCAGATATGCACACTGCAGACATGCACAGGGACATAGAAGCACTTGTTCACACAGACAGGGTATTTAGCTCATGTGTTTTAGAAACGCATATTCTGTTGTCCACATTACTACACCTTGTTTCCCCGACCGCACCCCCACTGCTGTGCTACAGCGTCATCATCACCACCTTTCTCCTCGATCTGGCTCCAATCAAGTGCTGCCCTACTCGCCAGCAGGAAGCCTTCTCTTAGGTTTCCCGAGTCACGAGAAGTGCCTTTTAGCAGGCCCTTCTCCCACACCTACAGTGCTATTGTCTCCACAGAGCCTGAGTGGACACTGTGTCAATAATCACAGTGTGAAGCGGGCCCCTCCCAAACTCCCTGCCTGCTCTGATTGAATACATATGGGCGTTGTCAATTAGTAGATTTTAAAGGGAGATTAGCACTCGAGTGCTTCATGAAAAGGGACCGACTCCTCAGCTGTGTCACGCTTCTTTCTTAGCATGCCAAATTGCACTAAGTTGGCTTGCTGCCCCATGAGTACCGGTACTCTCTTTGGGACGAGAAAAAGTTCCGGTACTCAAAGGTAGAACATTTAGAAGTGCCGGTACTTAGTACCGGTGAGTACCGGCCCATTTAAAGCACTGGCGCTATATAAAAATGCATAAATAAATAAATAATACTAAATAAATATTCAACAAGAGAGAGCCCCTCGCATGCACGACCGCCACCCCCCACCCCTCTCTCTCTCTCTCAGCTGCAGTGTGTGGGAGTTATGTAATCTTGTGCAAATCTGAAAAGTTTCAGCCTAGGTTTTCCCCACCTACAGGTTTAATGTGGGCGTTGGATCCCAATCGTAAGTGGCAGTGATCCAATCCGGGGTTTGCATCTTGGTCGTCTCGGTTCCTACACTTCCTGCAATGATGAAAGAGAGTGAGCAGGAAGCATTCAAAAGCAAAAAATGAAAACCGATCGAGGGAAGAATTGAGTCTTGAAGCTTCCACCTCAGGCCTTAGAGCTGCACTCCCAAGTAGGGGAAGGCGGGCCTTCCACTTATATGTAGGAGCGAGGTGTATAGTGCCAATATCGGCAACACTCACCAGCCCTCCCGCAGCAACATACATGCATGCATAATAAATAAGCAGACAAGACAACTTTTTGGTGGGAAAATTGCTGCAGGTTTATTAGCATACCAAATATGCCAACATGGTGGGTTATCTTACAGGCGATCCAAAGGCAAGCCGCCCCTAGCGGCCTACCACCTGATGGGCCAACTTGCATCGTGGCCTTAGCCAATCGGTGTTTAGCGGTTGTGGTGAGGGGATAGCCCCTCCCACTTCCGGTGAGACATCGGTCCACCCTATTACTCACGCCCCCTACGAGGGGCGGAGCGTTCAAGCGACCCCCGGTTGTACAGGTTTCCAACCGCCCGTAGGACAGACGGGCGCCGTCGCACCCCAGGGTCCACCGCACAGACTTCCTGGGGATATTAGGCCTCAGCACCCTTTGTGCTCCTGAAGAGGGTACCCCTGAGTACCTTTCCGCCTCTGGATCGCCCTGTAACTCCGCCACAGCCCTGGGTGTGGCGACCGTCGCAGCCAGGGCCCCCCACCAAGGCCTTCGCTCTTACTTGCATCCCGCTACTTCCAGGGCCTCCCCTAGATCCAGGAGGAACAAGTCCATGCCTATTCTGGAGAGATGTACCCCATCCTCATCGAAACACCCTGTGGATTTGGCATGAAGCAAACCGTGTCTTATGAAGCCAAACCCCCTTTGTTCGGTGAATTTACGCATCGCGCTGTTGACTCTCCTGCACGCAGCCTCCATTGCTTCCCCAGATCGGGCTCCCTGCCACAGGAGACGGGGAGTGATCTCGGACCAGCACAGTTCACATGTCCCTAACTGGTTGCTTAATTTGCATAAAGTGGCCTTCATGTCTTGAAGCAAAGTCCTTTTGCCCAAGGACATCAGGTCGTTACCCCCCAGGTGTATAACTAGCACGTTGGGGGGACGGGTGACTCCCCCCAGATTCTGCTGTAGTTTGCCCAACAACCCATTCCATCGCATGCCCGGGTACCCCAGCCAAGTTATCTCGGTGTTGTAAAAGCCATGCCTCCACTTCCTGTTTTCAGCCCACTGTGCCAATCTGCAGACGCCTGAGTGGCCAATCACCCAGACCTTTGTTCCTGGCAAATAAAGAAAAGTGTTGTTGCAAAACGTTTATTAACAGCACAGCACGCCACATTGTAAACAGAAAATTACACTCCACTACACACTGCTGCCAGTAGCCGGGAAACGGTTGCTGCAAGCAAATTAAATTCCATGGCTCATGGCCATACATAATTGCAAACCAAAATTCACTTCACAACACACTTCTGCCAGTCGCCAGTACCCGGCTGCTGACAAATATTAAAGTTCGTGGGCTCATGGCCGAATGTATCTCTTGAAACAGGGGATTCCCACCGCCCCACCTGTTTGATACCCTCTGCTGGCAAGCCTTCCTTAAACGCTGTAGTTGCTGCCCCTATGCGGAAAGAGTGGCTGCAAAAACGCTTGCTAGGGTCCTTGTTGCCAGACAGTGCCAGGCACACGTGCATAATGTGATCCACCTGGTACTTTGTAAGGGGCGTGCCGTCTGCATGGAGAAAAAGGTAGCCGTCTGCTGCCGGGCGCAGGGCCAGGTAGGCGGCGAACAGACTGACTGGGCAATACCTGCCGTCCCCCAGGCTGTGCAGCAAAATTACTCTTCCCTCCCCGCACTGATCCGTCTTAGACCTTCTCAGCGTTATCTTGAGGGAGTACTCGGAGAGCACCGCGTCCTGTCTTTTTAACGCTGCACCCGAACTGTCATTCTTGGCTCTGGCCACCAATTCACTAATTCTAAGTGCTCCGAAGAAGGCCAGGCTGAACGTGGCAGCAAACAAAGCTGACTCATAAGCTGAGTGAGTAGCCTTGTGAATCCAGTCGAGCATCCCTTGCAGTGTCTCAAAGTCTATGGGTGACCTATTGTCCGCTGCCTTTGGTTCGCTCCTGGCCCACCCTTTTAAAGCCGCTCTGATCAAAAAAGATTTGGTGGGATCTGTCTGGCCCCTTAGTCTAGCGTGGTGGCTGATTGCTGCAAGATGGCCCGAGATCCAAGAATGACTCTTCCCGTTGTCTTTAGCCCAAAGTATGAAAGACTGTACTCTGCTTTCTAAGGCAGATCCCCCTGCTTCCCAGTCTCCCACCACTGAACAACATTTTTGAACGCAGGACCTGTATCTCTTATTTGTCTTGGGTGCCAGGGATAGCTCACCCAGCCCCCTCAGTCGATTTTCCACTTCAGCAAGAACCACAAGTGTGCCGGGAACGGGGTCCCCTCCTCTCTCGCTCTCGGCCACGCCTCCTGGAACCGGCGCCACTGAAAACGAGAGAGAGCATCAGCCGCTGTGTTCTGCACACCCTGAATGTGTTGCGCCCTGCATTCAACATTATTGTACAGACCCGCCCGCACCAACTCCCTCAAGAGGCACAAAACCAGGGGGCAACTCGCTGACTGGGAGTTAATGGCCTGCACCACCGCCAGATTGTCAGACCACAAGAGGACCCTCTTAGCCGCCAGCACTGCAGGCCACAAGTGGAATGCCACCACGATCGGGAACAACTCTAACACTGTGATATTGGCTGTGATCTTTTTCTTGTGCCAGGTGTTGGGCCATTTCTCCGCACACCATTCCCTGTCTAAAATGGCCCCAAATCCTTCTCTGCCTGATGCGTCTGTATATAGGGCTAGGTCCGGGCTGCCTGCCCAGGGTGCCCTCCAAATTACTGAGCCGTTAAAGTTGGCCAGGAACTCCGCCCACATGGCCAGGTCCTGTCTCATGCCTTTGCTTAATTTCACCCTGTGAGGCTTCTTTGTGACCTTGGCAGTGGCCCTGGCCAACCTTCTGGCAAACACCCTACCCGCTGGGATGACCCTAGCTGCAAAATTCAGTTTCCCCAGTAGGCTTTGTATGCATTCCAATGTGGCCCTGTCCTGCCTGACCACCGATTGTATGTGTTGTGCTAGGTCGCGAACCTTGTCTGTCGGCAATCTGGACTCCCCTGCGATGGTATCAAGCTCGATCCCCAGAAAAGTTAGGACCTGCACCGGACCCACCGTTTTACCTGGCGCGAGGGGACCCCCAAGTGACCGGCCAATTGCTTGAAATCCGCAAGGGCCTGCTTACAGTCCTGCGTGCCGTCGCTCCCTATGAACAAGAAGTCATCTAGGTAATGGGTCACCCCTTCCACCCCGTAGGTCTCCTGGAGGGCCCATTGCAGGAAGCAACTGAACGCCTCAAAATATGCACACGACACAGCGCAACCCATGGGCATGCATTTGTCATAAAAGTACCTGCCCTCCAGCTTGAAACCCAGCAGGTGATGGCTGCTCGGGTGGACTGGTAGTAAGCGAAAAGCAGATTCGATGTCCGCCTTTGCTAACCAGGCCCCTCTGCCCGCCCTCCTGACTAGGTCCAATGCCACGTCCAGAGTACAATAAGACACAGAGCAGGTGCCCTCCTCCAGCCCATGGTTAACTGATGCCCCTTCCGGGTAAGAGAGGTGGTGAATTAATCTGAAGGCCCCCGGTTCCTTCTTAGGCACCACCCCCAGGGGCGAGACCACAAAGTTGTCCAGCGGGGGTTGCAAGAATGGACCCGCCACCCTGCCCAAGGCCCTCTCCTTCTCTACCTTGGCCCGGACTACCTCTGGTTGTTCTCTCGCCGATCTAAGGTTGCCTGCCTCTCTGCTGCCCAGCGGGCCCACGTAGGGGATCTTAAAGCCTTCGTTAAAACCAAACAGCAGCATGCGGCTATCTGGTTCGTTGGGATACCGTCTGAGGAGGGGCGTGATGTTGGCCAGGCTGACCGGGGAGGGGCCTTTGGTGGTGTGCCCGGGTGTTGGAGGACTAGCTGTGGTGAAAAGGCTCCCGGCTAAGTCTGAGGCCCTCGCCGGGACCAGGTGGTGCGCTGGGGCGGGCGGTGGGTGGGAGTGTGGTGGAGCTAGCGGTACTGGTGGTTTTTCTGCCTCAACTTTGTTGCCCGCCTTTGCCGGCTGGCTGTCCGTCCTGCTTTGCGTGGCAAGAAACCGCTGGGTGGGGCCCGCCACATGTGTTACATGCGTGCTGGAACTTGCACGTCTTACCCCAGGAGCAGGATCCATTGTTGAACAGGCGGCAAGTACCCGGGGGGGACCTCCTGGAACCTCCCCTTTGTCTCCCCCCCTGCGTGCCCCGCGCCATGCCTGTTTGCCCCTTGCGCCTTCTTGAAAGGATCCCCTGGAAGAAGATTGTCCCACCTGTGTATTTACCTGGGGGCCTCCGCTCTGCTGCGCACGGGCACCCATATGGTCCATCCAAAGCTGGACCTCTTTTTGGTCCCAACCCATCTCCGGGCACTGGGACATCTTCCTCCTGAACTCCCTATCGTAATTCAACCAACCACTTCCTCCCCATTTCATAGGCTCGTTGTGTATCGTCCTGGAGTACTGCACCAGGCCTGGGCCCAATTCTGGGAATTTCTCCATCGTTACGGCAGCTAAGATAGAGAAAGCCTCGAGCCAGTTGTCTATATTCTTCGCTGGCCAAGGCTGGTACTTTACTTTTTTGTCATCCTCCTTCGCCCCTATTTTCCTTGCGTCCAGACCCTCCTGACCCAGCATGAGTAGTGTGAAAATGTCTATAAACTCGCGCCTCCAAATTCCTTCTTTGGCTGCTTGTGGCACTTGCCAGGCCAGCGAGCAACGGCCAGACAACAGCGGGGCGGAGGTGACATGCTGGATCGTTGGGGCTAGTGTAGGTGTTGGCGCCCTCAGCATGGGGGCGGGAGGAGACACTACGCTTGCGGCCGCTGTGATGGTGGTGTCCAGAGGAGTCACCGGGCTGGATATTTTGGTGGGGGTAAAGCGGGTGCCGGCGCGCTGGTCCCCCCTGGGGCGGGGGCTGCCCCCTCCTTGGCTACCTCCCGGGTTGTGGCAGCAGTGCCCCCCGCTGCCCTGACGGCTCACAAACACAAGCTGACCATACCCTCGCAGCCGCTGGTGTGCCCCCTTCCCTTGGGCTAATATTGTCCCCCAGGTGCGCGGGGCTGGGGCCAGCAGGACCCGCCTTAAGCTGTGACATAACACTGTTCATGGTGTCCATGAGCTTGGCAAGCTCGTCCCTAGTTGTGTAGTTACCTGGGGCTGCCGAACTGTCCGTCGGGGTGGGCGGCCCCGGGTGCGGGGGAGCAGCCAGCGCAGGGGCGACTTCCTTGGCGGTCTGGACTGGTCTGCTTCTGGTTGGCGGCAGCGGATCTGCCGGGAAGTCCCTGATCGTGGCCTTGCGGGTCCGCTTGGGCCTACAGGGGCCTGCCTCGACGCCGGGCTGCTGTTCTGTAGCAAGGGAATCGCTGACGATGCCAGAGTCCTCCTGCTCTGAAGCGTTCATAATGCCATTGGCCCATGCCAGGCCTTTGACCTTGGCCATCTCGAAGAAATTCGCCCATTGCGCATCTTGGGAAGTGCCCGGCATCGAGTCCTCGACCTGGGACCTCTCCGGGAAAAGGGGAGGGGAGCCCTGGCTGTCCATGCTGACCTCTGTCGCCACGCGGACCACCAATCTGAGGAGAAAATTTTTTGGGATCAGCAAATAGGAGTCACTACGTTGCCTTGGGCGGCCCTCTAATTCCCCTGCTGCCACAGGCGCTCCGTGCCCCCACCTTAACCCTATACTTACTTATTGTGCGGTAGCGGATGTGGGCCTGGGGCGTGACGTGCCAAAAGGCCGGTTCAGTGTGTGCTCTGCGTGCGAGGAAGAAGGGGGGTGGCTGGGGGGAGAAAAGAAGACGTTAGCTGTGACCTTGGCGCGATGTTCGCGTCCCTTCTGTGCATGTCACTCATTACGCCCGCTCCTGGTGCCCCACTTGTGTGGCCCGGTGCTATCCCCAAACTCCCACCCGCCGGCGCGAGCCTTGGCCCATACCTGCTCCTATTTCCAGCAGTTCCTCACTTTCGCAGGACCGCTTACGAGGTTGCCTCCCTAACGACCAGCTCTGACCTGGAATATAAAAGAGAGTTTTAAATGCGCTCCGGGACGAGCCTTGTGTCCAGGAACCCCTCGAACCGCCGCGGTGCCACTGGTAACCATGGTCCCAGTACCTGCTGTCGGCACGTGCGTCGCCAGCCCCTTCGAGGGAAGTAACGAGAACGAAAGACACAGCCGCTGCAAGTAAACATATGTTAGCCAAGCAAGACCTGCATTAGTGTACATTCCCACTCGGGTACTGCACACATGTCCCCACCCTCACTAAGACCATAAGGGGCAGACCCGCTGCCCGTGCGAGCAGGGCGCTGCCTGTGCATCCCCGCAAAGAAACCCCAACATTGTGTTGCTGCTTATTAACACATGAATGCGAGGTTTGTTGCTTTAAATGCTTGTTTAGATCGGAGATGCTTCCATTGTCTGCAGACACTGAACTCTGAGGCAGGCCTGACTCCCGCTGCAGATACTCAAACCACTGCCTCTGATACTTGCAGTAGACGCACAACAGGCGAGCCCAAGTTGGCACGCCGCCACAATGCCACGTTTCCTACTTTTCTTAATCACCAAAACTGCATTGTAGACCCTTCCATTGGGAGACCCCCAAATACTTCCTTACTAACACAAGCTGCGGTAAGGGCCGTCATAAAATCTGGGCATGCTGAAAGGACCTTGTGCAATCAGCTCCTTCCTGGTGCCGGGCAGGTCTTTAAAGAGGACGGGTCGCTCTACCACTAGGGGGAGGGCCTGTTTTTTTTTTTTTTGTTGCATCATTATATAGCGCGAATTCAGCCCGAATGTATTGTAGCGCTTTACACGAGTACCGTATTTACATTACACATTCAGGCACGGGGAGATTAAAGTGATTTGCGCAGAATCACAGGATGTGGCCGCGACCCCGAGGCTCGAAACCTGGTTTCCAGCACCAAATTCTGCAGTCTAGCCGACGGACCACATCCTCTCCCAAGAAGGACCTGGCTCCTCACAGGGCCCGATTGCCTGGGCCCAGTGCCCCGTAGCCCACTCGGGACTGGCCCCAGAAAAACACCGCGCCGGGGGCACTACTCTGCAACCGGCGTCTGGGTGAGGGTCAAAGAGGCCGCCAGGTGGGCAGGGGAGGCATATATACCTCTCCCCTTCCCCCACCTCGGCTGGAAGTGACGCGCGGGACCCCGAGGGGTCACCGGACACTAGACTGGGCAGTGTGCCATCCTGTGGCACTAAAGGGGCCGCCCTCTTATGAGGGTCCCCTGCGGGGACGTGTCGGTCAGCCCGCACAGCTTCAGTGCCACTCACTCGGGACTCGGCTGCCCAAGCAACAGTAACATGGCATGAATGAGGGAGGGGGTGGGTGGGGGCAGGGAACAAGCGCGCTCGGAAAACAGCATCTAACATTTGGTCTCGGTCTTTGAATGCACAGCAAATGCAACAAGAAATGCAACAACAGACAAAGTGAGGGCTCAGTTAAAATATTGATGCCTCTTGTAGTTTTTCAATATATTCTTAACTTTGATTATTTGTGAGCGATGTACTAAACAAGAACGGCACGATTCTCACACAAGCCGCCAACAAAGATTTGGAATGCTTCGACGAATATTTCTCAACCTTAAAAGAACACGTTCTTAACAGCCCTCACTCAAGAAACCTGCCAAATAATAAATCGCAAGCCATCTCCCCACACAGGAATCAATCTGCCAAGACAGAAAACATCCCCGCTATAGAGCCCCAACAGTCGAAAATGGAATCCAGAAGCTCCGTAGCTAAGAGTAACAGCTCACATCTATCTAAATCCACATTATCCCCTACTAACCACAGAGCCTATAGCTCCGAAGCAAGCCCCAACACAGGTCCTAACTCTGTATTGGAAAATGTCGTTAGGACGGAGTCAGCAGTCACTGACGAGGATAATTGGAGATGTACTTATACAACAAGCACTAAGAACCGCGAAACAGCAATAAGATAAGAAAATATGCACTGATAAACCCAACAGTAGTCCAAATCCTCAAGAGACAACTTATTCTAACATACCAACAGGGTCACCCATACTACCTCTTGTCTCTCCTCAACCTGGTATGGAGTTTGAAAATCTCAGCTCTCCTCATCCCAGTATGGAGTATGATAATCTCAGCTCCCAATCGAGCAAAACTTACAAAGCCATGCAACTCGCTATCAGGGATATGAAGAACCTCCTACTCTTATCAGAAAAATGTCTATCAAAACTGGAGCTCCTACAGAAATCCGCTCACAATACCCATAATAAACTAAAGTCTATCCCAATGTCAGCGACAAACAGACTATACCGCCCTCGCAATCAACTCAGTTATCTGACAGACATTGAGTTACAAACCCTTTTGCTATCATATGAACCACCCCCAATCTTCCCACTAAGTTAGACGAACATATCATTCAGACAGTCCCAATTAACGCAAGTAGAATTGCAAAGACTAGCCATAGAATGAGAAACTTCAACAACCTAAAAAATGTGATTCTAATTCCCGAAAAGCAAGATTCATTATCGATCAAACACAGAAACCCATTTTGTGTCTACTACTCAACTGTCGGTCAGCAAAGAAACATGCAGCGGACATAGCCGACCTCATCTTAAGCCAGGGAATCGACGTAACTATCCTAACAGAATCATGGCTATCTGATTCATCCTCCCCATGCCTAGATCTATTAGTCCCCCCAAACTACTGCATCGTGAGACTAGACAGGCCAAACAAAAAGGGCGGAGGCATCGCCTGTATACATAGATCTGACATCGCCATTACGAAAGTACAATCAGACCCCTTAGAATCTTGTGAATATCTCGGGCTATCATTAAGATCCTTAGACAATCAAATTTGCAAACTTCACGCATTTTACCACCCCCCAGGCAAAAACACCATGTTCATAGACCAGCTGATAGAAATCATCACAGCAAACACTACTCCACATTTCAATGATATTTTCCTAGGAGACTTCAATCTTCACTGGGAGGATCATACTGACAATCAGATCAATCTACTCAAAACCTTCCTTGTAGATCAATCACTGGTTCAAGAATGCCATCTACCAACCCATTCGAAAGGCTCTACCTTAGACTGGATCATCTCCAAAGAAAAAGCTATCGATAAAATCGAGATCATCCCTTGCGACTGGTCTGATCATCACATCATTACCTTCCAAATACCCCACATAAAAACGAAAACCTCTTCACAATCAATAAAACCCAGAAAATGGATTTGTGACACCAGAGGGCTCAATATGGAAAGTCTCACAGCACGCTGTGAGAAAGAACTGCAACCTCCTAACAAGCTGGTAGACGTCAGTGACCTCACGGATTATTACAACAATACGATGACGAGCATAATAGAGAGCATAGCCCCATTAAAACTCAAAAGGGTCCCTGACAAAGATAAAAACCCTTGGTTTAACGGATCCCTCAACGAAGAAAGACGATCACTCAGACTCACAGAGCGGAAATGGCGACAACACCCTTCCTCACCCCATTTAATCCAACTAAGACAGGCCAGAAAGGCCTACAATAAAAGCATTCTAAATTCAAAAAAAGACTTCCTTAGAAAAGAACTGGATAATGCAAAAAACAGACCGAGAAACTCTTCGAACTGCTAAAAGATCAATCCAATAAAACGGCCAAATCTGCACCAACAGTTACAAAATCAAACATAAGCAGTGAAGAATTCTCCTCCTTCTTTACAGCCAAAGCTATATCGATGGAGGTGGAGCTCAAAAAGGCAGTGGATTGCCCTTTGATCAAAAAGAGCACCCCAGCCAAGCCTCAATATCAACCAGCGCTGGAAATGCCTAAAAATAATGCTTTATGGTCAGAATTCAAGCCTGTCATTGACACAGATATTGCAAAGATTATTTCGACCATAAAACCAAACAATCACTTCAACAACCCTCTACCTGCAAATTGTTGGTCTACAATAAACCATCTGCTCATCCCTTCATGGACAAAGATTATTAACGCTTCGATATCTCAAGGCGCACTACCGGACTGCCTAAAAACAGGGCAAGTCAATCCAATCTTAAAAAAACCAACAGAGAACCCCGCAGACCATAACAACTTCAGACCAGTAACAAACATTCCCATGCTAGCCAAAGTCCTGGAAAAATGTGTACAACAACAACTGAACCAACACATCTCTGAATTCAAACTGCTGAATGACTACCAATCAGGATTTAGACCAAACTATAGCACTGAAACAGCAATTCTACACATCGTGGACGATGCTCTACTTGCCCTCGACCGCAACGAAACCTGTCTCCTAATCCTGCTTGACCTTTCATCGGCATTCGACACTGTAAACCATACCAAAATACTATATCGCCTGGAAAAAAGGATGGGCTTAGAGGGTACAGTCCTAAAGTGGTTTAGTTCGTTCCTAGAAAACAGATCGCAAAAATTCATAGTGAACCAAACACTATCTGCTTCATCCAGAAATGTTATTGGAGTACCACAGGGCTCAACACTATCCCCTGCTCTATTCAATTTGTACGTAGAGCCACTCACAGAAATCCTACAGCAAGCAAACATCTCCTTCCTCATGTACGCTGATGATACACAGCTTTACATCAAGATCACATCGATAGAAGAGATCGGTATCATGAACCAGGCACTAAAGAAAACCATCCATGGGCTAACTAGTAATCACCTCAAGTTTAACCCGCATAAAACTGAATTCCTCCTGATTTCCCCCCAGAAAAGTGCTACGAACATTGTGGAGTGGACCAATCTAATCATGGCGCTAAACTGTATTCCGAGGATTGTAGATTCAACCAAATCCCTGGGCATTATGCTAGATAAAAACCTGAACATGCTTACACATATTAACACAATGGCAAAAAACGCCCGGTTCCATTTAAGCTACGTCAGAAAACTGAAACCTTTCATAAATAACTCAGACCTTAAAACAGCAGTCCAGGCACTAGTCATATCAAGGATCGAGTACGGTTGCACAGCTCTAGCCGGTCTTCCCAAGATTTCAACAGCACCACTCAAAGCCTGTCTCAATGCGGCCACAAGACTTATAACTGGATCCAAAAAATTCGACCACATCACCCCTCATCTGAAAGCGCTCAACTGGCTGCCTTACGAAGCAAGAATACAACTAAAAATGGCATGTATCACTCACAAAGCGATACACTACAACACACCAATGTACCTAGCCCAGAAAATCACTATCAGGAGGATGCCGGGTTTCCCGGAGTCATGGAGATTTATTACTGAAACCGGCCCTCTTCCGAAAGAAAAGAACTTATAACCGAGCTTTCTCTGGCGCAGCACCAAGAATTTGGAACGCTCTGCCCACTAACATTAGAAAAATTTCGTCCATCTCTGCTTTTAAAAATGAAGCCAAATCCTTTTTATGAGCAAATTCCTTCCATAACTCCAGCAGACTTTACATTATCAGAGGACCTACTTGTTCAATACATACGCTACCACACATCGACCACTAACATCATTTTGGTCTTGTAAATATGAATGTTAAAGCACAAATGTTTCTCTCATAAATCAATGTACAATTACTTATGACTTTGTAACATAACTGTTTCTAGCAACTTGCTGTACACTGATCAGGCTTACTGAAACTGCATGGAGTTCGTGTTGTTCTACGTTGAAAGATATGTAAATGTAAAGCGCTCTGATACCCTATTAGGGTCATGTTCGTGCTATATAAAACACCAAATAAATAAATAAAAAAGAGGAATTAAACCCTGAAAATCAGTCTAGTGAGAGACAACGAACAATTGTGTTTCCATTAAACAAGCAGATATAGTCGCTGTAGCTCATTAAACTGGGACTCCTGCGGGTGGCCCAGGGGCGCTTGAGCAGCCACGTCCGTGCCAAAGGTACCAGTACCTACAAAGAACAATGCTTCGCATCTGGAAGGTGATGCTGGCAGGGCCAGACTGGGAACGCAAACCAGCCCTGGCAATTATGTCGGACCAGCCCCGGGAGGGGGGGGATGCGGGTGGGAAACACGGCTGCTGTGCTTTTGTTACAGTGGGCCGATATTGCAGCACTGCTGCAAAATCATCGCCCAGTAACAAAAACCACCCCCACCGGTCCAAAACCAGCCCCCACCCTTCCGGCCCATCGGGAAAACACCCGGTGCCCGCTATGGCCAGTCCGGCCCTGGGTGCTGGCACCGAATAGTGCCCGCTGACTGAGGTATCAGAGCTCCTCTGAGTATTGGGGCCACTTTCAGCTTTAGCTTAATTTAAAGCCCTGCGTCAGTGGTGAATCATTTCCAACATACGCCAAGGGCATGACAGGGGATGTCACACTGGGGTACTACACTGCTTCATATGACTCCGGGCACGTAACCAGACTTACTACCTATCTATAAGGGGTAGATGTCCTTTAACTTTCAGTAGCTGTTCGTGCTGGTTGGCAATCACCATTTGAAGTCTTCAATTTTGCAATTTGGACTTCTTGATTTTCCTGATATGCATGGGCTAATGTTCTAGACCGGATGTGATTTCATATTGAAGGACCCTGATCAACAATAATTGATACATAGTTCAATGATTCACTAGAAGTGCTGGGGAAAAAAATCTTGATTACGTCAAAACTGAATTTGTTTCTGGGTAAGGGGTATATGGGGACTGTTCCCCTAATACTCTTTCACTCAGTCTCAATCTTCAGAATTTCTTTGTCTCTGTTTGTATTAATAGGGATAGTGGTTATGTGCAGTGTTTCTCCTTGCCTCAGTCACCTGCTGTAAATCATTTGGTACAAGGCTTGTGTTGAAGATTCTTTGCTGAATCTAGAGAAAAAAATATAAAAGAAGGGTGGCCAAGGCATAGATGTCTTAAAGTGGAGAAAAGAGTTTATACTTAAGTAGCTTCAGTGCTCACACTAGTTTTATGACATGATCTATTTGCACTATTAAATGAGAAACGATCCAATTACAATATTGAGGTCATTTAGTATTGAGCGCTTTTTTTGGGCAAGATGGCGACCGTGTAATCGCAGCCGAATGGACCCTTCCTCCTGGTCTGCTTTGTGGAGATTATGCGAGATCGCATAGGGCGTGCTGTGGGGCGGTGGAGGGGCAGGGTGGGGGGTAGTAAACTCGGACATACGACGGAACGGAGGAAAGCAATAATTACTTTCCTCCGTTCCGTCGTATGTCCGAGTTACTACCTCCCACCCTGCCCCTCCCCGCCCCGCTCCGCCGCCCGCAGCACGCCCTATGCAAGCCACCACTGGGCCCAGGTCCACGCCTGCCTCTCAGCCCCTTCCCGATGGGCCTTTCCTCCGAGCCTGCTCGCCCCGGGAGCAGGCAGGGACGCGAAACCGGCATCCCCTGCACAGGGCGGCCAGTGGGGGTAGCTCCTCTCCTAACAAGCAATGCTTCTTGGCTGCGCGGAACCCGGCTGGTGTGAGCACTACGGACTGAAACTTTGGCTGGCTGTGTGGTGTTTAGGAGCTGTTTTCGGCGTACATTGCAGGAGCATGGCTGGCAGGCAACCTTCAAAGAGACACACGCCTCCTCGTATCAGGATGGGCCCCAAACCAGCGGCGGCTCAAAAACCCTGTGCAACGAACGCTAATGGTGGCGCATGGGCGAGAATGAAAGCTCCTCCCTAAGAAGGGCGGTAGTGGGGATGCAGCCCCTGAGAAAGTTGGCCCCGGTGTCAGTGGCACCGATGGGACCAGGAAGGCGAAGGGCTTTTTCAAGAGAGCAGATCAAAGCTCGGGCGCAGGATCAGGCCCTTGTGACTTGGAACCTGGGAACTCTCTCCGACCATCAGAAACGCTGCAGGGTGATCAGCAACATGGAACACCCGATATAAGCGGACAACAAAGCAGTGGGGAGACCGCTGGGCCGGTAAACATGAGTACTCCTGCGCAAGCCTGCCCCCCCTCTTTTCTAGATGCACAACCAGTTGTGAGAGCTGAATGTGAATGGGGGGTGGGGGAGAGATCCCCGCTATATCACCAGAGTGCCCCGCTATGGCCAAAACTGCACAAGCGCCAGGTGGAACAGGCAGAGTGGGCAGGCTGATAGAGTGAACCCAAGATGGCACTAGACTACAAAAGCCTAACCCAGTACCTGGACATGTCCTTTTTAAAAAGGCTAGTGAGCGCAGGAGGAGGACGCTAGGCAGCAACAGACGCACTTCAACCAGCCTAGTAGGTGAAACTGAAATGGTGGAACATATTTTTCACTATCAGACCAATCTGACTGGACTGGTGAGGACTCGGAGGGGGGCTGAAAGGTGGCCCGAATGATAGCTCAGCGAGTTGATCCAGCGAGATAAGTGACGGAGGGGATGGCCACGAAATGAAGGACTCTTGTCAAAACATCCAGGGGCGTAACAAAGGCCCCCACAGACCCTGCAGTGCAGGGGGGACCCCGAGCTCCAGGGGGCCCCCTCAGCAAAGTATGCTGGCCTGAGAGCTCCTGAGTGAGCCGGAAGGGGGGCCCTCCTTGTACTTTGCAGGGGGGCCCCCTCGAGTTTCGTTACGCCACTGAAAACATCAAAAGGATAACTCCACCTAAAGGAGCAATAGTTAATCCTGGCTTAAAGTGGGACTATTTAGCAATACCAAGACCAGAGGGAATCATCCCTAGTATTCAAAGCGGGGCGGGATAGCACAAACCGATCTGATTATCTTGGAGGCCATATACCAAGGGGTTAAGGCCCATCGTGATGAAACAAGGTGACAGCCGCAGAGCGCAAGCATCTTCAAACAAGCATTGGCATAGCCAATAGGTCTCGCCTTTGGGACCTTGTAAGTGTTTAGCCATGCAGCACACTATCCGAGGTGCTGTGCCACCAGGGATTGAACAGCTAAAAAATTACTACACACTGTGTCATGCAGTCTGACTCAGGAATACATGTTTGCTTGATACACAGAATGGAAAGTGTATCAACCAAAGTGCACAGTTTAAAATATTTTGCAAAGGACACCCTGCTGCTCCTTAGCCTTTCAATGAGGTAGAATAGTGGCAAACGGAGAAAGGGGGGTGCAGAAAAGGAACTTACAACAATGAAATGGAGAGAGAGAGAGAGAAAGAGAAAGAGAGAGAGAGAGATATGGGGTGTTGCGTTAAATCAAATGTCCTGTTCCCCATCTAATTGAAGAGGTTACTTTATTTCAGGCCCCTAGTTCAGCACTATTTTCAAAAATGTGTACCACACACAAGTTAAAATTGTCCTATTTCAAATGCCGGCAAACATACCACTTCTAACAAAAACCAACATTTACAACGTTTAGCAACGACTTCGAAGCGCTATATTTAAATAGGTTAGTCCCACTATCATATTTAGCTCAGATGTAGACCGATCCCTCCTCAGCCACTTCCTAGAAAGGGACAAACAGCTGAGCAGACTGTATGTACACCGATGGTTGACCGTCTTGTGTTATCAGAGTGAACACACTGCAGTGCGTGCAAGCGCTTTATGCACAGTTTTCATATTTGCACACGTCGTATATTATTTCTAACATCTAATTCAATAGAGGCGCTACTGTTGCACTTCGTGTCTGTAGGCGCCGCGTTTGTTCATGGAATTCAAGCAGCACCGCATAGGTGAGGGCTCCAGCTGTCCTGCTGCAGGTAGGAGCTTCTACGTGGGGAGAAAAATAATAATACATTTTATATAGTGCTTGTTACTGCAGTGTGCTGCGTCTAAGCGTTGTAAATAGCATATTTCTAGGAGGTTTGCCAACCTCGCAATGATGATAGACGGAGTTGTCTTTGCTTGGACGAAGAATCGTGATCTCGGCGACTAGCGCCTACGTCGCAGTAGTGTTGCCCGCCTAGGCACGATCATCACTGTAACTGCCCAGGGACAGTGCGTCTCTCTTGGACGCGGCTCACCGCCTGCACCCCGAGTCTGTGCTTCCATAAAAGCTCCTCCATATTTTACCAAGTGGAACCTGACTCCAGGAGGAGAGCGGGGCTGGGGCGGCAACCCCTGCCGTTTCCAGTTCACTATTAGAACATGTGTCATTTGTCTTTTAATGTTTTTGAAATGGGTGTTTCATCTGAGTAGTGTTAAAAGGTTTACCCGAGGTTGTCACGGATGCCACTAGCACGGCTTAGTCAGATATGGAGATTAGGCTATGTTAGGACGATATATCTAACAACTCACAATAGAGTACAATACTACACTCTAAGATGGCCGACATACGAATCACCCAATCGCAGTCGCCAGCAACTTATGCACAAATTTGGCGCAGTGACGTGAGCACTTTTGCACTGTATAAATTCTTGTTCACATTGTTGATAAAACCGCGCCACTCAATGCCAAATTTGAAGCCCTTGATGCGCGTCCACATCAAGGTAATAGCCAGAACTATAGACCTTCACCACATTCAAAGATGGGCTCCATGGTTACACTGTAGATGATGTCATGCCGACACCATCACACCACACACCAGGTGCGGCTAATTTACCATGCTTAATGGCACCAGGAGAGGGTATTTAAGACAGGAACCGACAACCTGTCTTTTCCTTCCTGATGCAGCGGAGCGGGTAGGTGAGCCGGACTGCTCTGAGCGGGAGCAGGTGAGTATGGATTACACGTTGAGGCTATGCCTGGTCACAAGCTTTTAAGAGAGGTAAGAGGTGCTGGGAATTGCTGACAAGTTACCGCTGGTCTTTGGGAAGGGTACGCTGACTCTGATGTTCTGTAGAGCTCTGCACTAAGACATAGCTTGGGCGCTGTAGGCGCTCTTAACACACCGCACGATTGGCATAATGTCGGAGCGCATGGTGAAGGCGCCAGCAGCTACGCAGGCAGGTCTGGGGCACTTTTGAGTCTGTTGAATAACCTTGTCAATGATACCAATTTCACGACTATGGGCTTACTTTAACCTGAACCATGCCCACTTTCACTTTTAATGCTCTAGAGTCATGGCCTTAGCAACTAAACGTTGTGCCTACAAGCCCACACCCAACATATTTTGTTGTTTGTTTTTTCCTTTTAATACAACAGCGACACTACGTTGAGTGTCCATATACTCCGCTGCGGTCTGATGAAGCAGCACTTGAATCCTTAAGAGGTGAGCTGATACTCACTCACCATGTTGTTCAATTACTCTAACTGGTTACACAGAGGTTTTATATTCTAAATACAAATGAAGGCACACGTAGAATGTGATATGCATGAAATCACGTTGTTTTTATCACTTGTATAGATTCAAAGAGGTTGTGTACGGTGAAACACACCCACTTGAATCAATGGGACCATGTACCAATATTTCCATTTGGTTTTTTGATCCTTTTTGTTTGTACTCTAGGTTGGCTGCTTTTCTCCGGGGCAACGTCCTACCGAGAGAAGAAGTGGTATGTAGAACCACACCATACACTGTAGATAGTTTTCATTTAGTCACTAGGTCCTGAGGAATCGCCAACTGATCTATTAGAGACATTTTATAGGCGAGAAACATGTTGACCACTAAGGGGTAGAGCGTAATTTTTGTCAGATTAAAACAAAATAGTCGCCCTTCTTCTTTTTACTTTTTAATCAGGTTGTGACCTCTCCAGAATAAAAATAATTATAGAGGATTCCCTTACCTGTTTTAACCCACACACCACATCTACATCTTACCAGGCCCCTCACACCCACGGCACCTATACGGCAAGGAACAAAAGATCTCCGATAAAGAGCCCCTTTATGGGTGCCCGTCGAGCATTGCAGCGCCGGCTCGGCGAGGAGCAGACCCATATGATGAAGCATGACACCTAGCTTGCTGGGTGTGTGAGGGTCCTAGTTCCGAAAGGAGGTATTCCCCACCTCCCCACCACTCTGAGTACTAACCAGGTGGCCAACTTGCCACCCAGGAACACCGTACCTCTTTTGTCTTCTAGTTCTACCCAGGGCAAGTACGGTGGACCTTTATCAAGCCCTCATTGTCCCCCTTGTTGTTTACTACCCACTATCAATGGTATGCATTTTTGTTCTGCTGAAATGCTTAGATCTAATTATTAACCTGCATAATGACAAGCATTTGTGAGTAGGTCTTTACAATCCAACTTCAGACGGTCTCGTCAAAAGGGGCAATTACCTCTTCAAAGCAGGTACTCAAACTCAGCAGCAGGTCTTGATGTTGAGATGTTTCTACAACAAAACACTGGAGTTAAGTCACTACTCCACATAGTGGCCCAGGGTTCACTCAGGGTTCGCTCTCCTATCAAGCTCTTGGGAGGTATGGATCCCAGGTCAAGATTATATCCCCAGTGGTTGAAAGATTACCTTGAGATACCCAATTCTACAGCTGATTGTTGTATAAAAGATCTTCGTACAAGAGTTCATGGCAAACAAAGGCCTCTACAAGTTATTTTGCCTTGAAGTAGGGTGTTGAATCTCTTGAACTGTCCGTTCGGGATTGGGTACTTATCAAGACACATTTCAGAATCACCAAAGGTGAATCATAGTTTTCTGGACCCGTGAAAGTTATTAAAGCAACCAGAGGGTCTGCGTTGCTTTAGGACAAGGGTTGGTGGAATTAAAAGGCTTTGGCATGAGTCACTGATAAACAGGCTGCAGTAAATAGGAATTCATGAAAAGAAAATGAGCAGGAATTGTACAATTGGATTAGTGATGATGCTGTTTCGAAAGCAAGTGAGGAGGGGTCTGGAGTGACTATTGGGGGTCATCTTGGTGCTGTAACTTCTAAACAGTTAGTTTCTTTACGTTCTGATGATAGTGATTCTCAGATCTCTTTATCTGAGTACACAAATATCCATTGGAAAATCGCCAGTTCTACTTCATTATCACTAAATGAGCGCACCCCACCATAAACCAGAACGCGTACTCCACCACAAACCAGAAGGTGAACCCCACTACAAACCAGACCGTGAAGAAGTCGGTTTGTTAATATTCCTTCTAAGTACCATGACTTTGAGCTTTACTGATCTTGTTGTTTTATTATTTTGTTTTTCCATATGGGGTAAGCTGATGCAGTAAGCTATACATGATGTTTCTGTATGGTATTTATAAATGTTCAATGTATTCTGTCCATCTCACCTGTACTATTACATGATTATGTGTTCCACATTCTAGAAGTGGGCAAAACGTATGTCTGGATTCCTGTGCCATCCTACTCTGGTTGGCAGATGCTGACTGACTCAGGTTCCTACATGTCCTGCTGGTCTGGCTGTAGGCTTGTTTATCTCAATAAATGCTTCTATGCACTTTTACATTATTATTATTATTATTAATTCATACTTGATATAGCGCATGGCTACCCTTAGGCATCCCGGCGCTGGTTGCAACCAATAGCAGAGTACAGTTTCAAGGCAGGTTCTGGCAGAGCCATGTTTCTAATTGCTTTCTGAATGAAAAGTGGTGAGTCAATGACCGAAGGTGGATCGGAAGCGTGTTCCATAAACTTGTCGCATGGTATGAGAACATTTTGGGGACTGTTGCCTGGAATAAATTAGCCGAACTCAGGCTACGAGAGGGCCGATAAAAGGACATCAGAGCGCGGTTGATTTTTGGGCCTGTACCCCATAGGGT
Organism: Calotriton arnoldi; assembly: GCA_963921515.1. Taxonomy (NCBI): domain Eukaryota; kingdom Metazoa; phylum Chordata; class Amphibia; order Caudata; family Salamandridae; genus Calotriton; species Calotriton arnoldi. Next base: position 291,546 of record CAWUFW010014788.1, read on the forward strand.
TTTATGCGCTATGCATAATGATTTGAACATTATGCGTTCTTTGATGGGTAGCCAGTGTAGGGCTTTTAGTGCCGGTTTAGCCGACTGAGTTCTGGGGATGTTGTGTAGCAGCCTAGCTGCGCAATTCTGCACCACCTGCAGTTTCCTTGTGGTGGCCTTCGGGGTGCCCAGGTACAGAGAGTTACAATAGTCCAGCCGGGGTAACACCAATGCTTGAACCATAGTCCTGCGTGCAGTTGCCGGAAGCAATGGCAAAATTTTCTGCAATTGCCTTATGATGCCATAGCAAGTAGCTGCTACTTGTACTGCTTGGTAGTCCAACTTTAGTGACCTATCTAGCCATATTCCTAAGCTTTTGATCCTTTCTTTGGGTTTTGGAGGTGGGCCCAAATAGTTGGGCCCTTTCAAAGAGGGAGAACTGATAGAGTGACTGCCAAGGATCATTAACTCTGTTTTATCTCCATTAAGTTTGAGATACGACTGGTCCATCCAAGTGGCCACCGTTCCCAAGCAGGCTTCTAAGTTGACTGACACCTTCTTAGGGTGGTTTAGAGCTACCACTAGCTGTGTGTCGTCTGCATAGGTCACAATCTGGACCCCATAAGGGAGGACTATCTCAGCAAGGGGTCTTAAATACAGATTGAAAAGGGTGGGGCTCAATGAGGACCCCTGTGGTACTCCACATGTTAGCGGGACCTTTCTTGAGGTGTAATTGCCTTCGAATACCTGGTATGATCTGTCTGTTAGGAAGGATTTGAACCAGGAGAGGGCTTTGCCGGACACTCCCACCGCTTGGAGTCTGTCAAATAGAATGTTGTCATTGACAGTATCAAACGCGGCGCTCAGGTCAAGCAGGATGATTGCCACTGTACCTCCTTGATCAAGGACTTTCCGTGATTCCTCCATAACTGTTAACAAGGCTGTTTCTGTGCCATGGTTAGGTCGGAAGCCTGTCTGTGAAGTATGTAAAATCGAGTGGAATTCAAGGTAATTAGTGAGGGTCTTATTTACATGTTTTTCTAAAATTTTGCTGGTCATGGGGAGTAGCGAGACCGGCCGATAGTTGCTCCACACTTCCGGGTTGAGAATGTTTTTTTTTAGTAGTGCCCTAACCATGGCATGTTTCCACGACCTAGGCACTGGGGCGGCGATTATGGAAGAGTTGAGTACTTCCAATAGTACATGTAGTATAACCTCCTTTACCTTGTTCATCAGGTGTACCGGGGCTGCATCACAAGGTGATCCTGATTTAATTTTGGTGAAAAGTTGGGAGAGCGTGGCTAGATCTAATGTGGGAAGATCTTCTAGAAGAGCAGAACCGCCCTCCACACTTTCTGATTCAGAGTCCAGGTTCTCGGGGCCAGAAGCTGGGGGGAACGTATTATATATATCCAGAATTTTTTTGTTAAAAAATTCTGCTAGTTCCATACAGCGTTGAGGTGCCGACTCTGAGGGTAATTCGGGCTGGGGGCAATTAGTCAGTTTTTTTGCTATTCGGGCGATTTCCTAGGAGCATTGGCTGCCCCATTAATTTTCTCCTCGTAGTATAGTGCCTGAGCTCTCTTAGTTTCTTTATGATATATTTTGATAGCTTCTCTGTATTTCTGTTTTTTCTCTAAGCTCACTTCTTGTCCTCTTCTGAAGCATATGGCTACCACATGTGGTTCCCAATTTCCCAGTAATAAATTCCTGATTTTCCATTTCGCCATAGATGTTGCGGTGCGTAGGTTTCACAATTAAGCTACATAGAGCTTGGAGCCACCTCTCCTCCTGCACAATTGTCAATCACAATGCAAGGAGTGACAGGGGTACAAGGTACGAATGTCAGTTGTTACATTGCAAGTTCTTGCATCGAGAGTCATTACATTCTGGTCAAATATCAGAGTGTATCTTTATATTGTACATCAGGAGTTCTTTACTTTGCAGCTAAGGTGCTAAGTATCTGTGTTATATATATGTATACATGTTTATAAAGGTGTATATGTAGTTACACACACATATTATACACACATACACATATATAAATATATATATGTGAATAAAAATATCATTTCCCATTTAATTGTAATTAATGTAATAAAATTATTCATAATTCATTTATTTTACATTTTAAACTGTCCTCTAATAAGATATTAATTTGTATTTTTGATGTAATTAAGATTAAATATATTTTTATAGTGGCACCCCTAAGACTAAAAAACTCCTTTCTACCCCATACACTAGCCATCTCTACCCCTAAGACTTCCTTACTACCCCATATACGAGCCAGCCCTGAGCCCTAAAAACTCTTTACTACCCCTACTTACACCCCATACCTGTGCCCTTAAAGCTCCTTGGTAGCCCCATACAAAGCCCATCCAGGAGCCTAAAATTCCTTCTTATGCCATACATCATACCTATCCCTGAACCCTAACAACTCCTTCCTACACATTACCCATCCCTGAATCCTGTTGTCCTTACTATCCCTATACACTACCCAATGCTGAGCCCTAAAAAAAGATTGCTACCCTTATTAAAACTTTAAATACGTACAATCTTAAAACTTATATTTTCATGTTTGTTTTAAATAAATTGTGTATTACTTTCAAAATTAAATAACTTAAAATTGAGTTATTTTACTTAAGTACTACTTATATTTACTATTTAAATCACGATTAACATTTTACGTGCCCTAGCTCGAGTGACAATTGTGCTCTTCTGCATGGGGCAGACAGGCCTGGGCTATTCCGTTCCACATTTCACCCCCGTTTCCTATTATCTTTCCACTCTTACCCTCTTCTTCTTTTCTTTTACGTTTTCCTCCTTCCTCTTGTCCTCCTTGTGTCTTTTTATGGTAATTGTGAGAGGTGTTGCATGCGATAGTTTGTATTTTGAATGGTGTGGTGACTGCACAGGCATGGTTTTGGGGTGAGTGATATGAACGATTTAAGTGGCTAGGGGGCGGTGGTGTACTGCTAGGTGTTATCAAAGTGTGACTGGCGCCGACGTGCCCCCTTACCCCCGGTCTACGTATTGAATTGAGAGTGGTGCGATTCGTGGTTGGTCAGCGGTGCACGGTGTTTGTAGTATTTTCTGTTCTCTTAGTCATTCCTTCTTGTTGCTTACTTCCCTCCCCTTGTTAGGTGGGGGTGGACGACAGACGTGCATTGATTGTGATTGCTTTTTAGGGTGGGACCTGTAGGGGTTGAAAATAATTGGGAAGGCACAAATTGTTTTGGCTGTGTTTACCCGGTGGGTGGGGTTCCTTTCCATATTGTTTTGGTTCTTGGCGGCAGCGATGGCAGGGTGCATGGGAAAGCTATGGAACAGAGAGATGGGTCAATTTAAATTCATAACATGTAATGTTTGCAGGCGCAACTCTTTTGTGAAGCGCTACAGGGTGCAAACATATCTCCGTAGACATGGAACGCACGTAGCAATGTTGCAGTAGACACATTTGTTGGACTCAGAGGTTCAAAAAATTCATAGGAAGTGGAGAGGCCAGATGTTCTCTGCCACATATTCCACCTATGCCTGAGGAGTGGTAATCTGGGTGGCGCCACAGGTTCCCTTCTGGGTTAGTGGCTTTACAGTAGACATAGAGGGAAGATGTTTTTGTGGATGGTTCACCCTCCAAGAATACACACTAAGCCCAACATGATGGCTGCTTTGCGGGCGGTGATGGACCGCCTGCACTGCATCTGTGTGGCGCGCGACACACCCTGGAATATAGGGCTACACGTGTTACACACCTACATGTGCCGTTTATAGCATGCTTGATCGGTTCCTGGTCTCCGATGAGGCAGCAGCTGCCGCTGTACAGACGCGCACACTGGGGCGCTTCCTACTGGACCATGCCCCGGTGCTAATGGAATGGGGGGTGTCCGGCCGAGAGTCCCCCTATGGCGCCTCCATCCAGAGGTCCTTAAAGATACTGTATTCCGGAAAGAACTTAGGGAGGTAACCACTGGGTATTTTGATACTAATTGGCTTTCCACCACTAGTAGGGGGCTAAAGTTGGATGTGCTGAAGGTGGTGACATGAGGGGAGTGCCTTCTAGAGTTGGAGGCATGAGGCGATGTTTGAAGAGGGAGCTTACTGAGGCAGATGAAGTATTGGCTGGACTGCACGGGACCCACGACAGAACCACACAGAGAGGCCCTACTGCAGACCCAGCGCAGAGTGGGAGATATCTGGGACAGACTGGATTGCCTGACTAAGCGTGAATTTTGCCAGTTGTTACATCAGGAGGGTGACAAGTCCAGGAGACTTTTGGTGTGGCTGCTGAAGCGGGACCGCCCACCCCCAATTATATTGATGCTCAGGCACCACAGCGGACTCGCAGTCACCACTCAATTTGGTGTCAATTTCCTTCTGTGTGAATACTTGGTGGTGGTATACAATGATGGCCCGCATATCGACCCGGCTGAGATCGGGGGTATTCTGGATGATCTAATGCTTCCACGCCTTACTGAGGCGCAGGGTGATAGGCTTGGAGGGGCACTCTGACTCAAGGATTCTCAAGAAGCTGTGCAGAGCATGGTGTGCTGTAGGGCCCTGGGACCGAATGGTCTCCCGGTGGAATTCTTCCAGACATTGCCCGACCCCCTGCTGCCTCTTTTGCTACAGACACTCCAGGAGGCTAAACGTGTGGGTGTTCTACCACCATCTATGCAGGAAGACCAGATCGTCATGCTCCTCAAGCTAGCTAAAGACCCACTAGATCCTGGCTTTTTCCGCTCGTTGTCTATGCTGGGAGCAGATGTCAAAATATAGGCTAAAGCATTGGCGATGCGTTTGGGCCGTGTGGTGACCCATTTGGTCCATGAGGACCAGTGTGGGTTCATGGCAAGCAGAGGGACACATATGAATTTGCAACAGCTCTCACATATGCTACATTCGGTGGCGGATTTTGATATGAGGGCGGCGGTGGTCGCTTTGGATATCGAAAAAGCATTTGATACTTTGCGCTGGGATTACCTATGGGAAGTTTTGGGGAGGATGGGTCTGGGCCAGGAGTTTATCTCTTGGGTCCATCTACTCTATTGCCAACCGATGGCGCATGTTCGCAGTGGAGGTGTGATTTCTGAAGGTATCCTTATAGAGAGAGGCACAAGGCACGCCTGTCTATTGTCTCCGCTCCTCTTCACTCTGGCAATGTTATGTTATGTTAGAGAAATTTGTACAGCGCAACATTTACCCTGGGGTGTCCTGGCGCTAGCTACTGTCCTCCCCGTGATACATAACTTACAACCTGTTTATCAATCAAACAGCCACGTTTGATTGATATTGCAATGGAGCCACTGGCGATCTGGCTGCGACGAGATATGGCCCAGTGGGGTATCTTAGTGGGTGATCGCACTCATGTCGTTTGATTATAAGCGGACGACGTGCTGCTTTATGTTCATCATCCAGAGAGGGCAGTGCCTGCGCTTTTGGACCTGCCGTTCTTGTTTGGAGTGGTTTCGGGGTTGCACGTTAACCGCCAGAAGTTGGCTATCTTACCGCTGGCGAGACTGGTCAGAGTGGCTGCTGCAGCTCTCCCTGTTACGGACGTCCGGTGGTAATGCAACCACTTTCGGTATTTGGGTATACAGGTTGCTCAAACCGCTGAGGCTCAGTATGCCTCCTTGAACATGGGAGTGGTCCTTGCCGGCTGAGAGGCTTCTATTGAGTTTTGGAATCACCTTCCTCTCTCTGTTATGGGAAGGGTGGCCCTGAGCAAGATGGTTTTGCTTCCCCGATGCCTCTATGCTCTTCAGAATTTCTTCTGCTACATCCTGTGGGCTACTTTCACCACCTTCAATAGTCTTCTGATTTCCCTGGTATGGGCTGGTAAACACAGCAGGGTGAAGTTAGAGGTCCTGAGCTGGAAATGGAATCGGGTGGCCTGGGCCTTCCAGACCTGCGCCTCTATTATTTTGCAGAGTTATTACAGTATGCGGCACAGTGGTGTGCTGAGGGTCTGAACACTGAGAAGGCTTTATTGGCAGAGTGGGGTGCGGAGATGAACCTCCCAAGATGTCTCATGATGGGGCGCAGACTCCTCCGAATTATCCATTCATAGTGCTTCAAGTTGCGGGGGCCCATTCGCTCTGCTCCATGGCTTCCGTCAAATACAGAACGTAATGGACATTATGAGGTAGTATGCTGGTGGGTGTTTAACGTCTGGGGATCTATATCTCAACAGGACCTTCCTTTCCTATGCGGATGCAAGAAAGTGTTACCAAGTACCAGATGGTCAATTTTTGAAATATGCAAAAATATTGCGCACAGCCCGCGAATTATGGACGGTTTTCCCAGATGAACCGGAGGAGTCACACACCTTGACTTTATTACTCGATTCAGGCTCCTCTAGGGGACTGATCTCCTACATATATAATGGCCTGAAGGCGGACCGTAGGGTTGATGTGTCTAAAATCCAAAACAGATGGTTGGCAGACCTACCGTTACCACTTACAAAGGGGGAGTGGTGGCGAGCATTTGCGCAGGTCAGGGAGGTAGCAAGTAACGCCTGCCTTAAACTCGCGCAATTTTATTATCTGAATCCCATATATCTGACACTTCGGCGATTATCAAGTTTTAACGCAGCGCACCCTCCGACGTGCCCCCGGTGTAGTATAGAGCCAGCCGTGTTCCTTTACATGACTTGTGATTGTGCCCAGCTTCAGATATATGGACAGAAGTATTGTGTGTGCTTCAGGATGTTACGGGGGTCCGTATTGAGGCTTCAGTTAAGCATTGTCTTCTGGGTGTTCTCCCGGCCCCCAAGGCCAGGTCCTGTATGAGACACAAGATTTGCCATCCTCGGACTTGTATTGGCCACATGCCTCACTGCAATACACTCTACACCCGCCCCCCAATCCCACCCTGGCTGGACAAATGGAGGGCTGATTTGAGTGAATGGGGCGTGGCTGAGGAGCATCATTTATGCTCGGTTCACACTGACGAGAATGTGGCTGCCCGCCGCCCCCGAAGGGGGCACCCCTAAAAGGGCGGCCCTTTAGTGCCATTGCGGCACAAGCCTACCCCTCGCTCTAGCCCAGAGGGCTTCCGCCTGGAGCCCGCTGTCCAGGGGGTGTGGGCGTCACTTCCGGTACGCCCAGGGGGGAGGGAGGGTATGTATACCCCTCCGACCCTCCCAGCGGCCTCTTGTCCGCCAGCCACGCCGTCTAAGGGGTCGTGCGGAGCAGCTTGCAGTGGATTACTTCTCCGAGTTTCGGAGGTCATACGGACGGCGAGTTGAGGTGAGCCCCAACACCTCTAATGGCAGGGTCTCACCATGCTGCCATGAGCAGTGTGGGATCCCCGCCCCAGTTGCACGTCCCGGGCCTTGGTCCCACTGGGGGCTGCTGTAGTCGGCACACGCGGCGTTCAGAAGACAGTGGCACTTGGCTGCCACTTTCGGTTTCCCCCGTACAAGGGGCACTCTGTGGACTGCAGGGGTGCTGCGGCGGGCGGCTTGGCCAGATCTAACCGCCGCAAGCAAGTAAAAGGGGCTGTACTCGTCTCTCCTGACGAGCCACCGTTGAACGGCCCCTTCCAGGATTAACCCGAGAGGGTTTCATAGTGGGGATACAGTGCAGCCAGGGGCAGTAGTCACCACAGCGAGTCTGAAAGCGTAGGAAAGAGCCGCCCCTGGGGCTCGGCCTCAGCTGATATGCTGAGAGTTTAGTGTAGCTTGATGCCGACTTTGGAACTGGAGACCCGAGTTCGAGTCTCGGTGTTGGCTCTCCCCTCCTTTATTTTGTCCTGCTTTACGTCGTACTATGGCTGAAGATAGAAGGTGCTCCATGGCTCAAGCGCACTGGGGGTGACACACAAAGCCCTCCGCATGCCAGCTATTTACGCCTTTAGGCCGCGAGAAGGTAACGCTACTGTTTCCGAGCCATTATTACCGACTAAAGAGTTTCACATGTTCTACAGGGACGCAAGTCCCTCGCAAGCACAGCTCCAACGTCATTCGTGTAGGAGCTGGGGGGGGGGGAGGGGACTCTGGCCTGCGCTCAAAGTTAAAGTATTTATGGATGTTTGTACACGTGCCCCTACTGGTAGTCAAGCAATTTAGTTGTTTTGTTCGATGTATAAAGGGATAATGCCTGTTCCCGAATGCCTCGTAGGCTGATGACTATCTGGCTTGAATTTGTGTTTTATTTCACGCAGGAGGTAGCGCAAGTGGTTACAGTGGGGCGCTAAGAGAGTGGTAGTAATCATTTTAATAATTATCACAAGTGGTTTGCAGGGGCATTAGTGGACCCACGAGGAAGGCCTTCACAACACTCCCATTGCTAACAATTCTTCATAATTTACAGAGTTGACTTTGACTCACTGACAGGGGTAGTCACCTATCCTCAGAGGGGTGCTTTAGCACCAGGGGGCACTGTCCCATGGTTGTTTTACGTTCGGTCGAAGGTGTCAACTGCTGAGCATGCTGGAGCCTACCGTGATCATAGTGGGGCAAACCGCAGCAGGAAAACTACGGAGTCAGGCGGGATCTGATGGGCCCCAAAGTGCAGCGGCACTATTTAGAGGAATTACGGCAGAGGTAGTGTGGACTTGTGCAATAGCCGAAGAACTAACTAAGGACACCCAATTTCCCCGGTGTTCCTCTGCAATTTGTTGAATTGTCTGGGTACTTGCGTGGCTCAGGGTGGCGCAGAACAGGCAACGTCACATGATGTATGTCGGTGGGGCGTGTGCTGTGCCGGATTATATGGGCGCAGCGTCCTTGCTAGGTGGAACAGCCCCAGTTCCAGCGTTCTGTTCATAGCCAGTTTGTTGTCACAGGACTATATCACTGTTTTCAGCCTACACTATTCACAGGGTGCACTCAAGGTTCATGTAGGGGCCGTTAAGGTGGGGTCCTTACAGTGGTGCCTTGGTGAGCGACCTGCGCAGCGGATTGGTCGGTTGTGGTGCCTTTCCTTGGAGTTGGGATGCTCAGGACAAACCTCGGCTTGTCCCGTTGGCGCCTGGGGGGGCGTGCGCTGTGAGCAATCAGTTTCGTTTTATTGCACTGCAGGTAGACTTCGCTGCTTGGCCATCGAGGTCCTTGTGCCACCAAGGGTTATGGAACATGTGTACACCGCGCAAGGCGCCTCCAAGCCTGGAAATCACTGATATCGATATGTCTTCCTCATCTTCATTGTTTGATTTTGCTCGCAAGAAAGTGTCAGTCATAGTCCTTTAAATGTCACTCATAGTTGCACTGAAATGAGGGAAATGTCACACATAGCAATCTGAAACCTTGGCAGCCATGGATGGGGGCGGCTAGCTCTTGGGTGGCTATGCAACTGAGCTGAATGGTGGTTTTTTATCTGATGCAGGTAGAAACATTGACTGAGCCAATAGATGGGCTTGTTGTAGGTGTAGTGTTCCTTTTGTAGTAAATATAGGGACGCAATGACATAGCAGCTAAATACCAGGCAAGGCACGGCCTTCTCCAGCACGCGTGGGTGGCTCCGACGCTTTAAAAACACGACATCCTGGAGGTTTGAGGGCAGGAGTGCATATACTTGTAATCAACAGCACATGCTGTAGTACTACCAGCTGCTCTGGGGCCAAATTATTTGGGGCACCTGTTTGGAACAGCCTTAATTGACACAGCTCAGTTCGTTCATGCCCACTGTGAGGGAGGTTACTGACAGTGCACTTAAGTGGCACCAGTGCCTTAGATCTCTATTGCGTCCCACGAGTCCTAGTAGTGCTCCCACTAGCCGGGGATGCCCATGGGTCTTTGCGTGGGTAATTAATGTTTCCGGGACACAAAGACACCTGTTGCTTAAGGCCTCATGCTCCCATTGCTTCACCCTTGGTTTGGTCATCCATAAGGGGGGCCAGTCACTTACGTATAAACCGTCGGTTGGCTACGCTAGAAAGACTTTTATCACTCCTGAGCTGTAGGACGGTGGCCCGATTGACCTAGTGAGTTATGTAATCCCTGTGATGTCATGAGGAGGTTTGGTAGCACAGGGTAATAGGGGCAGATGGTACTAAGTCCCTCTTGTATGGCCGATACGAAGGGTAATTAAAATAAACTGGTATGGAGTCTCTTCTGTAGTGTGCCACTGTGGGAGTGCGGTTGGCACATTAAATTTACACTGCCCTGGGATAAGCCAAAGTCTCTGCCTAGCCACCTAGGGGGTGGGCAGGTGTCAGCCTAAGTGTGTGCTCCCTTCTCCTGACTAGAGAAGTGGGTTCGCCCAGGCTTAGGTGCATACCCTAGCCAACCAGAAGCTCCATTTACAACATTGGTAGAGAAAGCCTAGGAGTGGTTTGCAGTCCATTCACAACCGCACCACAGGGCGAATGTTTTAGGCCACAAGGTTTGTGGAGGGCTCTTGTGTGGGAGCCTGGTGAAGAGCTAAGGTCAGGCTAGGATGTCTCGTGCTGACCTAGTGAGTTATGTAATCCCTGTGATGTTATGATGAGGTTTGGTAGCACAGGGTAATAGGGGCAGATGGTACTAAGTCTCTCTTGTATGGACGATACGAAGGGTAATTAAAAAATTGTGTGGGAGCCTGGTGAAGAGCTAAGGTCAGGCTAGGATGTCTCGTACTTTCCCCGCACTGTTGAGTCCCAGTCACAAGCGGATTTTATTAAGGTCAGCTGGTGGTGGATCAGGAAGCGCCTAGGCATCAGTAGCACTGGATGGCTCTTGTGTGGGAGCCTGGTGAAGAGCTAAGGTCAGGCTAGGATGTCTCGTGCTTTCACCGCACTGTTGAGTCCCAGTCACGAGCGGATTGTATCAGGGTGTGCTGGCTGTGGGTCAGGAAGCGCCAAGGCATCAGTAGCACTGAGCGGCTTACAGCCAGAGGTGGTATCCGATGCACGGGGCATTTGTTAGATTAGAGCCCCACTCGGAGGTACCGCCTTAAGTGCTTGGAGGTCTGGTGGCACCGCCTTTCAATGGAAGCCATTGTCTGGCGGGCTGCTCTGAGCAGAGCATTGGCAGGCGTAAGTAACAGTTTCCGTTACCAGTTCAAATGTGCATCTTTCACTAAGTTACTCAGATAACTGGGACAGGAAGTAAGGTGGGCTGGATAACTCTTGCTTCTACCTGCATTGGCACATCTTGTCAGGAGTGATTGTCAAAGGGATTGCACTTCAGCCAGGTATTGTTAGCACCCATCCACACCAAACCGAGTGTTTAAGGTCACCCTGGGCCGCATTTACACAGCCCAGTATTAGGCCCTTGTGGGTCAGTGCCATGAATTACTAAATTGAACGAAACAGGAGGCTTGCCCGCGGGTTATACCAGCAAAAGTTTGGGGAGAGCTAGACTCCGCCCATGGTCAAGGGGTAGGTTTAAGTAGTTGGAGTGGCACTCTTAATTGACCAGGGGTTCAATGCGACACTAGGGCATCGCCGCTTTGCGGCCAGAGCACGGGCATTGTGTGGTTCCCAGGGGGCAGCAAGTGTAGGCAAGGCGCTTTCCAAACCTGGCACCAGAACACAAGGTAGTCAGGGCCAACTTGCCGGTTGGGTGACGTGTGTAGGCACCTGGGTAGTTGTCACTCCAAGAAGAGGTGAGTTGTCTCCAATAAGTGGGCACAACATATATGTGTGTCTCTGGCCTTACAGCGGTGTGGAGCCTGTCTCATTTAAAGGTACGCACAGGCGAAAATTGTGTACTTAAGGTTCGCATGGCCAATGTGGTTATGGTATCTCCTAGCCTACCCACTGAAGGTGTACTGCAGCTAAACAGGGAACTGGGAATCTTGGTTTCCGTTACATTGGCAGGTTTTAAAGCAGCCAGGGTCGGCAATGGACAGTAGGTACTGTGCATCTGTGATCCGACGGCAGTTATGCAAGCGGGATGCGCTGCGTAAGTTGTAATTGCACGAAAGGGTGAGGTGTCTCCAATAGTGGGCGCAAGACAGGTATGGTTTCAAACCAGCTTTGATACCATTAAGGTGTTCACCAAGGTTTAGCAATCGAAGGGGTTTGTGCAACCGGCTGGTCAACGGGGGAAGTAAGTGCTCCCAGAACCTAGGGCAGGTGACAAGTTCCTGCAGTAAGCGATGCCCGGTTAGCTATGGTAGCCTCGCTGGGTGGTGACGCTGCCAGCCAACATAGTGTGCTGCCGTCCCAAGAAATGGGGAAACAAGGTGTCAAGCACAAAAGGCTACTATGTAAAAGATCATTTGGCACGTCCAGTGATCAACAATATGTAAAATTTAGCGGAGCAGGTAATTTTCCACCTATGGGGTTGCCCAAGGGTGGGCAGTGGGAACGCCCCTGTCCCCCTGGTCTGGAATATTCTAGGATGGGGGTTAGGTAGGACTTAGACAATCCTTAAGGTTAGGCACCATATCGCTCAGTGCGCACTGTATTGAATCAGACAGATCCTCTTAGCTGGTATGCCTAGGGGGTTTCTCCACAGAGGGAGCTGAGCTGGCGGAATTCCCATAAGGAATAAGGGATGCATGGCATGGGCAGGTGGGCCCCTCTTGCTCATTGTCACATACTGCTAGTTATGACATTCCTGTGCGTCATGATTTAGAAAGCAAAGGGACTGCAAAGGTTAAGCATAATCTTCCTCGCCCGAATAGCCAAAGCAGGCAGGCGGGAGTGGGAGCGGTTACCTAACAAGGGGGCTGCTGTCCCATAGATGGGGGACACAGGGGTTCAGGCACACACAGTGCTAGAAGGACGGCAGCTAGGTGGGACCAGCAAATAGATGGGGCAATGTGAGCCTTGGTGTTGGAAATCGTCCCGCCCAGAGTTGGCACGGGGCTAGGTCATGTGAGGCAGATGAACTTTCCCCGCAGGAGGGTGAATAGTTCTTGGCACAGGTTCACAGGACAGAAGAGTCTTTGTTTTCTTCAGACACTAGCTGACCTAGGCGAAAGTCAAGGGCTATTGTGATAGAGATGGGGTTCATCTATCACCAGTAGGGAGTGATCTCTTCCCTTAGATTTGCAGGAAGCCTGGAAATGTGCGGTCGCATGTGGAAATGCGCTGTTTGGTGAGTTCAGCAACTACATGGGTCAATGTGAAGCTCTGATGGGCGGAGTTGAGCCCCCGCTAAGGTGGCATGGAGGTAAGTCAGGGGAGGCCGTGGAACATCCCAGTAAGAGGGAACTGTTCAGGGCGTAAGCTCGCAGACCAGAGGGGACTGGGTTTCATCGGACACGAGCTCTTCCAGGCAAACGTTAAAGGTTACTTTGAGGAGGACGGGGTCCACTTGTCCCCAGTGGGGATGGACTTGTTTCTCCTGGATGTAAAGGAATGTTTGGAAAGGGCAGGTTGCAGGTAATAGGAGGTGCAGTGGTGGGGGGCCCTGGCTGCGACTGTGGCCGCCTCCAGGGCTGTGGCGGAGTTACAGGGCGATCTGGAAGCAGTCTGGTACAGTAAGGGTACCTCTGCGGCAGACGGGTACAGTAAGGGTACCTCTGCGCGGCACAATAGGGGTGCCAGAGCCAAAGACCAGGATCCTCAGGGCAGGGTCCTGGAGAACCGTGACGGCGCCCCGTTAGTCCTTCGGGCGGTTGGGGGCCTGACCAACCGGGGGTTTGCCCTGCTACGCTCCGCCCTGAAAGGGGCGCGTGAGTAGGATGGTAACAAGGTGCCACGTGATCCGGTGGTGGATCAACAAAGGTGTAGTGCTGATCGGCATACATCCCACAGTGCTGGCTCATCAGGCGGGCAGGGGCAGCATAGGTTGGATGGCTGCCTGCCCATGGATCGCCCGTAAGATAACCCACCTTATTGCATACTCTTGTATGGAATAAACCTGCGACAAGTTTTTCCCATAAACAAAGTGTCTTGTGTGTTTATTTATGCACGTTCGCCTATGGGAAGGTGGGGGATGTTGCTGGTATTGGGACTATGCAGAGCGCGACCTAGAGACCTGAGGCTGATGTCGAATGAGGAGCCAGGAGCGGCAGCAATGGCACTTTCCCCAGGCTGCGGGATCCACCTTGCCCATATTGGCACCGGAGGTTACTCCCTCGAATGTTTGACTGATGCCGCATGGAGTTTGCGGGTGTGGGGTTCGTGTGTGGGGGGGCGCTATCAGTTGAAACGCTTACGGTAAGAGTGGTTGTGATCCCCTGTAAGTGTCCAGTGGACCTGCGTCGGACGGGGCTATGCATGGCTGCCGGATATTACTGAGGTCCAGATAAATCATGATCCTGTATCTGTAGGTTGAGTTGTTCATTGCCAGATTCTCTGTGCCTACCCTGCAGACAAGCCCCTACCCACCAGGTATGACAGTTGTGTGCCCTAGAAGCCCATGTATATTCTGCCCCTGTTCCTTGTGCGGGGCTCCTGTGGGCGATAGCACCTGTTTCCACTTTGTTTCTGCCATGTTTATTGTTTATTGTTATATTTTAACTTGGATGGTTCATTTCAAAAGTAATTGTACTGCACGTTAATATGAAGATATATGTTTCATTATGTTGCTCCTGGGTTGACAGTACCGACAGTTTACCCGGTTTAATGTAAGAAGCTGCATCGGTAATCCCGATTGCATGATAATCCTTACTTTTTCTTTTCACTGCTCCTTAACCTTGTGCGACAACATGTAATGTGCCTTTTTGTGCAATTCCAAATTAAATGTAAGTTAAAAAAAAAACATTTTAAGCGCCCTAACCATAATATATGTAAAATAATTAAAACATTCTTGTGAAGTGAAGACTCCAGATGAAATGACTGCGGTCGAATGACTCCTGATGTAGCGGTAACATACCACAATACACGCTATCGCAAATCTCCCAGTCCCAATGCCATAATCCAGTTAACAATCCCACTTAGCTTTTAAAGCTACGACTTGCCATGCTAGTGACACCTGCAAGTTTTTGCACTTCTTGCCTCATCAGCACATGTCTGACCTTTAACCAGTTACCACTGATTGCCTCTCTGGACAAGATCCACCACAAACTAAATCTGTTAATCTTCGCCAACCTGTGTTCAGCTAAAAAGGTGATGATTATAGCCCACAAAAGCTCACATATGACAGAGCAGCAAGCAGTATTGAGGTCTGCAGAGGGTAAGGCTGGAAAGGGGATGGACGGTGCGGGTATATGTGTTTGCCAGTACGGCAGCATTACGGTTGTTCTTCAAAGCATGACTGAGGTATACTCACAGACCTACATATTGCCATGGTGGTAGGGCAGATTCACATACCCTCTTCCTCCTCTTGTACGTCTGTAAAAAGACTTTGGAAGAGCTCGACAATAACAGCCCTTTGATGCCAGGTAAGTTTGAACATTCGTACTACTAGTGAACATTTGTCCAGCTTGAACAGGTCTCTTTGAATATACCTCACTGTTCTCTTCATTTTCACTGTTTTTCAGCCAGAAATTCGTGATGTGGCTGTACCTCATAGCCCTGCTGGGCCTGTACTGTCTCTATCGCTGGCACAGAGAGCAGCAGGTGGTTTCAAACCTCCCGGATAAGTATGTGTTGATCACCGGCTGTGACACTGGCTTTGGGAACCAGCTGGCACGGCAGCTGGACCAGCGCGGGATGCGCGTGCTCGCCGCGTGCCTGACGCAGAAAGGAGCAGAACAGCTGCAGGGGGCCACTTCCCAAAGGGTGAAGACCATCCTCCTGGATGTCACCAACAGCAAGAGCGTGACTGCCATGGCACAGTGGGTGAAGGAACAAGTGGGAGACAGAGGTGAGGATAAAGAAACACTGTACTCATTTCATTAGGTCTCTCATGATCCTAACTACAGTCTATATTCTCTCAGGGTGCAGAGAACAAAGAACTGCTTTTACATTCACGGACAATATAAGGGAAGGCGATGATGCATGCCATCACTCAAACCTGGCCAAGATGCTACCTTTACTTTGTTTCCACAACACCCAAGATATTTCTTTTAGTCTCAATGGCGTTTTTAGGTCTGGCATTAGCTAAGACCTTTTGGTTTTACTAAAATCATATGTATAACACACTTACTTAAAGGGGCTTTCAGCCAGCTCTTCATCCATTAGTCAGTTGTTGTGTCGTTCACATTGTGCTTCTGCCCACCACAGCGTACAGGTCAGTCTACTTCAGCCATTCTATAACTTCTCTTTAAGTGACTGTATTTTGCTCTTTCACAAGGAGCACATCCACACACAAGGTAGTCCCCTTTGGTGCCAGTGTTTTTGTTTTTACATTAATATTACATTAGTGTTGCCTTAGTGTTTAGAGCCTCTTGTAATAGCAAGAAACTTACTCCAAGCTCTTCATACAGAGGGCACAATCCAGGCTCATCAGTTCCAGTTGCCTGCTAATGCTGTCATAAATTCAATTTGGAATAGCCTACATTATCTGACTGTGCTATTTTATAGCATATCAAATTGCGTCCATTTGAAGCTGCTCTTTATGAAATGATCTTATTTTAAGCATGTGTGCAATGAAGTACATTTATAACTGTACTCCTGCAGGTCTTCCTTGTATGTAGTTTAATTGAGGACTACGGTTCTACTGGTAAACCAATTCAGTCTGTATATCCTACTTGTATGGCTTTTTAGTTTGCCATTAAGTGTTCTTTTATGTCATGCTTATATAGATATTTAACTATTATATTACTGATTGAAGATGTGCTGTTTAATCTGTCTGTCTGTCTGTCTGTCTGTCTGTCTGTCTATCTATCTATCTATCTACCTCCTGTCTATCTCTGCCTATCTATCTATCTATCTATCTATCTGTCTATCTCTGTCTATTTACCTGTCTGTCTATCTCTGCCTATCTACTTGTTTGTCTATCTCTATCTACCAGTCTGCCCATTCATCTCTATCTACCTGTCTGTCTATTCATTTCTATCTGTCTGTCCATTCAACTCTATTTACATATCTGTCCATTCATCTGTATCTACCTGTCTGTCCATTCATTTCTATCTGTCTGTCCACTCATCTCTGTCTGTCTGTCCGTTTGTCCGTCTGACTATCTATCTATCTTTTCAAGCCTCTCTATTTATATTCTTTTTAACGCTGTCTATTGGTAATAAAGATGTAAAAAAAATTACAAAAAAAGAATTAGCAAAGGCAAGAGGCTGACAGCCAACGCCAGACCGATTGACTTTTTTTTTAGGTCTGGTGTTAGCTAAGACGTTTTGATTTTACTAAAATTATATGTGCAACATAGTTACATATGGGGATTCTCAGCCAGATTGCATCCATTAGTCTGTTGTTGTATCCTTCACATTTTTCTTCAATCCACTCCAGCATGCATCACAGGGCAATGGACCAGCCCACTTCAGCCACTGGCTGACTTCACTGCGAGTTACGGCATGCTGCCCTTTCAGAGGGAGCACAATGTAGCTCCATTCAGTGCCAGTTCAGTGCTAGCATAAATGCTAGTAGAAGCTTGAACTACCAAGCTCTCAGGTGTCAGGTGCTGATTCAAAAAGGTGGGCCTATAATGCCTAGCTACTGGGCGGCTTACTAGGAGGGTTGAACATGACTTATACCAAGTTGCCATAAAGGTTTCCATCTAGGTCTTATTAAAAAGCTGTAAAGGCTCTGAAGTAGCAGGCCCAGAATGTAAGATTTCTGCAGCTGTAGGTCCAACACTTCTGCTGCTCTCTAGACTACTATCGCAATACATGAACTCTCATCTGAGAGGGGTGGCGCAATGGGGAGTCCAACTCTGTCTCTGGAGAAGTATTTAGGCCACTGGCATACTAAATATCTAAATATAGGCCAGCATTTATGTAATGGGGGGAAGCAAATTGTTTGCCTCCTCATTGTCATCCTCATAATTGAGACCATTTTGGGGCCCTTAAATGGTGTCAGAATCCATTCCGAACAAGGCTTCTAGCATATGATAATACCAATGACAACTGGCTGGGGTGCATCCGAGGTTGAGGGCTGTGCATTGGAAATATTTTAATGTGACATAGACCTTGTGTGTGCCAATGTCAGCTCCAGATCACAAATGGGCACCAGAGTGGGATCCAGAGTGGGCGCTGCTGGAGTCTGGGCCAGCGCCGGGTGGTTCTGAGGAGACCTTCAGTGTAGAAGTGGATTCATTGGCTGGCACTGCCAGGGAGGCCAGGCAAGGGCCAAATGAGCTGAATCCGCTAGAAGAAGTCCAACTAGGGGTCCCTGCAGCTCAAAAGGGACTTTAATGCATTCCAGAGGATGCAGTCATTGCCTAACAAGTTGCAGCATGGCCTCTCTAAAGGCGTTATCTGCTACAGAATTACCAACGGGCTAGGAAACACACCCCGTGCCGGGACCAGCCTTGAAACCGACTCAGAGTCGGAAGACCACAGTTAAGTTGAGTCCTTGGAGTGTTGACTGCTTGATTTCTCCCAGGAGCCAATGTGGCGACACTGGGATTTGTCCCACTTGGACTTCTTTGCCTTGTAGCCCGACTTGTCACTCACTTAGTCTTCAACTTATGGCAAGAAGGTGGCCTGGAGTGTGACCTGGAATGAGAGTGGGCCACGCCACTTTGAGTAGGAAAGGGTTAGCTGTTTAGAGCGAAACCTACCTCACGTTTTGTGTTCAGCAATGTATAGCTTTGTTTCTTGTTCCCTGATTACCTTAAGGTACATCAGGAAGCATTTACCACATTACGTTGACTCATGCCCGTACTGGAGAAACCACAGGTAGACATTGTGTAGATCCATGCCCACACCTGCAGTCATGACACAGTTTGAAGTCTGTAGCTTTTGGGAGGGACACTTCGTAGCACACTATCTTTTTTGCAAAAAATGCAATTTTGGAATTGGTGAATCTGGGCAAAGTTGGGAGAGCAGCTCAAGAATCATGTCTAAGGGTGTGGAATGGAGAGACTTACATTGCACAGGAGAGGTGCCAGTATATGACTCCACACCAACAGTTCTAGGGGTGGAACAAGGTCGCTGCAGAGTCTCTTGGTGGAGTGTAGACCAATTGCTGTGAAAAAAATCCAGATCCAGTCTGGCACCTGGGAAATGTACAAGGTGAAGAATCTACAGTTGGAAGTATCCATCAGAAATAAACATTATTTTCCAAAATGTAATTGCCACCAACTTGCTGAGAGTTGGGCATGTCCTTTTTTTTCCAACTGTCAAATTAAACAAGCATGTGCAATGCAATAGGTCTTACATTTGTGAGTTTAAGCTATTGGCATTGTAAATGACAATGCCTTTTATTTATCTGTTTTGATAATTAACACATAAATAAAAGGCATTGTCATTCACAATGCCAATAGCTCAAACTCTTGTAAATGCGAGAACTATTTCACTTCAAAGAAGCGGCCGCCATTGTCCCGGGCTGCTTGGAAAGTGAAAGAGCCCATAGCCCGCTGAATGTTGCAGGAAAGCATGTCGT
The DNA here is from genome assembly GCA_963921515.1 of Calotriton arnoldi. Classification (NCBI taxonomy): domain Eukaryota; kingdom Metazoa; phylum Chordata; class Amphibia; order Caudata; family Salamandridae; genus Calotriton; species Calotriton arnoldi. The sequence goes on from CAWUFW010014788.1 coordinate 310,785, forward strand.
GCCTGCAGGAGGAGAAACTCATTAAAGAAAACAGTGCTTACAGGCTAAATAAGACATACCGTGTAACAACAGAAGTAAAAGGGCCAGTCCTCATGGGAGGTTACAAATGAAGACAAGGCGGTACTAAGGAGAGACTAACAAGCCTATTAAGGAATCGGAAGCCAGCATTTACAAAGGTCAATGACACAGGTCAATGAAAAATATGGGGGGAGAGTGGGCAGAGCTTCAAGTCCAAACTCTAATACAGCATGCCTCGCAGAGCAGCGCATGTAATGTCCAGGAACGACCTAAAAAGGAACTGTTTTATTGCATACAGCTATCACTTTACCAGAAGGTCTCCTGGAAGGAGGGGGGACCTGGTCAATTTCCCACTTTTATCCTTGAGTAAAAATGGATCTGTTGCTAATGCAGGAATGGAGGCCTGTGAGGGCCAGCAGACCATCTTCCATCATTTGCATACATACATTCGGGCTGCTTTTAAAAGTAAAAGCTACTTTCATGGAGCAGCATTGGGGGGAAACAAGCAGCGGTCCCCTGGACCTCTGCTTCTCCCAATATGCTGACATTCCATTATTCACAAGGGGAAGCTATCCTTTAGGGTCACCTTCTATTTAGAGAATTTGTTACCACCCCCTTTCGGGACTTGGTACTTGATCAATGCCTTGTTACTGCAACTCCATTTACAAACCATGGGTGCATTATATAACGACTTGCAAAGGGGGGGGGCATTACTAGTCCCTTTTCCTTTGCAAGCTGATATGGGTCTCAAAGTATAGTATGTGAGTAAGAAAGACATTTGCAACAGGCAAAGCACTCTTTGTACACTGAGATCTCAATATTTCTAGTCTCAAAGCCTGTCGGTTTCAAAGGACAGGATTTGCAAATGCAAAAACTCCTAATACTTCAGACCCTTTGTGTGTTAATTTACATAGAAATAAAAAATCTGCAGGTATGCAGGGACTTTTCAGAAGTCAGCAACAAGATAAATAATAATACGGCCTCGAAAGGCGAATATAGAGTTTCTAGGGCTGTATGATGAGCAATGTTTGAGGTATATATTTTATTCATTATAGATATCTATCGGTGAGTTATTTATTGTTTCTTATTCGCATGATTTACAAAAGATTTGCACATAATAAATACTGATTTTTATAAAATGTCATGGTTTGTTTGTGTTCTGATTCTGGAGGTTTAGGTCCCAGCCCCTTCTCTGCATCCTGCAAGTATAAGACATTCTATAACAGTTTTGTTGGTTTCTGATCTTTCCATCAAGCCAATAAGTACAAATCGGCGGATGGTTTGAAAATTCCTGTCCATTTTCCCTATCTCCACAGAAGCAGAAGATGCCTTTTGGGGCAAAAAACTCTAACGGGTGTGCCTTCCAAACAGTGGGGATTTCATAACAACATAAACCCACATTTACCGAATAACTTGTAGATTTTAACAAAAAAAATTGCATTAAAATGGTTGCAATTAGGTTGCAATGCCTCATTGTTGATTCCTTTAAATCTGCATTTAAAGATATGACAAGGATGTTAACAGTGGAGACACCCAAATTTGATGGACCAGTGAAAGGCTTTTGTTTGCATCAGGAAACAAAAACCTACCTAGCAAAGAGAAACGACTGCTCTCATTACTCAGTCCTGCATCCATAGCAATACCCAACAATTAGCATTTTAGAATTTTGCTTTGTGTAATGATGTCAGCTTTGGTTTTCAGACATGAAAGCAATCGCTAGATGGGTCTTTTAAATGTAATTCGAACGGTATGTGTACAATGACTCCTTTTTTGGCATGATTTTTTGTTTCACTGTTATCACAACTTTATGTTTACATCACAGACACTTCTTAAAGCTGCAGTTATTTGAACAGGGCACTCAGATTTCAGAAGACTCACAAACATATTGCGTCTGTTTTTAGGTCTTGTGGCTTGAATTTAAAAATTTCTTCTAGTAAGATATGTACATAAAAAAATATGAAATGTCCTACACTGTTCGGAGCTGTTTTGACGATAAGAAAGGGGTACATAACTACAGCACAATTTGTCTTTCCTTGCTGCATAATTTAGTCAACCCTGCTGCATACTTTGGTTCTCTATTGCCAAATAGTTTCCTTTGGGCTACTTGAAAGATGAGAAATGGAAGTGGAATTGTCCAGTTAAGTTAAAACTTGATCTGCAAGATTTGGCTTACGAGGCAAAAATGGCAAGTCTATCGCAAGAAGCAGGATACCGTTTTTATTGAACTTCTGCTATGTTTCATATAGGTACCCAAATATAGGCCCGGGTAATATCATACACCGTCACCTACATTATCCCCCTTATACTACACAGTAACGAGCCTTTAGGATTGAACCTTTACCTAGTTCTAGTCCTGGGTGCAGAAGGAGGGTTTCTCCTGAACAATAGAGTCCTATAACTCCATCAATAGACTCACACAGTATGAATGAATATTCATAAGGGTTCTTGGAAACCAGGCAGGGGCTACACCACCCACCCCACCATATCTACGTACAAGGTTCATCCCATACGTCCTCTTCAAACCCAACAATGGCTAATACATGAGACAAGGGACAAAGGAGCCCTAGATACTTTCTGCATAAATACAGCACATCTTGCTAGTGTTAGGCAGAGGGCACCGAGACTTCCAGGCCAACACACTGACCAGCGACGCTGAGGCTCCTGCATGCAGACGCTTCAGCTGACAGTGGTCTGAACATCCCTCGCGGGTGTCCAACTCGAGACCAAGAAGGGCTCCTACATTCTCACACTTCAGGTAATGGGGTTCGACTAAATCCTAGAGGGATTCTTGGCTTTACACCTACTCACATAGGTACACTTAGGTACATCTAGATAGGCATCGTAGGAGTACGCGCTTTCTTTTATCCTGCATTTTATATTCATGCATTTATTCATGCTTATTGCAAAATGGTAGAACTGTACTATCCATTTATATTCACTGTACTGCTAATCATATATCTCTGCTACTGTCTAATGGTTGTTGCAGCTCATATATTCTACACAAGAACAACAACAACTGTTCAATAAACCCTTAATGAAACGCCCAGGCTGTTTATTCTGGGTATCTCTGAGACAAGATAAGTGAGCACGAGTGACTGAGCGAAAAGTAGTACATTGTTTCCACGATCCTGAGGGATCAGGGTTGTCATGTTCTAAGGTTGCCAGAAACTATTCTCTCCCCGATAAGAGGAGAGACTAGTGGCACTGTGAGCTAGCTTATGCAAACAGGCTAACATTTCTCGGTGAGGGTGCTCAGAGTCAGTCTGCCACCAAACCCACAGTTTATGTTATCCGAACGCGCAGGTCCTGTATGGGTAATATAGGAACTACACGACATGGCGCCCCCAACGTTGGTTAGGTACTTATTTAACAGTAGAATCTGAGTAGTTCAGTCGTGCTATTTCTCAGAGACCCCTACTCACAAACACCAGAGACGTCTAGAGTGGGTGGGCACAAAACTCCGCCACAGCTGAGTAGGCGAAATATCCTATTTATTGGCTGCTGGTTAATCAAGCTTGAAGGACATTTGCTGGCACATGCATCAAGCTAGGATTTTGCGAGTCCTTAATAGCGAATATTAAGGATTCGAAATTAAGGATTCGCAAAATCCTATGCATGTAGGAATCGCTATAATAATAGCGATTCCTTCACATTCCTTATTTGCGACTCGCAAATAAGGAATGGCTTCCCATTCATTCCTATGGGCCTGCAGGCCCATAGGAATGAATTGGAAATTGCGAGCGCTATTTGCGAGTACCAATAGGTACTCGCAAATTGTGCATGCAATTTCAAGGGTGAAGGGGTGTCAAAAGGACACCCTGTTGCACCCCTGAAATTGATCCGTGCACATATGTTGCGCACACACATGTCCCAAAGACATGTGTGTGTGTAAACTTCAACTTTGAAAAATGCACTTTAGTGCATTTCTCAAAGTTTTTGCAAATTACCATGAAGTTCAATTTCATGGTAAATTGCGCCCCCTAGTAGCGAAATGGCTAATTTTTTTACTTTGTTGCATTGCATTTAAGGAATCTCAATTTGCGATTCCTTAAATGCAATCGCAATTTAAGTAATCGCAATTTAGAGATTACTTAAGTTGCGATTTTTGCATTTGGGATGATGCATCCCAAATGCAAAAATACCGGTCGCAAAGGGGCAGATTCTGAGAATCTGCCCGTTTGCGAGCGGTTTTTGTTTTGATGCATGTGCCTGTTGGTTCCTAAAATTGTGCATAAAACCTTATCATAGTTTCCTTGGAAAAGTAGTTTGTGTTCTGTTAGACTTGGCATCTTTTGGCGTGTTTCCCCTGACTTTTTGCTTTCTGACCTCCCGGTTTTGACTCTGTTTTTGCTGGTGTAATGATTCTGCGCACTTTCCTCACTGCTGTCCAGTGGGAAAGTGCAAGTGCTCCTGTATAAAATGTGTTACGGATTGGCGTTTCCATGATTGGCCTATTTGGTTTTTGTGTCAGTCCCTTGTAAAGTGCACTGAGAGTGCCAGGGCCTATAGATCAAATGCTGTTGGTGGGCTGCAGCACTGGATTGTGCCACCCACGCAAACAGCCCGTAAAGAGTAACTCGGGCCTGCCATTGCAGAGCCTGTGCGCAGCCTGGGGCTGCCATGTCGACTTGGCAAGTGCGCACACTTGCAAGTCCCTAAACCTTCCCTTTTCTACATGTTAGTCACCCCTAAGCTGGCCCAAGGTACCCCTGTGGGCAGGGTGCGTTGTATGCGAAAGGTAGGACATGCCCTGGTGTGTGTGGCATGTCCTGATAGTGAATTACAGCCTAGTTCGTTTTTCACTATTGCAAGGCTACCTGTTCCCCATAGGCCAGAACGGGCAGTTTTGATTATTACAGTTTATAATCCTAACTGACCCGGGAACATGGTAGAAATTCGAGTTTAGTATGCCTGGACTCAGAATGATAAAATGCATCTTTTAGTGAAGTTGGTTTTAACATTCTGTGTTTGAAAATACCACTTTTAGAAAGTGGGTATTTTCTTGTCTAACCATCCAAGCCTGCCTCTGCGAGTCTGGAGTGTGAGTGACAGGGGCTGGGGGATGCCAGGAGACAGGGTGAGTCAGCACAGGGCTGAATTGCAAGATCTACATGTAGATGGGTGGGAGGGGTTGCACCTGGGCCCTGAATAGGACAGTGCCTTCCCTCCACAATGCTGGCACCACCTCCTGTGGTGCGTCTGATGTCCCTGGCCTACTCTCTGAAAGAAGGGACGGAGACTTGTCAACAAAGTGCTCCAGAACTGGTTTGGACTAGGCAAAGGCTTCTCTGCCTCCAGAGAACAAAGGAATTTGGGATATAAATATTGGGGCCCTGACCCCATGAATTTAGATCTCGCTGGAATCAAGGAACCTGCCAAGACGAAGAGCTGGAAGAGCTGCCAGGAGGAGTACTGCCCCTTTGCTGTGTTGTTGCTTTGTTGGGTTGGCCTGCAGCTGCTGCTTCTGCCTTGGGCAGTGAAAGGACTAGACTGAACTTTCTACAAACTTGTGCTGAGTATCTCCAAGGGCCTGAAACCGAGCTTGCCTCCTGTTAAGAAGTCTCAGGGACTACAAAGACTTCACAAGCCTCTGGGTACCGCTTCTGGAACGCTGTTTCAGTTGCCACAGAGGAAGGGAACTGCAACCGACTCCGTCAACCGAATCCATCCCTGACCGGTGACCTGTTTGCACCGCAGACCGCATCGCCCCGCTTCGCATCGCAACCCTGGTCTCACCGTGGGCGACGTCCGACGCCGCCAACACCGAGCCGCTGCTTGCACCGTGACCTGTGGGCACCGCAGTTCGCATCGCATCGCTTCACTGAACCAGCCGGACCCGACCGACGCGGACGCTGCAACTGGCTCAACAGTCGTGACCGCATCGCATTTGGGGCACCGCTCGCACGTTTGCGACGCACCGCTCCGACTCGCACCGCTGTCCGACGCCAGCTCCCGCACTCCAGCTTGGTCGCCTGCATCGCAACCTGTCAGCACCGCATCGTACAACGTCTCGCCCTGCACCGCACGCCTTGGACTCACCGACTCCGTCTGCACGACGCTCATCGAGCCGCTGCCTGCACCGCATCGAGGGACACCGCACCTTGCCTCGCTCCGTCATGCACCACAACCGCGACGAACGCCGACCGGCTCGTACACTCCGTACCAGCCACAACGAGAAAGGTACTGTGACCGAGTCTGTTCACGACTCTGCTGGCCCGTAGCGACGCGGTCGGCTGGAACTGTTGGACTCTGTGTAATTCAGCATCGCGGTAGACCCGGACGGGGCTACCGACTGCGTACGAACTTTGCTTTTGTGTTATTCCTGCAAAGAAGAAGTTACCTTATCAAGCATTCATTTTTAAAGTATAGTATTGTGGATTTTTGTCGTAATTGGTCTTGTCTTGAGTATATAAAAATATTGGTTATTTTTCTAAACTGGTGTGGTGTCCGTTTGTAGTGCTTACACTGTATTACTGTTGGTTATGTGCAAATGCTTTACACACTGCCTCTAGAATAAGCCTGACTGCTCGTGCCAAGCTACCAAGGGGGTGAGCAGGGTTTTTTTTAGGAGTGTAACTCCCTTACCCTGACTAGGAAGAAGGGTCCCTACTTGGACAAAGGTGCAAACCCTTGCCAACTAGAGATCCCATTTCTAACATGTTCCGTACACAATGACTACACCAGTCTTAGATCCACTACAGCACCCACTCCCCCTCTCAGACGAAGAGGTGGATGGAATTCTCATTGCACCTAAAATTCAGACCTACTATCACCCTGAAACTACTAGAATATGGTTTAACACCTAGGGGTGGTATAGTAGCTTTCGTAATTGAGGCACACAAATCAAATAAAACAGAGGTATTCTATTCATGGGTTACATTCCCAGCAGCAGATGCAAGAACACAGACATTTCACTACTATACAGAAGGAGATGCACCAGTGGAATATGGACCCTGCGAGGACATAGAGGTTCCACTCACGTACCAGGAACACCTATACTGGTTTAAAGGCGCCCTACCCCATATAAGAAACAGAGTAAGATTAGGCCAGCTCGGAGGAGATGGGGCAACATGGCCAATATTAGTGGCCTACACACCACATCCTGACATTGAAACAATGCCACAGGCAGACTTACTCTTACAACACAAAGATTTAATTAAAATCTACAGAAACTTGACACAATTCGTCATGAGGACTTTCACAGTCCAACCAGCAACAGTTGCAGCCAATGGAACTCATTCTCAGGGTACAGCAACTAAAATCACACCACAAACGTTACACGCAGTAATGGGCAAGATGCCCACGAAACGTGAACAAATGCCGTTCTGGGTAGCTCATAAAATAACTCAGCTCGAGGCAGTATTCCCGTTTGAAAAACACAGAATACTAACAATCTGCTTGCCCATGGGGATAACACCACAAGTAGAGGATTGCACCTCTTGGGGTACAGTCTTTGCTGCCATATATACCAGGACACATGGTATTCCTTCATTAGTGGTGATACCAGATGTATTAAGACAAATACAGAACGAGTACGGAGCAGAACCTGCTCTGAACTTGGGGATGAAGTTATTAAATAACTATGACCAGGTATCAGCCATAATACTAGCTAATATTAAAGGGGAAGCAGCTTCAGTGGCAATCCGCCAACGCCTAAGGGAGTACAGTCCGTTGGATCAACAACATGAACTGCCCAAAATAATTGAAACTGCATATGCAGAATTAGGCAGAGACAGTTTGGGTGGGAAAGCATTAAAACCCCAACTGATGGGCAGTCCTGAAAAGGACATTTCCAAGCAGACACCTGCTTCTTCAAAAAAGAAGTGGGATAATAAAAAACAACAGAACTTTAAGGGAAACAGATCTGAATCCCGAGGTAGATCTCCTCCACAGGAGCCCTCTGAAAAGAGGTACAACCTTAGGAAATAGGAATAATATTAGGAAACCTGACAGCTATCAGGATACTGATACACGTTCCTCTCGTTCCTTTCAGGGCTCGACGAAAAACTCCAAGAGAGAAGGACGGTCAGAACACAAAGAGGAGCGTACAAAGTCGAGAGACAAGCAGCACGCTCAGGACTATACTTCCAAGAAAGAAGAAAAGCCAAAATCAAAACCTCAATTTAAGAAGAAGAAAGTTGCAGGGCTAAAGATCAGACATGCCCAGAATTCTGAGGACGCAGCTTCTGAACGGGGAATGGGCTCTGACATTGCTAGACAGTGCGGCAGAAGTAACAATAGCTCGCCAGAACCTGATGGAATTTCTGGTGACAGCAGACTTGAATGATTACATCACGGTGGAAACACCAGATACAAGGGTGAGCGCCCCACATAAGTTACACAAAATAACTCTCCAAATGGAGGGGGACAAGCCCAGGAAAGTTAAAGGTCTCTTTTGGAAAAACCTATCATCTGGTTATGACATCCTGTTAGCAGAACAAGATTGGCTGCCAGCATTTGTTATTGAGTGCCCTAGGGGAGAAGCGGTAATTTTTCCAGCATTCTCTGACCTCGATCCCATACATCTTAAAAATGCATATGCACAGGAGTGGGCGGTTGCCCTAGCTCCAGCACTATACAAAAATCATGCCGGTTGGGATGAGGATTCACCCCACCAAGTGATCCCGTTAAAGGTTTCACCAAATGCTCAGAGGCAATATCCAATAAAGCAAGAAGCTAAAAAACAGGTCAGGGAGATCTTAGATCAACTTGAATACCAAGGGGTGATTGAAACATGCACCTCACCAATGAACAATCCTTTGTTTCCTGTCATGAAACTTGACAATACATATCGTCTAGTTTTGGATTACGGACATTTAAACACTTGCACAAAGACATTCGCTGTCCAAAATGCACATAGTGGCGCATTAATGAATAACATTGTGCGAAAAAAATACAAAACCACATTTGATATCTCAAATGGATTTTTCTGCCAAAATATAGCGCCTGAAAGCAGGTATTTGACAGCATTCTCTGCGTTGGGGTCCCAGCAACAATTTTGTCGCCTCCCCCAGGGGTATCAGAACAGCCCGGGGGTATTTTCAGCAAGGGTAACTGAGTTACTACAACATTTTGATGAAGAAGCATTGTCCTATGTGGATGATATTTATCTGACGGACGATGACTTAAAAAGGCACTTGACCAGGGTGAGCACCATTATTATGGGATTTGTCTCTGAGGGCTACAAATTTAATTTTAAGAAATCAAAAATAGCCCACCTCAATGTCCTGTTTTTAGGATATGAGCTTTCAAGTGAAGGGAAAAGCCTGGCAGCTAACTTTTTAGAAATGTGTGCGCTGCTTCAACCACCAAAATCATTGAAAAATCTACAATCAATACTGCGATTCCTAAATTTCGGCAGAACATAAATTTTAGATTACGCAGAAAGGTTAAAACGTTTCTACGACTTAATAAAACCTGACTTTTCAGTCAGACATTGGACACAGGAACACACAAACATCCAAGTTCACTACAAGAAGACATGATAGCTTCCAAATACTTACAGACACGCGTAAAGGTACGCAACTTAGTGATCCGAATAATAACGGGTCAATGCGGGTACACCTACTTAACCTTCAATGAAGGAGAAACTGTACCAATCGCATACAAATCACACCTGTACACAAGCGCAGAAATGCGTTTCACTTCAACAGAAAAAATCCTGACAGCAGTTCAGACCGCTGTAGAAAGAGCACTGGCTCAGGGGAAACGCATAATCGTCGTCACCCCGGTACCAGCTTTAGAAGCTGTTACAAAGGCTAGCATTCCAAATGCAAAAGCTTTACATCCAAGATGGATACAATGGGCTAATTCTCTTACTGCAACGGACATTGAATACAGATTTGATCCAAGTCTAAAAACACAAGCATTTCTGGAATACGAACAAGAATATTCTCTACCAAATGAAATTTTGCCTCTAGATCAGTATGAATATATAATTTACACTGACGGATCTGCTCAACCGGCCATAGGGAGTAAGCAACAATACAGCGCAGCGTGTGCTATCGTTAAAGGTCGCATGCGGGATGGAAAGTTCCATCCGAGCTGCACAAAAACGCAATCTCTAGGAGACTGCACGGCTCAGTTGGCAGAGTTAAAAGCACTGATACTTGCCCTTGTAAATACGGATCACGAATTCCCCACACTAATTGTGTGTGATTCCTTTTACTGTGTGCAGTCATACAATGAATATTTATATCATTGGGACCAAAACGGGTTTAAAGACGCAAAAGGTGGCACAATTAAGCATAAAATGCTATGGGAACAGGTAGTGGAGTTGAAAAACGAACTACAGAGGGCTCACGTGATCCATACACTGAGTCATCAACGTGATGGCGTTCACGTTGAAGGGAATTCATTGGCTGAAGAAGCCGCGAAGGGGGCTGTACGCACGGCTTCCGTAGCTGCAATCACTCGTTCTAAAACGAGGATAGATGGTGATATTATGGTGGCTGTCATTGCTTCACACAAAGGCATCTCAGCAGTACCAAAGAAATTTCCACTCAACTGCTCCTACAAGTTAGATGCAAACAACATTCCATATGCTCAGATTCCTGGCGAGGGGGGATAGAGTAATACCAAATATGGATCGTAGGCAAGGTTTAATTATTGCTGCACACGAGGGTTTAGGCTCTGCACATACAGGCGTTACAGCGACTATTTCCTTTTTTTTTTTTTTTTTTTACCTCATTCGCCTCTAACCCCAGACAACCAGGAAACTGGGAGGCCACCACTGTTACTCAGTTATGAGACGTAGGCCCGCGAGGTGTATACCCCGCGTCTTTATCGCACGCCTACCAGTGGCAGACAAACCCCCTTCCTGTTGCTGACCTCTCGTTGTCAAGGAGAGGGTGGTCATGCTCTCTTCTGATTACTTAAAACCGGCGACTGTTGCTGTGAGTCCTTTCAAAATCAAGCCTGAGGACCAAAAGAAAGAGGCAACACAGCCCAGCACAGTCTGAGAGCTTCCATGAGGCTTAATCATAGGATAAAAGATTATGTAGATGACCTTATCAACACAAGACAAATAGTTGGTGTTTAACCAGGAGACCAATTTACCAAGCAATCCCAAATATCTTTCTTCCTACTATTTCCCAGTCTGACCAAATCAATTCTGGAGGTTTTGTACAAGGAGGACAGCCAGTCTGAATGCATGGGGGTGTGGCCTCAGCCCATCTCTTGCATATTTCTCGTCTAGCCAGCAGAATAGCATAGAATAAAAAGCCTCTGCTCGAGCCTGTGATTTCACTTAATAAGCCAAAGATGATGAGCCTGAGGGAAATAAGTACTGGACACCCTAAAATGTCTGTAAGAGTGTTCCCTACTTTCTCCCAGAATTCAGCATTAGCTGGGCAATCCCAAAACATATGTGTGTCTGGGGCATTTTCCATATGGCATTTTTTACAACTGACAGGAGGGCCCTTGGATATTTTGGAAAGTCTCGCCGGAGATAAGTAGGCCCTATGTGTGGTGAAATAATGGTTTCTTCTGAACCAGGCTGGTTTCACAACTGTAAACAAAGTATTAAAAGAGGTTTGCCACAGTTCTACCAAGTCTATATCCGAAGTCGAATCTCTCCATAGTTCTTCGGCTAGTCTGAAATCTCCATCTATGGCCTCTTCAATAGCCCAATAGAAAAACGATACTTCTTTCTTTCCTACTGGCTTCCGTAGCAGATGTTCTTCCAAAATGTTTCCCACACCTATAGGTTTTTTAAGGCTCTGGGACCAACTCTTTAGTTGTAGATATTTAAATCTAGACATGCCACCCTCCACTTTATCGTCAAATAATACCCAAGGCAAAAGTGATCCCTCAGTGGCCAAATCTCCCCACACCAGGAACCTAGCTGTTTTAAGAGGGGCTGCCAATTTATCCTTTAAACAACTTGGTGTCCCCGGGCTATCCCACAGTGGAGCCAAACTTGAGTAATACTCTAGGCCCGTTAATTTTTTAATTCTGGCCCATATTTGAACAGCACACAATAATACCTTCAGTCTTACTTTCTTAAAAAACTTCTAGCGACTATTTCCTTGTTGAAACAGCGCTATTGGTGGCCAGGTCTAACAAAGCAAACTAAAGACTATGTCTTGAAATGTGACATCTACCAACAGATGAAAGGCTCCACCATAAAACGCCCGGCGCAGACACCACTACTAATATCTGACAAACCTCTCGCATGTGTGTATCTGGACCACTGCGGCCCCTTACAATCTGATGGGGCTTACAAATATATCATGGTTGCAGTGGATTCTTGCTCAAGATTCCTATGGGTTTGGCCTCAGCGCTCGGCTAACGCTCGAACTGTTATCAAAGATTTGCGAGTCTTTATAGAGACATACGCAGTTGGCACGTTACATTCTGACCGTGGCCCGGCGTTTAGCTCTCGGGCTTACAAAGAGGCCATGGAAGGTATGGGCGTAGCATTGCGGTACTCCTCTCCGTACCATCCTGAGGGAAATTCGGTTGTGGAGAGGAAGAACCGGGACTTAAAGCAATCTTTAACAGCTAGGGTATTAGGCAAGGGCGGTAGTTTGGTCAATCACCTATATGGGGTACAACGGGCACTCAATAACCAGCCAAGAAGTTCTCTAGGGGGTGTCACTCCATATGAGGTCCTATTTGGTACGAGAATGTGGGTACCTAATCTTGATTGTGAAGGCACAGTGGCGGTCGAGAAACCATTTGATATCCATGATCGTTTGGCTGTTTTACAGGATCTAAATGCAACCAGGACACAACAAAGCAACGTCCACTTAAAACAGACCGCCACTGGGGAAGTCAAGGCAAACACGGCAAGACCTGTCTGGATCCCAAAGGTCGGGGATCTGGTCAGAGAAAAAATAGCGGACAAAAAAGAATTTGGACCATCATACAGAAAGCCTGTACCTGTCCTAGCAGTTCAAGGAACAAGAACTCTACTTTTGCCGCCTCTTGCCGGGAAAAAGGAGAAAAGATTTGTCTCAATCGACTTGATCAAACCACACCATGTGGCCAATACTGAACAGTAGGCCTCGTGGACTCCACAGTAGCAGACGCCCTCCTCTAGCTACAATCCAAGAAGTTCAAACAGAAAGACTCATCACGTTTGAAGAGCCTCCTGTGCGGAATGAAGGTCTATGCAACAATGCTATGGAACTCGTTCCCCTTGAACCAGAAGTTCAACTTCAATTCAAAATAACACACAAGTTGCAATCAGACCAAATACAGACGTCTACGTCAACATGCCTCGACAAGAGCAAAATGCGATTTCAACAAATCCCGATGCAATTCCTACAATTGATCGAACTGCTTCATGAACTTTGATACATTTTCTTTGGATCCAAGCGAACCAGAAACGCCGCCAGCCCAAAGATCAAGCAAACAGCAAGCTAAAGACTTTCTAAACTTTCTTAAAAAGACTTACCTGGTATCGCCTTGGTTAGAACTTTGGGTAATTACTGGGATTCTATTTTTTCTTTTCTGTTATAACTTTTAGCATGCTTATTAATGGACGATACCTTCAACAAACCTCTACAGCCCAAAAAGTTAATTTGATTTTAAAACCACATCAATCTTCACATCGTGAACAAAAAGACTTGTTATCAGTGAACATCACAGCAGTTCCTATACCGGACGGTATAGTTTGGGGCAAAGTTGATTTTGATATATCCGATCCGACTGAACTTTTAAAACTTTCACATGTATTTAAAATTTCATTAAGTGATATCATTACCTCCAGTACTTTTTCTGATGATTGGGACTCTGAAAATGTTAATAACATGTTATCTGATTTAGAAAAAACTGCTGCATTTCCGAACATTGAAATGTTAGAAGGTAATTCAGACTATGACACTTTGTATTGTTAGCAACATTACGGTCATCATTTCCTGCACAAATCTATTTCACCTAAAAAAAAATTTGAGTACCACCAGTGGGAACATTGCCCTACACCACCTAAAAGTAGTTTGCATACATTTGCACAGAAATTTTCATATTTTTCAGGGTTTAACACCACTGACCCGACCTCATATTATTATAAGGTTACACCGACATCAGCACTGAAAATTATGTTGACAAACACCAAACAGATTTACTCTGCTTCCTTTATTGCCCAATTGTCTGAACAGGGTTTTGACCTATGGAAGGACACAATAGACTTAAAATCAGTCTGGGGTTCTAGGGACTGGCAAGTCCAGGGAACAGAAGCGCTATTTAGAGCATGCCTCATTCCACAGCAGATGATATTTCTAAAAGACACTGTGCAACAGACATCCTGTCTTGGACTAGCCAAGAACAAGGACCTGAACACACCTCGATTTCCAACACCATCGCGGATGGAGGGGTGGCAAAATTCGACTTCAAAAGAAGGGGCAACAATAGATGACATTTTACAGTACAATAGAACAGACCCCGATTGGAAAAAATGGGTGGTTTGGCCCTTAGACACGAACACATGTCAGAAAAGATTCTGGGGTACCACCGAAGGGTTCAGTATCCATAGGCCAGAACCACACTATGTACAAAGAGAACATCCGGGGGTAGTGACATCCTACAGTGTTGGGAAGTTGTGCCTTGATTGGCTAGAAACACCAACACTCACAGAAGTGAAACAACACTTAGCCTTACTCTCACAAGACATAGATCTTAGGGATTTGTTATTAGGTCCCAGGAAACCCAGTCAGAAACGTTTCATATGGGGGGCAAGATGGCGGCTGCGTGAACGCTGCTGAAAGCCACTCATCATTGCTCCATGGCTTAAACGTGAATGAGATTATTTAAACCTCCGACTTCACAGATGTTTATCCCCCTAATTACAGACGGCGGACGGCGGGTACACAGAGAGAGGCGGACAGGCGAAACAACTAGCTCTACTTATCTGCTGGTGCTGGTTCGAGGCGCGTTGAAATCGCTGAAATCACTTCTCAGTTGGTGCGGCGGGGAGCTGCGAACTCGATCTTCACATCGCGGGATGCCTCCCAAGCCGCCGAAGCCTCCGCGGGAACGAGCGGAGAGTGGTGCGATGACCGGGAATACCGCAGGGAGTCTCCGAGGTCCGCCGGCTTCACGGAAAACTCCGGTCGGGAGAAAGGCGGGGGACGCTACTCCCCTGGCAGGTAGCAAGGAGGTGGAGGCAGCCAAAACTAGAAACAAGGAGCAGCGTCCCGGGGAGGAAGCGGAACCAGTCAAATTGCACAAGGTGATTCCTGGGATGTTCGCTGGCCAAGGGAGATCAAAGGAGAAGGCGAATACTGGGGAGAAAGTGGAGACCTCTCTCATGAATGGAGGGACTTTGACTGCGCTGCCAGAGGAGAATACTGATCCCCCAGTAGACATTGTGAGAATCTGTTTTACTGCATTGGGGAATAAGGAGCCTGTGCAGGGGGGTATCGGAGCATTCGAAGGGACAGCAGCTATTACAGTAGACAATCAAAGCAGTGGGTCGCCAACGGTGGACAGTAGCTTAATAAAAGATCCTAAACCCACTGCTATTCTGGAGAAGGCTGGGGGGACCCCCGAATGCGGAGAAAAATTCTTCTCTTTAAATGAAGATTCCGAATTATCCAAACCTAGCGCAGAGGAGACCTCAGATATGGATTATACAGGTACGGATTCAGAGAGTGCCCTCTCCCATCCTAGTACCCAAAAACGCCTACCTTCACTAACCAAAAGAAGAAGGAGAACTCAAAGCGGGAAGAAACGCGGAGCCGGTCAATCAGGATCAGATAATAGTCGATCCAGCCAGTTAAAATGGGATTATTCGACTACTCAGTTTCTAACTGAAGATGGGGGATGTGAGGATGCAGACCGTGCAGAAGGCTCTAAAAGCCAAGTTGATCACCTTCTGACGGAGACAGAATCTTCCCCATCGATGAGTTTGATATATTCAACTCTTAAACAGATGCAGGGGGAAGCCAGACAAGAGCATAAGCGGGCCCACCTTGCTACAAAGAAGCTTCAGGGTGCCATTAGAAAAGTAAATAAATCGTGCGCTGAGATCGCAGAGAGAACTACGGCTCTTGAGGAACGGGTGGTTGCTTTAGAGGCCGAAACAGGAAACTCAACCCGACAAGTTACGTCAAATGAACAACGAATGTCGGACATGATGTGGAAGTTAGAAGATTTCGAAAACCGCCAGCGGCGCAATAATTTAAGACTTCTTGGTATCCCGGAAAATGCAGAGGGGGGGGGGGGATATTCGAGGCTTTGTGTTGCGATTGTTGAAGGGTGGCTTTCCCGAACTCTCACATTGGGATTGGGATACTGAGGTGCAGCGCGTACATCGCTTTCCACTTATACTTAAGAAAAGGCAGTGGCAGAATGGGGAGTCAGAAAAACCCAGAGCTATATTGATTTTTTGGGGAAATTTCCTCCTTCGGCAGGCAGTGTTTCACAAAGCCCGACCAGAATCAAGACGCACGGCTGAAGGCCACACCTTCTTTGTCAGGCCAGATTTCTGCCATATTACAGTAGAAAGAAGGTGGAGGCTTCGCCAGTTAATTCTGCCATTTCAAAAGAAGGGATGTGAAGCCTATTTACTTAGTCCGGCACAGCTCAAAATTATATGCAAGGGATCTACTAGAGTATTCTCTTCAGAAATACAGGCTCAAGACTTTTTGCGGGAAATCTCTGAGATAAAGGGCATGAACGGACCTGAGGGATAATCAGGGTTGGTAGGGGGATGAATCTGGATTTAATTGTTTTTGACTTGTTTGTCTGCTCTTTATTATCACTCGGGGGTTACCTTTCCTTTTTGTAAGGGGGAGCAAGATGAGTGGTGGGGGGTGGCAGCTTTATGCAGGAGGCATCACAAGGGTCCATGGACCTTTTTTGCCTAGGGAAAGAGGAAAGGGGGGGCGGGCGGGGGAGGAGGATGGTGTGGGTAAGGGGGGGGACAGGGGGGGTCGGATACAGCCAACTAAATTTGCTGATTTAGTATTTGTAGGTAGTATGCATTGGAACAGTCTGGACTTGCTGTGGATTATAAATGGCACAGGGTAAACTGCGGATAGCCTCAGTTAATATATGTGGCCTGAATAATCCTTCGAAAAAACGCAGGATCAATGAAGATATGAAATATCTAAAGGCAGACATAGTATGTCTCCAAGAGACTCATCTTGAAGCTGGTAGACAAAAGATAGCTGAGCTAGAAGGATACCAACTGATTTCTGCCACGACCCAGGGAACACGCACAAGAGGGGTTGCGATTCTGGCTCGTAAAAAGGTTTTAGATTCCCACGTTCAAAATCGGATCAGTATGGTAGATGGGTTATTACCCACTGCTGTTTGGATAATTATTCTTTCACACTATGTTCTGTTTACGGATCAGTGTTGGATGAACCGACCCTATTTGACTGGCTGAATGTGGAGCTGGTTGGCTGGCCGTTGCCTATAATCATGTGTGGGGATTTTAATGTTAATCTAAATAATGAGAATTTGAAATTAGGTGTGCAGTCATATTTGGGCCGCAAACCTAAAGTTTTTAATGCTTTGATTAATTTTTGTGATACACATGGACTCTTTGATGTGTGGGCTACACTAGAACCTCAAGATGTGGGATACACATTTTTCTCTGCCCCCCATCAAACTCATGCTAGGCTGGATTATTTTTTTGTATCTCAGGAGGTGTTAACGAGATCCAACATCATTAAATTTCCACGGGTGATGTCGGATCACAATCCGCTTGTATTAGAGATTTCACTCCATACCTCAAAACCTTCCTAGTCTCATTGGACTTTTAATAGAGCACTTTTATATGAGGAAGATTATATACAACACATGATGGTGTGGATCCCGAGATTCATAGAGGAGAATAAAGGTAGTGCTCAGACAGGGATAATTTGGGACACACTCAAAGCGGGGATAAGAGGGGAAACACTGAGGTATGGTTGGGCCAAGCAGGCGAAAGAGAAAAGGTATCTCCAGGAACAATACCGGGCATTGAGTGAAGCAGAAATACAATTAATACAGACTATCACAAATAAGGGAGAGGTAGAGCAGGTACAAATTAAGGTGGCTTTAATCAAATCTACAATTATGGATCTCTCGGCTAATAAGGCGGCAGCTAAATACTGTGCATGGCGATCTAAAATATATGAATTTAATGAGAGAGTGGGCCACCTTTTAGCGGTTCGGACCAGACAACGAATAACACAGGGGGGGATATTAGAGATAGATGATCCTGGGTTAGGGCTAGTTAATCAACCTCTAGAAATACGTGCTGCTTTTCAGCGGTTTTATCAGAAGTTGTATATGGAAGATATTTCTAGTGAAGAGGAAGCCATACAGAGTTATTTAGCAGGGAGTCCGTGTGAGAGTTTGACGACAGAAGATAGGGATGCACTTGAAGCACCCATAACAGTAGATGAAATTCAGGAAGCTATTAGGTCATTAGTAAATGGTAAAGCGGTGGGTACGGATGCCATTCCTGGTGAATTCTACAAAATCTTCGCCTCCCTTTGCAGGAGTTAATGAAGGAAGTGTTTTTGGAAGCTCAGGCGGGGAGAGGAGCTCCTGGGTCTTGGGGGTCAGCTAATATCGTAATTTTCCCTAAAAAAGGTAAACCGGTGAGAGAAATGGGGTCTTATCGTCCCCTCACTTTAATAAATGGTGACGTCAAAGTATATGCTAAACTTTTGGCTATGCGACTGACGATAATTATTAAGAAATTGGTTTCTCCAACCCAGCATGGATTTGTACCCGGACGGAGCACAATAGATCATATTCAGAGAGTTATTGCTCTTTTTGATGAAGCAGGAATTACAGGGGACCCTATCGGGCTCATCCTGCTTGATGCAGAGAAGGCCTTCGATAGGGTCTCCTGGCCATTTCTGTGGGCAACTTTAAAGAGCAGAGGGTTCGGGGATGGCTTTATCACCGCCATTAAAATGATGTATAAAGACCCAGTGGCAAGGATATCAATAATGGGAGAGATGTCGGACCCTGTTATGATTAGCAGGGGGACCCGCCAGGGATGCCCGTGCTCCCCCTTATTGTTCGCATTATATATAGATCCGTTAGTTAGGAAGATCGAACATAATAATCGGATTCTCGGAGTGAATAGCATGGGGGGGAACACCAAGATACTGGCATATGCCGATGATCTTGCGATTATTACTTCAAATCCCATGAGGGCACTGAGGGAGATTGAAAAAGAAGCCGATATTTTTGGGAAATTTTCTGGCTACCGTTTGAATTCAACTAAAACTCAGGTTCTGGTTGGTAAAGGTCTTCAGTTGAATGACTCGCGGGTGGTACAGAGTGCAATTTACTTAGGCGTAGAAATTACGGCAGATGTTGTGAAGATTACAGGAAATAATCTGGACCCACTGCTCGTTAAATTTAAAGCTGAATTCAATAGATTAGAAAATCTCAAACTCACGATGGTAGGGAGATGCAACGCTATCAAAATGCTTTTTTTACCTAGGATTTTGTATTTATTTAGAACTATTCCTCTGTGTGTTTGTAATTCCTGGTTTGTCGCTATGAATCATTTATTCTCCAGGTTTATATGGGCTAATAGCCACCCTCGGAGAGCGTTAAAATGGTTAACATTACCGAGAGAAAGAGGGGGGTGGGCAGTACCCAATCTTCAGTTTTATCACTGGGCCTCAGTGTTACATAAGGCAGGGATATTACTTAATGAAAAGGCGGAAGCTACGCTGAGTAGGCCGCCCACATCTGTCTTTGAGTTGCTACTGGGGGATGAGGCTCGTGGGTGTCTTTTACGACACATAGAATTGAATTACTACAGAAGGGCTAAATTTAAAACGCTACTCTGTGCATTTAAGGTTTGGACCGCGGTCCGGAAAAAGCTTGGCCTTGGGCGTATGAACGCCTATACCCCTATATTTAAGAACAGCTTTCTCCCAAATATTTTTAATGATGGGTACATGAGGTATTGGTATGATAAAGGAGTTAGGGTGGTGGGTGATATCACAAGTGGGAATGAGGTGGTGCTTTTTGAGACTATCAGAGATCGATTTGGATTAGATAATCGGCAATTCTTTAAATATCTCCAAATAAGAAATTTTTTAGTTAAGAAAACCGGTGGCGCCTGTGGTTTTTCTGGGGTGAAGTTGATTGAGGGATTACTTAAGGGCTCTACTACACTAGGGGGTGTATATAAAATGCTGAATGAGTTGACTTTGGATGATTTGAATAAACACGCTGAGCGATGGCAGGGACTTTTACAGGTGGGACTGGAAGAAATAGAAGACTCATTACATCTGGCCCAGACGTCATTCATTGTGGCTAATCTTCAGCTCCAATGTTTTAAAACATGGTTCAACCTCTATATCACACCTGCTAAAATTGCTAAATGGGGTAGGATGGCAGGATCAACATGTCCCCGGTGCAGTTATCACGCAGCTGATATAATTCATATGTTCGCTGATTGCCCAGTGCTAGACACTCTGAAACAGGATGTTAGCAATATGTTGGGAACCATGCTGGGTTGTGAAATTATTTTATCATCTCAATTGATTGTACTGGGGGTTGGACATTCTGTATCTTCAAATCAAAGCCAGTCCTTTCTTTTTATTGCCATGACAGTCTTCAGATTATGTTTGGCCACTCATTGGCTCGATCCCACTCCTCCGTCTGGCCAACAGTGGCTAGGAAGATTTCTTGCTGTGCATAGGATGGAGAGAGCGGTTTTTTCTAGAAGAGGCCACAGGGCGAGAGCCAAAGGGCTAGCTATCTGGGCTCCCCTAATGAATTGGCCCCACTCAATCAATGAATAGGAATGAGGAAGAGAGCTCACGGGGGAAAGTGGGCTAACTTAATCGCAATATTACCTATTACCTATTGGGACACGGCCAAGATAGATACCTTCGACTGTTTTTTTCATGTTTTACAATCTATGAAAGGTTTATGGACACTAACTGGGCTGGATCGGCCACGGGCAGGGGTGGGGGTGGGAGGTGGGAGGGCATGGAAGGGTACGGTAAAGAATTGATGATTGGATTTTGTTTCTTACTATGCTGTATAAAGAAAATTTGAATAAAGACCTATTTAAAAAAAAAAAAAAAAAAGAAGAAACGTTTCATATATGCTGGCATTTATGCTGCCTACAATGAAAATTGGAAAATATCCCAACAAGAGGCCGCAGAAAGGATACGGGAAATAGACCGTATTAACTTGGAGAAATCTCTAGCAGTGGTAGACAATGGGTTAACAACTTTGACCTCCAGGATATATTCCTTAGGCAACATTGTATCTTCTGCGATAGACATACTGGAACAGGATTTAGCCATATTACAACACGGGCAATCTCAGTTACGTTCTGTTATGTTATTGGGCTGGACGCTACAAACTTTGGGTGCAGGCTATGTGTCTTGGCGTTATATCAACAGTACGTCTCTGTTTTCTGAATATAATCAAACAGATAAACAGATGGAAATGGCACAAAGGGGAGCAAAATATACAATGCTGCGTATTGAAAAACTGGACAGGTTACCATTTACGGTAGCGGAATCTCCGTCTACGGAATGACTTATCCATGGCCACATCACTCTGCCAGTCACTACTTTTCAATTTCGATATTGCCTTGAACAAAGGCAGGCGGGCAAATATGAAAAGATGGGTAAGGAATACATTAAGGAATCTTGGGAGTTACCATACAGATTTCGATGCCGGAGTGGGGATCGAGAAGTGTTTCTAAGCGGTACAAACTGCAAGAACGCTTTAAGCGGTTGTCTCATGTGCCAGGAAATTTCACTGCACGGAGCTTGCAATGGGTCGGTAGCAAACTTGTCCTGCCACATGAAAGTGACTCCAGCTGCCGTGATTAAACCGGTATTCGAGCTGCTCTCGAATGGGAGTTACTTGATGCTGAACGATCAAAGTTGCTGTGGGATGCTTCCGGGCATTGCCTATCTGGTCACTGTGAACTCCAGGGTTGCTTGCTGTATGCAAGTATTGTTTCCCCCAACAAGTACAGTCAGGGAGGCGCCGTTATGGCCTTCGTTGAATGTTTCCTTTATACAATTTGATACTTTGAGCAGATTGAAAGCCATGCTTTTGCAGCAAACCGTACCCTTAACCTCCGCTCGAGAGACCTTTGACCTTCAAATCGCAAGGACCTCGACTGAGATACAAGCGCTTATACGTACAAACTGCCCCATTCATTTCGCAGAAATGGTGGGTCGTATCTTTAATATGTCTGAAACGAGTGGTATTGTACACCTATTTAAGACCATAGGGTCAGGATTTCTAAGCACCTTTCAGACAATCCTCGGAGTTATCCCAAACTTTATACACTCCGTATTGGGAAGCGTTTTTGGAGGTCTTCCGCTGATCCTGCTTTCCATCGCAGGAATCCTGATTGTCATTTTTCTGCTCTGCAATGGACGGCCCAATCACCAACGAGATGGCTAAAGCACTCTTGGAGCGCAAGTACCGTGAACGCATGGTACAACATCTGGGCACACCTCGCCTAAGGGAACTAAGCGCCTCTTGGTTCCTATCGTTTAGACCAGTCTGGATGGACTGCATCTTACCTGTTCTTCAATGTCTGTTTTACGGTGACGAATGTGTGTTGGACCTCTGTCTGACACTTGCAACGGACACGCCTGCGGACTTGAATACCCGGCTGGAACACCTGAGGGACCACGCTCGGCAATGTCTCCAGCGTATTCCCATCTTGATGGCTGCATTCCTCGAGAATCCGCAGGTGCCTTTTTCAACTGGGTTAAGCATCAGCTCCACCACTAGTACCACTAGCACCCAGGTATCGACTACAGCACCAGCTGCCTCTACACCAGCTATTGGCAGCTCTGAATATCATTTGTGCTCCATTGACGTACTCTGCGAGGTGTTACAAGGACCGTCCCCTGCAGCAGCAAGCAACGACGATGTTGCGTCTTCCAGCCAGGACACTTAATCTATAATTGGCTCATCTTGTGCTGGGAAAGAATTCAGTTTGTTCTTTTTCTCCAAAACTCAACTAAATTCGGAACATTTCCTTTAAATTGACACTTTCGCTGAAAAGCATGGCCTCCTGACGCTTATAGTGGTTCGACTTATATAAACGAACTCAATTAGGACTTTGGCTTAAGTAGCAATTACAAGAAATGCTTTTTAATGCGCTACTACCTAATAGAGGAAATGGTTCGCTAGCATTTTTATCATTGTTGACTGTTCGGAAGAGGAGTGGGTGTTATGTTTCATATAGGTACCCTAATATAAGCCCGGGTAATTTCATACACTGTCACCTACATTATACTACACAGTAACGAGCCTTTAGGATTGAACCTTTACCTAGTTCTAGTCCTGGGTGCAGAAGGAGGGTTTCTCCTGAACAATAGAGTCCTATAACTCCATCAATAGACTCACACAGTATGAATGAATATTCATAAGGGTTCTTGGAAACCAGGCAGGGGCTACACCACCTACCCCACCATATCTACGTACAAGGTTCATCCCATACGTCATCCTCAAACCCAACAATGGCTAATACATGAGACAAGGGACAAAGGAGCCCTAGATACTTTCTGCATAAATACAGCACATCTTGCTAGTGTTAGGCAGAGGGCACCGAGACTTCCAGGCCGACACACTGACCAGAGACGCTGAGGCTCCTGCATGCAGACGCTCCAGCTGACAGTGGTCTGAACATCCCTCGCAGGGTGTCCAACTCGAGACCAAGAAGGGCTCCTACATTCTCACACTTCAGGTAATGGGGTTCGACTAAATCCTAGAGGGATTCTTGGCTTTACACCTACTCACATGCTAGGTACACTTAGGTACATCTAGATAGGCATCGTAGGAGTACGCGCTTTCTTTTATCCTGCATTTTACATTCATGCATTTATTCATGCTTATTGCAAAATGGTAGAACTGTACTATCCATTTAAATTCACTGTACTGCTAATCATATATCTCTGCTACTGTCTAATGGTTGTTGCAGCTCATATATTCTACACAAGAATAACAACTGTTCAATAAACCCTTATTGAAACGCCACGGCTGTTTATTCTGTGTATCTCTGAGACAAGATAAGTGAGCACGAGTGACTGAGCGAAAAGTAGTACATTGTTTCCACGATCCTGAGGGATCAGGGTTGTCATGTTCTAAGGTTGCCAGAAACTATTCTCTCCCCGATAAGAGGAGACACTAGTGGCACTGTGAGCTAGCTTATGCAAACAGGCTAACATTTCTCGGTGGGGGTGCTCAGAGTCAGTCTGCCACCAAACCCACAGTTTATGTTATCCGAACGTGCAGGTCCTGTATGGGTAATATAGGAACTACACGACACTTCTATGGACTGTAATACCATCTGAATTATTTATTTATCCACACCGGAAACCCACAAAGGACAAAAATCACAAATGTTCCTTAATGTTTAGTGTGAATCTAAATTATTTTAATTAAATAAGGAACAAGAAGATAAGACACTTGTATATCTGAATATCCACTATCGCAACATAGCAAATGAGAATATTTACATTGATCAAAGTAGTGTCGAAATATGGAAAATATGCATCATGTACAAAGTAATGCAAACTTATATTTAGCATGAATACGCCCTATTTAGGATTTGTAATGCACTACAAATATAAAATACATTAACTGCCAGGATTCAAATGCAGAGAAGATTGACGATTACCATCACCAACCAAGAAAGCCTACTGCAACATTGAATGTACTAGCTGGGAAGACCTCTCCCACTTTGGGTGCGTCCAAAATCCTCTTAAATGTAAAAACAACATGAATTGTACACTTTGTCTGGTCCGAAATTGCAATTTGGAGTCAGACGTCCAATTACTAAGCATAGTGAGCATAAATCAACATAGACCCTCAAGTGAGTATATGTAAAGCTTTTAATGAGTTGCAGCTATACTAGTTCCCCACCAACGTCTGGATCCAAATGACTATCTGACACAGGTCGATCTAACCACTACGCTGTCCCTATTTAAAAGATACCTTTAAATTATCAATTTCTTGAAAACTTCTATGGCTTCAACTTATATGTAAATTGCAGCACAGGACCCTTTACTGTAAGCCATTACCCAGAAGTACTTGAATATCAGACTCACTCACTCATTAAGCATGTTCAACTCAGCTTACTCCTCCAAGCAACACGGTCCAAAAACTTTTACAGTAACTCTTAAACTTCAGTGGTTACTTGCTTGGATTTTTTTTGCATTCTGGGACTTGTATTTTTGATAATCTCTTTATAAAACCAAGACTACAGAAACCAGACAACTATGCAAACTCACACCGAAGCAGTGGGACCAGTCAAACATGGGCTGCTATTGGTGGCCCATTTCTTTTTTGCAAAGTAACCAGTGGCCACAAAAACAAGAGCTGTTACATAAGCAACTTGTGATCAGAGGCAGTATTGTGCCAGATATAATGGTGTAGTATGCATAAGTGGCTGGGCGACTACACCTAAATATGATGTGCATTGTAATCCAAATACATCGGCAGCAATCAATCATATTTATCACATGTATAGCCCTCCAAAGTAGCCAGAAGGATGCGCATTGGTGAATTTCATTTTAATGAGAATAAAAAAGTATTATGAGCAAGCTGAAGGGTGCAGTACCTAAAAATAAGCTGTTTTCTGGAAAAAACATAAGGGGCTTCCATGAGACGTGGGTTACATTTTTGTTTGAAATTTTGGTGATGCGCTATGCCTCTTAACTTCAGTAGAATCTCTGGACATTCAAATATGATTTTGTATACATAAAAACAAATGTACCAGAAAAGCAAGTAACTAACAACACAGATGGGCATGCAAATATTGCTCCATGTTGTTAAATCAAGACATCAAACCCAGCCGCGACCCATGCAGGTAAGAGCGGTGGGGCGGTGTGGTCGGGTTGGGGGAGATTCGATAGACGACCACGAGGGGAAATTGAAATAAATAAATAATTTTTCCTCATCCGTCGAAACCCCCCACCCCCAAAGCCCCACCGCTCTCACCAATACGGGCCGCGGCAGATCAAACCAATGATTTATTATTAAAGAGGTTAAAGACTGCCACTATAGGCTTCCCAGAAGAAATGGTAAATTGTAAGCCCCACTAAACTCAAATAAAATTATTTTATTGGTGGATGAAAGGCGCACAATTTTGGATGTCAAGAAGGATATTCATACCTGATCAAATACAGTAAATTATTTGCATATGCTATGTGTTGTATATAATATTTGTAATTGTTCAAGTGCAGTCCAACAATGTGCCTAAAGACCGACATACTTTGACCCCATAAACAAGCCACTAGAGGGCGGGGATCTCTTCAGATACAAACCTTAGAGGGTAAGCAGTTTTTCTAAACAAAATGTGGTGTCACTGCAGGGATAGAATTAATAAACTAACATTAGCACGAACATTTGTATTGGGATCCAACAATGCCATTTGGTTGCACATGATCCTTTCAAAAGAAAACAAACCAGAAGGAGCACCAGTTCTGCCGGGTTTGCAACACACGCAGATCATCAATATA
This sequence comes from Calotriton arnoldi, assembly GCA_963921515.1. Classification (NCBI taxonomy): domain Eukaryota; kingdom Metazoa; phylum Chordata; class Amphibia; order Caudata; family Salamandridae; genus Calotriton; species Calotriton arnoldi. The sequence goes on from CAWUFW010014788.1 coordinate 337,232, forward strand.
GTTCACAATAGTTGTTGTTCGTGATTCTTAGCCTGGAAGTGATAGTACACTCAGGAACTCGAGAAGGTGGACCACAGCGAGGTAGTGTTTTTCTTTGATTGATATTGCTGCTTTTCTCAGTTGCGTTTTGGCAGATTTTTGCAGGTGCTTCTCCAGTCAGACTTCACTTGCAAGGGGAAACAGTTCAATTGCAAAGTGAAGTTTAACTCCGAAACTCAATCACTTGAATCACAATGCAATAGCTTCCACTAACTTAAGAAAGCGAACACCGATGTTGAACTCTATTTTTACGCTTTGCACAGTGAGAGGGAAAAAGGCGCGTCCTCCTGGTGCTGTTCCGACTCCCTTGTACCATCTTTACTCAGTGCTTTCCTGCATGAACCTTCTAAGAGTTTTGCTAAATCATCTAGAGCAGTGGTTCTTAACCTGTAGTCCTGGGACCTCTGTGTTTTACAAAGCCTGCTCAGGGGGTCCGCGACTGCTTAGAAAATAAAATAATATTAACAGATTAATAAACTGTGTATAGATAAAGAAGCAACGTGTAAGACTGACATTTTTAAAAGTTCTGTAAATGTGAAGGACTTTGAATGTGGAGGCTACAAATTAAGTTAATATCCTCAAGATTGATTCGTGGGAGCAGTGCAATTGCATCAAACAGAATAGAGTATGAATGATGAGTGGCCTCAATTGAATTAAGAAAAGCTCCAACTTTTCCATGATTAACAATTTTTTTGCTAATTGAATAAAATATTTCATCATTTGTTTCTTTGTTCAATGAATGCTTGTTTCTATCTTTTGAGTGGTGTTTTGGGGTTCAAATAATCAAAAATGCTTAAACAGGGGACCCTGCTTCCAGTAATGGATCAGTGGGGGTCCCCACATTCCAATAATGATTCAGTGGGGGTCCCCGGTTTCCAGTAATGATTAAGTGGGGGTCCACAGAAGTCAAAAGGTTAAGAACCACTGATCCAGGGTGCTGTGCTGCCTAGCCATTGCTCCAGAATAGAAACTCTGAAGAGGATATGAAAACAACCTGCAAGAGCCAAATCAGTTGGCTTTTATCTTATTTAAATACTTGTGATCACATTAATCATATCATCATAACAATGTTTATAGCTTGCTGACACAGTCTTGCATCTCTCTGTCACTTTAAAAAGGTGCTGTCACCTTACACAAAGGGTGACTGTGGCCTGCCAGAAATCCAATCTATGTAATGTAGGTGGCAAACAAATTTGCCACATGTGAGTGAATACACTGAACTATATTACAAGCTGAGATACACAGTACTGATATACCATCCCAGGTCCATTATTTGTCCTGGCTCAGCCTTCTTAAAAGCTAGAATAAAGTTTCAAAAGGAAGGGAAAGCCATAAAACATGAACACAGTCACTGACAGGAAGGGAGGCGTTGGTGGTTATTAATGTACTGCTTATAACCCCTCCTTCTGTATCTCTCCCTAGGTCTCTGGGGTCTGGTGAACAATGCCGGCATCTCCATCCCGACTGCCCCAAATGAGTGGTTGACCAAGGCTGACTTCCAGAGAATGCTGGATGTCAATCTGCTAGGGGTGATCGACGTGACCCTGAACTTGACCTCGCTGGTTAGGAAAGCCCGGGGTCGCATTGTCAATGTTTCCAGCATCATGGGAAGGCTCTCTCTCCTCGGAGGCGGGTACTGCTTATCCAAATATGGAGTTGAGGCTTTTTCTGACAGTCTGAGGTGAGTGTCCTCTTTGCATTCTTGCTGACCACTTCCAGATTAGTAAAAAGCAGATTTCCACTTTGTGCTCACACTTCAACCTCACTGGTCATTAAGTCAATCAGAGTGCACTGAACAAAATTCCCAGTCAATATTCATAAACTAAACCATCAATTATGACTGTCTCCTTTATATATGAAAAGGTATATGTTTATTAAAAATGCATGACATTATATTCACAATATACAGATCAATCAATATGCAACACAATATAAAGCACAATAAAAAGCACAATAAAATATAGAGTCTAAAAAACTGTTGAATTCATAGTCCAGATCTAAAAAATCAAAACACCCAGGATGAGAAGAGGATGGTTACATTGCCGCCAAATGGATTCTGGATCACACAAGACCAGGGACCGAAAACTTAAAAAGAATCACACCAGGGAGAATTTTAGAACGACCAGGAGGAACCCCAAACATTGAACTAAGACAGTGTAATTAGTATCAACCGAGGGTCTCAATCTCATGTCTACAGGGAAGATAAAGTACTTGACATAACCTGACTTGAAATAGCGACAAAAAAAGAGAAACATGTGGACCATCTAATCTAAAGACAAAACTGTGCCTAGGGTGATCATACCCCAAGTATTGGAATACACCCCGGGAGCGAAAGAGGGGTACGAAGTGGAAATTAAAAGTAAACAACAGTTTTTTATAAAAAGATTATTTATGAAAATTTGTCCTGAAGAAGGCGGGGATTTGAGTCAGAGAACTGCCGAAACGCTGCGTCGACAGATTTTGAACAGGGATAAGCTATAATTCATACAGGGATAACACCGCAATATACAGTATTTGTATGTGTTTATATATGACCATAATTGATGATGTATGCAGGGTGCATACAATGAGAAGATTGGTTATAAGCGAATTATGATTGAATATTGTAATTGCCGCATAGATGAGTTTTGATTTTTTAGATCTTGACTATGAATTCGACTGTTTTTTGAACTCTAGATTTTATTGTGCTTTTTATCCTTCTTTATATTGTGTTGTATATTCTTTGATCTGTATATTGTGAATATAATGGCATGCATTTTTATTAAATATATACCTTTTCATATATAAAGGAGACAGACATCATCATCACTTTATTTCGCCAATGAGAAAAACAGTGGCATAAAAAGTATACTACATAAGTACAAGATTAAAATATACCTGACATGCAATTCCATACATTATAAATTGAATATGAGAGTATTTGTTTACAAAATATGAAAAATACACAGATTGTTAAAAACAAATAAAATACTTTTGACTCATCATAACAAGGTCTGTTTTCTCCTGTTTAGGGCACACTGAATAAAGGAGGCCAGACATAAGCAAGTAAAAGGATCTGGAGACTTAAAAAAATATATAAGGCTGGGCGACATTGTCTAAAATGTATTCTTTGCAAAAGTGGCAAAATATATTGCTTCCTTCCCTCCCTATACAGTTTACAAAAGAAGAAAATATGTAAATCGCATTGGGAAGAGCGCGAATAGCAAGGACAAACTGTAAGTGCCTCCAAGGAAAATGTATTAGGAGGATATCCCAGCATAAGGGGAATTAAATTCAAGCGAAACCTGACTAAAAAGTATCTATGTTTAAGGTTTGTCACAAAATTCAGGTACGTGTAATCCTGCGTGCTCAACCTAGGTGCTAAAGAATATAAATTAGCCCTAGACTTTGTGAGGTTAAGCTCACTTCTTGATCTCCACTCCTTTGCCAGCAAGAGGCCTTTCAGCTTGGTTCTTGAGATGGCTCTACATGCAGGGGGATCGTCAAATAAATTAGCATGTCCAACGGAATAAAAGCTATTCTTTATGTATTATAGCCATTTAACCTTAGCCACACCATCAAGGTTTAAGGAATCTCTTAATATGTTGTGTGTAAGCTTTAGATCTTCCCTTCTCCATACAGAGTGCCACAGAAGTGGTGGATCGATGCGGATCAAATCCGATATGAAGGGAACATCCAGTTCCAAGGGACAAATATATGAAGAACAAGCTTTAGGGGGGCCTAACAGACGCTTCCATAAGCAGTCCTCAATTCGTTGTTAAAGTTGAATACTGGCAGTTCCCCAAATAGCAGCCCCATATGTTGTGACAGATATAATTTTTGCTTCATAGATCTTTTTAATTACATTAACTGGCTTTGTTCCCAACCTTTTTGTAAATCTAGAAAGTGCCTCTATTCTTCTTTCTATCATTAGCCTCCTGTTATCCACCATTGATTGCCAGGCGTTTTTACAGTCAAAAAGAACCCCCAGATAACAAAAGAAATCCCCCACTTCCAATTTTCTTCCTTCAATGTTCCATCTTGGGATTTTCTTTGGTCTCTCTCCTGCAGCTAGGACAAATGATTTAGCTTCATTTACTCTAAGTTCTAAGTTGTTCATAAACCAAGTGTACGTCTCTATCAGATGCTGCAGTGCATTGCCGATCCGGGCCAACAAGACTGCATCATCTGCATGGAGAAACACTGGCGTGGAGTTAATCAATGGAACGTCATTAGCAGACGTTGCCAGGGCTGCCTCCACACCGTTGGTATAGAGGGAGAATAGGAAAGGGGCGAGTGCGCACCCTTGCCTGACCTCACGAGCTATCCCAAATGAACTAGTTGTTTCACCTGCTCTACCATACCGAACACAGGCCATAGCACCAGTGCAAATTCCTCGAATTAAGTCAATGATCGGTTTCTCAATGCCCAAGTCTTCCATAATCTACCATAATTTAATGTGGGCTACCAGATCAAAGGCCGTGGACAGGTCCATGAAGGCCATATATAATTGACCTCCCTTCACCGCAGTATATTTAGCAATAAGTAAATTTAAATTGAGGCACTGATCAATTGACCCTTTTCCCTTCCTAAATCCATACTGGGAACGTGATAAAGTATTTTTTTCCTGGGCCCAAGCTTCTAACCTGTTTAGAAGCAGGCGGCCCATTCATTTTGCAGTGCTGTCCAAAAGTGATATTGGTCTGTAATTTCATTGCCAACGATTTATTCCCTTTTTTAAAAATTGGGATGATAATGTTTTTTCCCCAAGGGGGCGAGGGCCCACTTTCACTTTAACAATAGCATTAAAAGCGTTAGTAATAAGTGGGGCCCAAAGCGCTTGGTTAAGTAAAAAGAAATCAATTGATACCCCATTATGGCCCGGTGCCCTTGAGGGGCTAAATTGATTCAGAGCAGATGTCACCTCCTCCAAACCAAAGTGTAGATGATATAATCATATGTGGGAATGATGTCTCTAAGATGGCATTTCCTGGCTGACCAAACACTTCTCCAAAGTGAGTCACCGAGGCTTCCTCTGTAACATGTGTGTCAGTGGTAATCTCTGGGTCCCCACTGAGGAAGGGGGCATTAACAGTATTCCAAAAATCACTGCTATTCTTTAAGACTACTGCCTCAGAGAGTTTATCCCAGGCCTCTTCTTTCAGGGCACTGACCCTGTTGGTTCTTGCCACTTTGTAGGCAAGCTGCAATGCTTTTACCAATACTATATCCCGGGGTTTTACCTTTAGGCCACAATGGAGATTCTTGAGTGCCTTAGAACAGACATTATCAAACCAGCAAACTGCCATGGGTAGCTTGGGGCACAAGGGCAAAATAGGCTATTATTAATTTCAGATAAGATTTGGTCGAATGCTGGGATAATCTCATCGGTCGACAAAGAGGAGTCTAGGCAGATAAAGATTTCCTTATACATCTTTGCAACAAAGCTAGAAATAAATTTGGCCATGTCAATCTTTCCCCATTTCAGCACTACACCATTTTTTCTTTTAATCATAGGTTTACTCATAGGTTTAATCATAGGTTTAGAAGTGTAATTCCCATATTACTCAGACTCCAAGGAAAGTGGCAAGAAATTGCAGCATGGTCGCTAAATGCATAGAAATTGGCCTCAGGCTGGAATATCCAATTTCTTATATGTTCGGACACCACTAGATAATCTATAGTTGAACTTGGTGACCGGGACAAAAATGTGTGTTCAAGTTGCCCTGAGTTGGTGTCTAATGGGTTTGCTATCACAAGATTATGGACCATTAGTTGCCTATTTAATGCGTTGCCATCTATGGTGTGACTAAAATGATATATTGGATCCCCTTTAGTATCAACCAGACCACATACCCCTAGAGCAGCTTTATCACAGATATGGGCATTAAAGTCCCCCAGCCAAATAATATCGATGGGTCTGCGGTGGGCTTCCGTTAATTGGACTATGTCCTTCTCGATTGGTTCAATTACAGAGGCCATACTTCTAGTAAAATTATTGTTGTAGAAGTTAATTAAAATCCAATCCCTCCCCTTTTGGCCTTCGTTTAGGAGAATTTGGTAATACGGTGAGGTATCAATGAAAGAAATTACCTTAATTCTCGCTGTGCTTGCCATTAAAGTAACTAAACCTCCACTATTGCGACCGGCTCCAGATGGAGTTGCGTTAGTCTGATATCTACAGAACCCATTGATATAAATTGGTGTAATTTCCCAAGTTTTCTGGAAACAGAGAATATCAGATTTGGAGACAAGGGATATCCAATCATTACTACACTTCTTCTGATTGTATCCAGCTATATTCCAAGTAGCTATTCTTAGGGTAGTCTTATCCCTGGTCACTATTTCTTCCTGTATTGGGGCCGGCCTAGAAAGACCCTGGGATTTGAATGAAGTAGTTATATTGGTAGAATGAGTAAGTCAATCGCATTCTTCTAACCCTCTCAATGGTGCATATCTGTTGCTAGCTAGAGAAGCTATATTGCCCCAAGGATTAAAGAATTTAGAAGGTGGAATGGGTCCTACACTCACATGTGGCTATAATTAACCCTTCAGGCCTATAAAAAAAAAACAAAGGGAGCACAAAAATTTGCGTGTCAAACCTTATGGAATCTGGTAAATTACTTAATAAATGTTCAACCAAATGTTGATCGTTGAAGTTGATGACTATACAGTCCCCTTTGATAGATTTCGGTCCACAACCCACCCAAGACACACGTCTGGCCATTATGATATGATTATACAGTTTGGGATATCCCTTATGAAATCTTGAAAGCCAATGTAGTACCTTATCCATCAACTGCTCTGTGGTTTCTTGCTTAGACCACGGCAGTTCAGGTGTATTAGCAAGCACTATGACATAAGGGCAAGCTGCAGGCGGAAGATCTAATCTATCACCAGGGGCGGTTGTTAGGCTAGCCAGACTCTTTTTATCCATGGTGGGCACTTTTCCGCTAAATGCCCTTGCGGGTGCGATAGAATTGTTGCGGGCCGGTCGTTCCACACTCAATTGATGTTCCAGGTCAGATGGTGCAGAGGTGGATAAAGTCGGGATGCAAGCTCCCATAACCCCATAAATGTATTGCCATTTTCAGGAATTTCCAAAAGATCGGTAGAAGATTGAACAGAAGGAATAGTGGGATGACAAGGACTTGACTCTGGGGCAGGACGTTGGATCAAAGGCACCATCGCTGATTATTGGCCACGTGGATAGCCCTGTGGAACTGTTCTGTGATCCATGTGCTCAATCCCCAATTTGGTATTTATAATAAGGGTTATATTCTCCTCTATTTTTGACAATCTAAGTAAAATAGGTTGCAAGAGAGTATTAAGCATCAATTCCAGCTTCACGCACAAGGAATCTTCATTCGGCAAAGAATGTAAGGCCGGGGAGGAGTAGGTACTTCGGGGGACCCCTGAGGAGAAACCTCTGGTATCCTTTTGAGGTAATTGCGGACATTACAGCCTTTTGAACTTTTGGCCGTACTAACAGTTTTGGCTCTCACCCTCTTCTGTTTTCCCAGTGGTTCTAATGGGGGACTGTCAACTGTCCTAGGAGGGTTAAGATTCCTGTGTTGGGCCAATAACCATCGGGGTAGCCTTTGGGTGGACTGCATGGTACTAATTCCCCCACCCTTGTCCACATCCGCGTCACCTGCAGCAGAAATAAGGGGTCTTACCTATTCCAGAAAGAGGCGACGCTCAGTAATTTCAATCTCCTTGGTAAGGACATCTGTTGATCCGATCAAAAAAGAGTCCAATGTATTGATGATCTCACCTCCTGTTTCACATGCATTAAGCTTCCTTTTGGCCATCGTCCATTGGGTAAGATCGGTCGATGTACAATGCAGGCTTTAGGGGGGTGGCCAAGCCCAGCCTCCTCCTGGTGATGACGGGCCCGCCCTTGGCCCAGGCTTTGCCAGGCGTGGCCCGCACGCGTCCCGCGCTGGGGGAAGGTGACACACTTTTTAAGCGCCTTACGTGAACAAGGGAGGGTGGGTAATGTAGTCCCCAGCGGGGCCGGTACAGTGGCACAGCTTTCTCCCTTCAGAAATCGTTGGCAGCTACTCCACGCTGCGGGAAGGCAATGTGCTTTTCAAGCGCCTTACATGAACAAGGGAGGGTGGGTAATGTAGCCCCAGTGGGGCCAGTACAGTGGCACAGCTTTCTCCCTTCAGAAATCGTTGGCAGCTACAGTCATAATTGATGGTTTAGTTTATGAATATTGTCCGGGAATTTTGTTCAACGCACTCTGATTGACTTAATGACCAGTGGGGTTGAAATGTGAGCACAAAGCGGAAATCTGTTTTTTATTGGTTTCTTCTACCCTGTCCCTTTTGGTTTTAAAAGGGTGACTCTCTGAGTTTTTACACTTTCAGACCAGTGCAGGGTACCAAGCGCTGGCTTTGAGTTCCTGTTGAACCCATTTCCCAAAATACTAACTAACAAAGAGCGTACTACTGAGCTCTCACAGAGAGAGAGAGAGAGAGGGGTGTGTGTCACAGCAGTTGTGCTACCTTTACCAGTTTTCAGCTTCATGGAGCTCATGCTCCAGCCTGACCGTTTTTGGGGGTGGGAAAGGCTGACATGGTGATCAGTGAAACATCTAACCCAGGGCCGGATCCTTGCCAGATTTTCAGGGTATCCATTGAGTTTGTAATTGACTTCCATTAAGTTTAATTGCTCTTAAAATGATCTGATGTGAATATGCTGAAAAATGTGCTTGGATCTATCCCTCCTGTACTTAGGTTGGAAGCTCCTGTTCTAACCAAATGAGAGACATACTTTGATCTAGTCAGAGATTGCTGATTAATGGTAGGTGGTGTGCTCTGACTTTAATACCAAAAATGCTGAGTTCAGGAAATCAGATGGTAAGAACAGAAATCAAAAGGCGCCAGTCACCAGCAAAGAGAGAGCTTTTTACTCCCTTGAGTGGTGGTCTAAGCCAGTGGTTCTTAACCTGTGGTCCGAGGACCCCTCGGGGTCTGTGAGGTCTACTAAGGAGGACGGCGACTGATTGCAAAATGACCTAATATGAAAAGTAATCAATTAAAATGAATAAAATATATACAAATAGGGAAGCAATAATGAAAAATTGAAAACGTTTTCTTTGTTTGTTTGTGAATAACTCAAAATATTTCAATATTTGAGCATTTGTTTGTGTATAGTTGTTTTTGTATTTTTCTTATTGTTTTGGGGTCCAAATCATAGATGTTGCTTAAGCTGGGGCTCCCCAGTTTCCAATAATGACTCATTAGGTGTCCACATAAGTCAAAAGGTTAAGAATCGCTGGTCTATACCACCTTAGCAATGTTCCACCATAGTCAGGTCATGTACTGTTAGGGGTTGACAGTTTAGAATGAACGGGCAGAAGAGATCCTCCCGACTAGTAGTGAGTGCACCTTGGTGCAAGAGCTCCATCGCTCCTTTCAGTCACTACAGTTAAGGTAAGGAATGATTATCTCACATGGTGATTCCCTGGTGGCTCTATCAGGGACCATGTTGGCACTTGAAATAATCGGTAATTTAGATGGAAAAGAAGCACTGATTTGAAGGTGCAACCTATGTGCGAAGCCAGGCAGAGGACTCCACGCCTCCATATCAACTGGTATATGGACAATGGAGGTAAAGTTGACCTCTTCTAGATGACAAGATTTGCTCCTGTATGAGGGCTACGAGGTGGGTCCGGCAGCTGTGCCACTGCCCACCAGTATATGGACTTTGCACCAACCATATCCTCGGAGGGGGGGAAATGCTGTTAAAGTACTCGGACATTGGCCTCACACATAAGAATGGCAAAAGCAGAGGTAGCCGGAATGTTGGAGGCCCTTAATGATGAGTAATTAATGGAACAGAAGAGAGGGGGTGAAAGACAGAGAAAAAGAGAGAGAGAGAAAATTTCCATAAAAGGAGCTTTAAAAATAAAAATAGGACTAGTATTTCACTTAAAGCTGGTCCACATATGCCTGGACGATTTATATCTTAACCACACTACTAATTATTATATAACATTTTCTTTTATAACAGAATGCTACTGCCTATCGCAATCGACAGCCAGCCTGTGTCCCTACATTTGTTAAATCCTTGCTTCATGTAGGAGGTGACAAGATCAGTAAATACGGTTAATGGTTTCCTATCAAAAGCCACAACGCGGCAGAATAGAAAATATGCCTCCCGTGTCATTTTTTCCCAATGTTTTACAGTTGGTAACATTGTAGTATGTCCATATATATTCGGAGGGTGTAACCCTTATGTAAACTGTGTGGTTAGTAATAATGTCAATAGTCTGACTTCTACTGAGCTGTTCTAACTAAACGGGAGACAGGTTGAAGGTAACATCTGGTCAGTCACTGACTCTTTCAAAGTTTATGATACCTTAAAGGCAAGACATATTAAAAAAGGTTCGATCTGAAAGTGTGCTCTTCCTATAGGAAATGTGTAACGTTGGCATGAAAGTCCTTACCATATTTCCGTTTAGTGTTGCTAAGCTGTGAAAACTTTATGCCCGGCTTTTCATTCCTATTGAAATTGAAGTAATTGTTGGAGAATTCTAAACAGTACCTCACTAATATTTTTTCAAAAATTGGATCTCATTCTCCCAGAACAGAGGTGCATTAAAAATGCATATGAGGATTTTACTGTCCAATGAATGTCTATGAACCAAAGTCTCCAGTTCCTGTTAGACTGCCTGGAGTGTATTGTAATAAACTAATTCGTGAGGAGGCCGTGAGACAAATTCAGTGTATCACAGCCAGAAGTCCCTTAGGCACTTGATTGCACATACATGTGTGTGCACACCGGGGCCTGATTCACAAAGGTAAACTTAGACAAAAAGTCTAAGTTTAGACCAAAAGTCTAACTTTACTACTACTAAAGTTAGACTTTGGTCTAAGTTTAGACCAAAAATCTAACTTAGACCAAAAGTCTAACTTTAGTAGTAGTAAAGTTAGACTTTTGGTCTAAGTTAGACTTTTTGTCTAAACTTATGCCAAAAATATAACTTTAGTAGTAGTAAAGTTAGACCTTAGGTCTAAACTTAGACTTTTGGTCTAAACTTAGACCAAAAGTCTAACTTTAGTAGTAGTAAAGTTAGACTTTAGGTCTAAACTTAGACTTTTGGTCTAAGTTTACCTTTGTGAATCAGGCCCCAGGTTTTCATGAGATTTTCAGAAGTATCATATTAAAAAGGTGTGTTTAACCTCAATGCTCTGGTTTCATTCATTTCCCCTAGACGAGAGCTCAGCCCTTTCGGAGTGAAAGTCACCATGATCGAGCCAGGCTTCTTTAAGACGCAAGTCACCGAACCACGTGCCATGCGTGAATGCTTAACCCGGGTCTGGGAGAGGGCCTCGTCTGAGGTGAAGCAGAGCTATGGGCAGCAGTACTTTGATAAACGTGAGTATCCCAACACAATCAGAGTAATCTCCCAGGTACATTGTGGGGTGCAATCTGGTGAGAGGGGACAAGGTCCGTGTGTTAAAGGTGGTTAGAGAGCAAAGAGTCTAGGTCGGGCATAGGTGCAGGGAAAGGTTTGAGACAGGTGTAGATGTTTCAGCTTCGAGAAAGTTCTTGTTTTTTTTTTAATGGAAAGCAATGACAACATACTAAACCGTAGTTTAAAGATTCAAACACAGTTTGCAAATACAGGGAGCTTGGTGCTATATGCCAGGGGGTAGTGAATCCCCGCTTTAGCAGCTACAGCGGGGATGTTTTTTTTAATGCCCTTCTTATTTGCCACTTGACAGATAAGACATCATTATTAACTAAAAGGAAAAAAGAAAGGTGGGTTGCTAGAAAAGGGGGAGAAGAATGGACGCGTGGATGCATGGGTGGATGAAAGGATGGATGGCTGAGTGGGTAAAAGGATGGATGGGTGTGTGAAAGGATGGGTGGATGATTAGGTGAAAGGTTGGGTGGACGAGTGGGTGAAAAGATGTGTGAGTGAAAGGATGGCTGGCTTGGTGGGTGGATGAGTGGGTGAAATGATGTGTAGATGGGTGGATGAATGGATGACAGAGTAAATATAAATCTGAGTGGATAGAATCATGTCATAGCAAATGGAAATCTGACAGGATGGATGGATGGCAAAGTAAATGAAAATCTGAGAGGATAGCTGGATGAATGAAAGAAAGGACAAAAGGAACAACTCATGACTGAAAGGATTTATTGATTGATGGGTAAGCCAATGATAGATGCATGGGTGGATGGATGGATGAATGGATGCATGCAAAGTTATTGGATGGTGAACAGATGGATAGATATATGGAATGGCCAACGGATGGAATGGGGAAAGATTTAATGAATGATGGATGAAAAAAATGAATTGATGACAGAATGTAAAGGTGAAATGGTGGACATGAGCAGGTAGATGAAGCGTGAGAGGATGATGGATTGATGCTTGGATGGAAGTGAGAAAGGACTTTTAAGGAGGTTCAGACTTGCATCACGTGCTGGGTGCTGTCAGAGCTTTGGTCAAAGTGGGGGTATTTACATTTTTTGGCTACTTTCTTGATGTAGGCTGTGTCAAAAATGTTATCAGGTGTCACATAAGACTTTCTATGTCCTGTAATGCTTGGTTCTGCACTTGGAAGACAAAGGTCAACACAGTACATTGGCCCTGAACTGATGTGACTGTACTACATATCATTGCTAGAGCTGTTCCTGATTTGTATCTACGACTATCTTGTCTCTTTTTTGTATAGTTTGTAAAACATCTGATGGAATTCTGCTGAGGTGCAATCCCAATCTATCACTGGTTACTGACTGCATGGAGCATGGTCTTACAGCGGTGCACCCACGGACCAGATACTCCGCCGGCTGGGACGCGAAGCTCCTGTTTCTCCCACTCTCCTACCTCCCAACATGTATGGCAGACCCGCTTGTGGCATTGATTAATGGTCGGAAGCCAGCGCAGCAGGTCTAGCCGATGCAGATTGCAGAAACTATACGGCAGTCAATGGCATCTCTTAGAAATACTTGGAAAAAGAGTTTTGTGCAATCACAATTCATTCACAATTTCATTTAGCTGGACTTACAAATTAAATATATTTATGACATGTAGGGATGAGATTGTAGCATGATTCTTGCAGGGGGTATATGGTACGCTAAAGCGTGTGGCAGTAGGATGGTAGCCTGCAATGGCCTCTTTAGAAAATTATTATAAAGTGTCTCCAATGTTTGTGAAGCAATGCACAACAGGCCTGTTACACCACTTCAGAGATAAGTAGGTTACTAGTGTCATCACTATTAGACTATTGGAACTCTTTACACAGGATCACGTAAACACAAATATGAAAAATGCGGAGGATCTAAGACCAGGCTACCTGCATGTGCCTCATTTCATAGAAACGTGAAAATGTGTCCACTCACCACTAAAACACACTACTGCCATCTAATGTAATAAAGACTAGTGATCCAGCGCGATATTAGCAAACAGCATTCATACACCAGATACTCACTTGGGCCCATACATTCATACTACGCTAATACTTACGCTGGGTTTTATCAGTTGTTACTCTCTATCAAAATCCCTGCTACCAATTACCTTCTGATTGAAGAGTAATGACTTACCAATGAATCCTTTGCTAATTGGGAAGTTTAAAATGAGTGACATTCATTATAGTACATAATCCTGAAATAACCACTGAGTCAGGAAGTTTTAAAATGTTTATCTAAAGATTTTAGCAGAGTAAAATACAGAGCCACATGGTACTTAATCGCAATACCCAAGATTAAGCATAGAAATGATTATTGCTAATCAATGACGGTGTTTAAAGAAAAGGAGAAGATAGAGACAGCAGCGCAACTAAAGGTTGCATTATATTTACCTAAGTGCGAGAACCAAAACCCCTTAGCCAAGGAGCTGAAAGAATAAGACCCAGGAAGGATGAAGAGCAAAGACCTCCTCCAGGATCAGGACAGGACCGGTGACCTCTCTACAACGACGCCTGCGTCGTTCCCCTCTCTGATACTCGACTTCTCCTCGATTCTCCCGTGCCTTCCTTCTAATGGACTCCGCCGCCCCCTCCTCAGGACCTCTTCAGGACAGGGATTCAGTCAGCAACCGATCAGCTTGGCAGTCTGGAGCTAAGAGCGCTCTGGCAGCATGGACGCCTGTTCTTCGTGAACGCATGCTCTAACTAATTAACTAATGCTATATTCTATTATTCCCTTCTACGCCCATGTACCTCCCCTTAATGTTGCTAAAATATGGGGCCACTACTTCTGATTGGACAAGGACAGGGGGTGGATTGTCGCACCATATCGATTTGGCCTAAATGGTAAAGCCTATTGTTTTTAAATTCCCACCCCTTCAAATTAATACATTCGCTTTATTTCCCACCCGTCTCATGACAAATGTAAACCAATTTTCATAGACAATGTATCAATGTACAACAGGAAAGGCAAAAGTACAGCATCTTCGGCCATCGGGTCGCGGCCTTGGACGACGTCCAGATTGACTTAATTTGGCAGGCACACAGGACACATGCGCAGAACCATTTGCCTCTCGAGTTTCAGGTTACCAACCCAGGCCCAAGTTTACGAACTAGTAAAAGTGCAAGAAGCAAATATTAAAATCACAAAATAAAATGTTTCACTGTATGCCCACTTTTCCTACTCTATTCCCATTTAATTATAAATTCTATCCCGCGTTAGTAGCATTAGGAAACGACAATTTAGTAATGACATGAGAGCAAGCTGAAGCATGTGAAAACATCAAGCAGCCATTTTACTACACACTGCGCAGAAGCAGAAATTTCCCACCAAGCAAAGAGAGACGTCACAACACGTGCTATGGTTGAGACATGCGCAGATAGTTTCCCACGCTTTAGCGGCCATTTTAGATTACAGACAAGCGTTATTCATTAGTAAAACACATAGGCAAGCATCCTTCCCTTTCGTGTAGTGTATGCAAAGGTTAGTATTAACAATACAAGTTTTAATAGATTAATACTGTGATGAGGATTGAATACAAGCAAGTTTCATTTATGAAACCTTGCTCCATCACTAGCATCAAAAGTATTGTGCAGCTACACAAAGCCTTTATTAGCAAGGACATTCCCACCATACCAACTTTGAAGGTAAACCAAAACAGGAGCGAGAGCTAGGACCTGTAGGAGGAATGGTGGAATCCATAGGAACAATCTTGACTAGACTCTATGATTAAACCTAGTTAGTTATTGTTACAGAAATACCTGAAATCCGCTCCGTTTAGGTAGCACTTTGGCTGCTGTACATAACAGTGGGACAAGCCGATGTTTGGCAGTGGGTTGGTCTCATTGCCCAACCCGCTACCAGCCTCAGACTCAAAACTACTTTCACCCAGACCGAGCAGGCAGATCTACCTGCTACAAGGGTGCCACTTGGAATAAGTTCCAGAGATGGCTCATGGCACTTGTAGATGATTCATTGGTCAAACCATTGACCACCGTATTGGCTGCCCAGCTTTCTGACAAGTGCTGCAATGGCTACCAAGCAACATGTTTAGCACCGCAGAAAATTTCCTAAATAAAATAAAATTATGCCTACTCAGGTTCTGAATGTTTTAAAACAGGGGTCTCCAACCTTTTCTATAATTAGAGCTACTTATATTCGAAGAAATTCATCCTGAGGTACTAATATTATTAGTGTTTTAATAGTGACCACATCTGACAAGATTACCTTAGAGGTTACCTCATGCAAGATTATAAGCTGTGATCACCTCAGAGCATCAGGCGGGATTGCCAGCAGCAATGTAAAAAAAGCTTTATCAATTTGCAATGCATCTAAATGAGTTGTATATAACAGCCAGCGATGCTCCTGGCATCAAAGTAATAATAAATGTAATAAGCCTGCCCAACACAGGATGATTTATCACTCAAATGTCAGCTTTAAATATATTTTGGAAATTCAACCATTCTTCTCAAAACATCCGCATTTGAGTTCTGAAAATACACATCTTTTTTCATATTTTCATCTCAAATATACAATTTTCAATTATGGTATACATATAATAATTCAACCAAGCTAAAGCTTTTAATTTAGTGGGCTGAGTTACATACAGTAGAGCTACTTACAGGTAGCTATAGAGTTCCATGAAGCTCAGGAGCTACTCGTTGTAGAAGCCTGTTTTAAAGTAACACATGAAATAATCTTTTGTTTGCATACTCTACTTTATTGTTTACAAAGTCACCTTGTGCTTAAAAAGAATTTCATTTTGTACCATTATCAATAATTACCTAATGACCAGTGTCAGAGAACCAATAAGCAATCCATCCCCCTTACCACCTCTACGATATGATACAATGGGGAGCTTCTCACAGGACTGGATATCTGAAATAATGTTCTTGGGGAGTCCTGCCTGGCCAGCATAGGAGAGTGAGCTCCTTTAGGTGAACATTCATTTTGAGCGATTATCCTTAATGCTGTTTTATTCTAGTGCACCTTTTAGGATTATCGCATTATATTTTCTGTTTCTTTTCATAATTTTGTTTTCAGTTCTACACTTCTTTGATACTATTCGCTAGTTTTAACTTTTCTTTTCTATTTGTACTTAAAGATAAGCGCACAACCACATTTTGCATAGAAAAGATTAAACAAAATATATTCCTCATAAAGCGGTCGTCCTCAAAATTATTTTTTAATAAAAACGTGTTCAGACTGTGTGATAACCTCTCGGCGCAAAGAGCCAAAGCCCACTCACTTCTTTGAGTAAGCAGAGTAGCTCTGTTTGGCAAGAATTCCACACAGACAAGCACTTAAACAACTTACAAGACTTAAGTATACATTGAACTGAATGAAACTTAGTTATAAATTAAATTGGGTGTTTAAAACTTGTTTACAGTTGGATTTATTTACAAAGGACATTTTTAAAGAAAATTGTCATAGTTACAAAGTTCATTCAGATAGCTCCAATTGTCCTTTGAGCTTCACTAGGCTAAAACAGATTTAGAAAGTACTGGAAACAAGACCAGCAAAATAAGTATACCCTTGGGAATTGGAGAAAATACTTTACATAGCTATCAGCGCTGTAGGTTCCCCTTTAATATCCCCAAGAGTTGACTCAGTTGCCACTAGATTGAACTTCCATGGATGATAAAATGGGGGGCGCACTTATTGACAGCTTCATCCGAACTGACTTCCATTGATGGGAAAGAACCCATCTAGTGAAGAGGAAGAACAGTTATCTTTACCCAGCCCTGCATCACCAACAACCACCAGCAGTTAGTGTAGGAAAGTGAATTATTATTTGGAGTGGGCAAGTGCCCACCTCAAAGGATAAAGCCAACACCTGTTAGAATGTCACAAAAATTAAATAAAATAGACTTGTACTCAATCCCTGGTAGAGTGACACAAAGCAGTTGGGGCTTATCGATAGCCATGTGTAAAGTATTTAAGTGCATACACAGTACAAAATGTCACACAAAGCTCAATAAAATTCGAAAACCAATTTTAAAATGAAGAGAAAGCATTTGTAAGCAAAGTAAGACCAAAATGACAAAAATCCAATAAGGGGAAACTGAGATATACATTTTTAAATATTTAAGTGAAAATAGAGGCAAAAAGCACAAAGCACCAATGACAGTCTATGGACCTTGGTGCGATTTGAGGCCGAAGGTGATGTAGCCCTGGTTGGATTCAAGAGGATTGGTCCTGGTGAAAGTCTGGAAGTCAAAAAGTTAAAAAAGTTTCTAAGTTCCTAACACAGAAAGGGACTTTGTCGCTTTATGAGAAGAAAAATCCTCCCCTACAGCCAAAGCTAAGGAACCAAATTCTGGATATTTGAAGCTGGTTGGTCCTATTGGAGCTCTGGATCTTTGGAGATTTCTCTCTGAAAATGTTCAAAGTCACAATGCAGAATGGGACTTAGTCATTTTTTGCGAGATGCTGGGAGCCTTGAACAGGACAATGCTGAAATTCAATCCAACGCCGTGAGTCGAATAGGATTTCACCAAGGTCCCCTTGAAGTTCTGGAGAAAAAGTTTTCTAAGTTTCCAAACTTTCTTCTGGTGCCCAAAAAACCACAGGAGAACACATCTAATGATCACAGCACTTGAAGATTCTTAGGGTGTCAGGCAGATACCAATAGCAAAGTCCAATCCAGTTGTCACTAGTAAGCTAGGTACTTCCAATAAAAGGCCTCTTGCAGTGTGTTGTGTCCTGTAGCCACACAGAGGTCAGTCAACTGACCCTTGGAGTTTACATCTTTATCCTGGGTACAAGAGGGAGCAGGTCTAGTCCTTCGGATCTCCTTTCAGGGCACAGACAGCAGGTCCAGTCATCTGATCTTCTGCAGTCCCAGAAAGCGTTCTGAGGATGGTACCTTGTGGTGTCACATTTATGATAGGCACAAGCTAGTGTGTGGGGGTGACTCCTAGACACTCCCTAACCAATGGGGTAAAAGTTCCCATGGACAGCCCTACACAGTTTTTCAGTAGTCCCTAATTGCACTACTGAAAACAATCCCACAGTGCTGCCCACTCTCCAAATGTGAGATGGGGAAACCTTTCTCCCCTTGTGCAGAGCCTGTGTACCCACCCGGACAGGATGGTCAGGGTAATAAGCAATCCCCTCCTCTATGATCATTCAAAACCAGTTCTTGGGGTGGCTTTCCTCCCACTGGGTTTGGTGCCAGCCTGGACAGAAGCTGGGGCCTTTCCAAGTGTCACCGAACATTTGCTATTGACAAGGTAGGCCTCTGTTACTTAATTTCTTGTGCCCACCCCAACTGGTCTTCACATCTCCACTCCCAGTGTAAGCAGTTTTCACACCTCTTTTACACCTAATTCAGGCCAAGAGCAGGCTGGACAGTTGTTGAAGATCTATTGGACATTAGACTATAGCAGCTCCAGGTTGGGTATAGGCAGCTTTCTAAAAGTTACATTTTCAATATATTTAATATAAATCCGACTTCACCATTAGATTGGATTTTTATTAAGCATAGTCCTTGAATGGAGTCTGCAGCTGGTAAAGGTTGAAAGTTTTAGTTTAAGGTGCATAATCTATACTTTTACTTTTTCTATGTGCCAGCAACAGCCTGGTCAGTGACAACATTGTTTTCGGCCTAGTCACTGGTAAAACAGGACATTTCTAATGTCACACATGTTCCACTCTTAAATATTATGCACCCTAGCTTGCAGGCATCAAGGTGCACTTACAGTTGGCTTATTTAATATTTAAAATCAGGTTTTCCTACCTGTCAAAAAGGTGATTTTGACAGATATGTGAAGCAGGGTACAAGCTCCTGCTGTCAGGCTACACAGGTTAGGTTTCACTGCCTCTATAGTGGATGGCACCATAGGTGCTGTAGCACACAAGTGGGATTTAACGTTTCATGCAAGGGGTGTATTTCTGCACTATATTCTCCGGCCTTATAGGAAATTTAAATGTGTCAATGAGGTTTTAAGTCGCTTTCAAATTGTTTTAGCTGTCAGAGCACATACACTAAACACTGGAATGGTAGTGCCTCAGTGTTGGAGTTCAAGATAACCAGGAGATGAGTTCCAAAAAAATGAAAAACTGGTATCATCACCCAAAAAGAGGTCACTTTTTAACAATAAGCATCTATGAATGTTGCTTTGTTTGACGATGTCTGGTGTGGTTTTAGGATGTGTTGCGACATCACTTCCCAGATGGCCCCTTGTTCAGGTCATATTTCCCCCCAGTTTACTACCTCTCTTCGTTGGTTTATTTTAAATATGGGGAAAGATACATTCAATAATAATATCTCCATTGTTCTTTCTTCAGAACTCACATTTAAATAGGGTGAATTCTGTCTTGACTGTCCCGCAGTTCCTGGTCATTTGCATATTTAGTATAAAGTACTTAGTATTAACTATTTAGCTTTATTTAGTTTTGACTATTGTTGTACAATCATCAGGCTTCTGCTCGTACACAGTGAGAAAGTTAGAAATGTAATGTGTGGCCATAGTGCAGCAATTAAATACTAACGGCCTGATTTAGAGTTTGGCAGGCAGGTGTGTACTCCGTGAGGGCAACAGAGTAAAGTACTCTGTCACCCTGATGGAGTCCCCGTCCGCCAGCCCAGAGGACATCTCTAGCACTGGCAGGAGCCACCGTCATGGCGGTTCCTGTCAATGCATTGTAAGTTTGACGGACAGCCTGGTCAACATGATGGAGCCGCACAGCAAATCCAAAGTGAAATTTTTATTAAAAAATCAATGCCCCCCCCCTTGCCATGGGAGTTTTCTCCCATGGCGAGAGGAGCATCTTAAACTTTTCACTGCCCCATCACTACAGGTTTTACCTGCCGGTGACGGACAGTGAAAACGGGCCAGGTGTTTGCCCACTCTAAATCAGGAGGCCGAGCACATGGCCAAACCTCCGATGGCCCTTACTCTGTTGAGCTGTCAGAGGTTTCTGTCAGCGGCGAAGTTGGAGTAATTTCTGCCATCGACATAATACAGGGCGGGCAGACCTTCAGTTTGGGTGTGAGGGTACTCCATTGCGACACACTGTGCACATCAATAGGCATCTTATGTTACGTTAAAAAACAGCATAGAGGGGGGTGTGGCCAAGCTGCTGATGGAGTGAGACGTACCTTGCTGTGTCTCTGCTCCCCCGCAGCCGGCTACCGCAGATCCACCAGCATCTGGGCCAGATAAACAGCTGCGGGCCTGCCCTGACTCTCACAATGGGGCTGGCTGCGAAGAGAACGAGCTGAGTAGCCCCTATAATTGAACAACGGGCCCGATAGCTTAGATCGAGGATGTGCCTGGAGCCAGAGCTGCCATCTTGAAGCCTGCAGAGAGGTCAGGCCTACAGAGGGAATGCCTGTGGCCCTCGGGCACCCTTGATGGAAGTGTACCCTGCCTCCTGAGCCCCCGGCGGCGGCCCTCCCACTGCTGCGGCGGAGGGGACGAGATGCTCTCCTTTCACCCCCCTCCTCGCGGCCCGAACCACGCCGACACGCAGACCCGGGCTGACTCACCCCGCCATCTTGCGGCCTCTGCTTCTATCGGCGTTTTCTCCTGGTGAGCTGCCGGAGCCGTGCCCTGCTTGGTGACCTGTCGAGCTGTCTTGCCTGGAGCTCCGACGATCCCGGCTGCGACCCCCTGTTGGCGGGGGGTGGAGGAGGACTTGTTGCGGTGCCGGTGGGGGGCCGCCTGCCTGGGAAAGGCTGTGGGGCCTGGCCCGCCTCCCTCTCGACTCTGGGCCTGTCACGGTGGTGCAGCCTGGTCCCAGCCCCCGAGGAACCTACTACCTCCAGCGATGTACCTAATCAGACTTGGCCCCATCCACCCGCCATACACAGCGGTTCCTTGGTGCTGCATAGGGGTGCGGGACTGACAGCCCCTGTGACTCTCCGCCCTGCTCCGACACTACGATCTGTCATTGGGACTGACAGCGAGACCGGCTAGCCGCCAATGGATCCATTGGCGGCCCCCCTGGCAGACTCAACAGGTGACGCTGGAGGACCGGGCCTGGAGTTGGGCCTGAGCTGCTGACCCACATCGAACGGACATCGCTGGACGCTGAGGTTTTGCGACACAGGTAAGGGGGATCGGCTGTGATATCGCGAGCGGGCTCTTCTCCCTGCCCCCCCTTTAGGAACACTATCCTGGGCCCACCTGTGAGGCCTGGTTGCATCCCCTGCCCCTGTAGACCGGGGGTGTTAATCACTTGGATACCTCTCGCTGGGCCATCTTCCTTCCCCGCTGCTGGGAGCCTATACCTTCACGAACCCCGGAAGGCATCTCGGGGCCCTTCTGGCCTTGCGCCCTGGCTTTGCACAGACCTAACCAAGGATAGCCCTCCTCACCCCAACGGCTCCTTTTGACTTGTACAAGGCACTGATGACACGCTGCTGGGGCCCGGCTTGAGATTTCCACATCTACAGCCTCTACGGGGGTTTGGACTCCCTGGCCGGCCTGGGCCTTGGGGATCTTTCTACCCTTGAATTTCTCATCGGGGCCTTCTCACACACAAAAATCCATGCCCCACGGGTACTTGGAGGACTGGAGGAACTCTACCTTGCTACAGGGGACCCTGCGGACTTGATATAAGCGGGGGACTTACCTGGCACTCTTTCCTTGGCTCCCCAATATTAATATCTGCTTGCGTACAACAGCGCTTACTTTGTGCGGACACCTAGCAATCACAGGGTCCCCACCGTGACAGATCTGGACCACGGCTGCACCATCCTTACTCTGGCTATCGACCTCAGTTCTGTGCTCTCCTGCGGCTCTCGCTAGTTGCTCACAGTTGCAAGGGCTCTCCTCTGGCCATGCCTCACACTAAAAGTGGCAAAGACGCTTCAGCCGCCTCATCTAGGGACAACCAAGTTGCCTCAATGTGGCTCAAGTGAACCCCCCGACCCCGGCAGCTTCAAATCCCCCACAGACATTGGCCTCCGGTGAATCTACAATGGCTTTAGATGGGATGTTGCTGAGATTGGGGAACGGGTCGACGATCTCGAACGCACGATGGACGCCCGCTCGGACGACCAGGAGAATTTATGGCATAGAATGGCTACCCTTGAAGAGCAACACATTGACCTTCAGTTGAAGCAAGAAGACTTAGAAAATAGAAGCAGGAGAAACGACCTCCGCATTAGAGGGGTTCCTAGGGGAGCTGAGGGCTCAGCCATCATGGCGTTCATGGCAGACCTACTCCAGGCGATTAGAGGCGACAACGAAGCATCTCCACCGGCCTTGGACAGGGCCCATCGAGTTGCCTTGGCCCAGGGTCACTCTGACTTTGTCCCTGACATACTCACATGAGTACACTTCCTCACTGAAAAGGAGTCTATCCTACAGGCTGCGCGAAGCAAGGCGGAACTGGTCTACAACCGGGCACCCAATTCAAATCTTCCAAGATATTGGTCCGGTGACGCTGCTGCGTCGTAGAGACTTTAAGCAGGTCACTGACAAATTACGTGACCTCAACATCAAATATCAGTGGGCCCACCCCTTTGATCTTCACTTGGGAGGGCAAACGCCGGGTGCTCCGCTCCTTGCGTGACGCAAAGCAACTTTTGCATCTCCCGGTAGCATCCAGGGACACCAGCCCATCCCCTCCTCATGCCTCGCCTAGAGATGCTATACGCCCTGAATGGTCCACAGTGCCCTCTCCTAAATATAGAGCACGTGAAAAGGAACAATCATCCTCCCAAGCCAAACAGATCACTATCCAACACCTCCGCTCTATGGACGATGCACACTCCCCAACCCGATCCCACGCGGCCTCTGAGTTATGGCCATTCCACTTCTTCACTGGTTGGGATCCACACTAACCCATTGCTCTATCAAGCTTCGACCGCCGGTCTCTTTGTACCCTGCCTCTTCCACCCCTGCAATAGTCTGCTTGCGGGATTCCTCCGTTATTGAATCGGGCCCAACACTGGGGTCCCTCCCCGCCCTGATGATCACTGGCTGCGGGAGCCGGAACTGAATTTTTTTTCGAACTCTCCACCATGCCCCCTGTGCTCAATTCGCTCCTTTGGAGAGTGTTTTCTCCAGAATGACCGTTGTCCAGAAAAATGGGCCGGTCCAGGACTTGAATAGAGTTTTTAGGCCCAGTTGGACTTTTCTTATCACTGTTATTGTTTCCCCATTTTCCTTTACTTATACATTCTTCCTGGGGAAGTCTGGGTTGGGGATGGGGACTCTCAGGGCTCCTTTCTCTGTCTTACACTAGAGGAGAATTGCTATTCATCGCAAAACCTGGCACACTCTTCTGACGTCATCGCCTTTTCTCACCCTGTCCTCCACCCCCTGAATATGGGCGTGCTCTCCTGGAACACCACTCTTGACTACCGAGGATTCCCACCCCGACTCGTTCTATGGCCGCAACAGCCACTCCCTTTTTCTCGCCCACCTTTAGCAGATAATGCTCTTGCTCCGAATAATGACTGAGGGGCCACACATTAAATTCCTCTCTCTAAACGTGAAGGGACTTAACGTCCCTAATAAGCGGCATAAGATTTGGCGTTACCTGCTTATACATGACCCAGATGTTATTTTCTTACAAGAAACACACCTCCTACAATCTGACACACATTGCATGGCCCACCTAAAATATCCGACTCAATATTGGGTGTCTTCTTCTTCCAGAACGGCAGGGGTTGCAATCCTATGTAAAGCAAGATTCTGCTCTAAGGGATCGCAGGTGGTGTGGGACAGGAAGGGTCGTTTTCTTAAAATTAGAGTTTAACACGACGCACAGCCCCTTACTCTACTTAACGTGTATGCACCCAACCAGCCACAAGACACATTCCTCAGAACACTTCTGAAAGAACAGCTATCACAGGACGTGCTCATCGGAGGGGATTTTAAGCCAGTCTGTGATCCTGATCTGGAACGCAGCACTGTCTCCTTCTAGTGTACGAGGGCGATGTCCGCTGCACTGAAGAGGGATCTTACTGACCTGGGTCTTACAGGCGCCTGGCGATACAAATTTCCAGACACTCAAAATTACTCCTTCTCTCATGTCCATCGCTCTTTCTCACACTCGTTAATACGAACCCTGGAGTCTGCACACATCTCAGACATTTCTATCTCGGACCATGCCCAAATGGAGGTGGTCTTACGGTGCTGAGGCGCTATACCAGGCTCCCCTCCCCACTGGCAGCTTCCCACCCATATCCTACGCGACCTGGTCAATGTGGACGAGATACGGCGTGAGATCATAGCCTACTTTGAAGCAAACACTCTCCCTGAAACCTCAGGATCTACCCTATGGGATGCCTTTAAGTCGACCACTCGGGGCATCATCACCTCCATTGTAATCGCCCAAGCCCGGGAGGCTCGGCTGGTTGAAACTGGGCTGGTCATGGATATTAAGGCTCTGGAACGATTGGATCATGCAATGCCCTCCGGCCGACACAAGAAACAGCTGTCTATGTTCCGAGGCCAATTGAGGGTTCATCGGACAAATAGGGCGGAACGTTTGCTTCTGGCATTAAAGCAGAGATATTATGAGGGGGAAGATAAAGTGGGATCGATATTGGCCAGCCGACTCCACACCCGGGTGGCTAGGGCTCACATTTCAAAGATTAAAAAAGTAGATGGCACATGGGCTACCTCCAAGCGTGATAAACAACAGGCGTTCACTCTTTATACACGGCCCTCTATAGAAATGAAAGCCACCCCAAGATGACATTAGCTCTTTCCTTACCTCTTGTCCATGGACGCCCCTCGATCCTCACTATGCACGACTTCTAGAGGCCCTGATTAAGCTGGCCGAATTATAACAGGCACTAAAAGATCTGCCTGTTGGCAAAACCCTAGGCCCAGACGACCTTCCATCTCATTTTATTGCATATTTTTGCCCCAAATACTGGACCAACTCTTGCGCCTCTTCAACTCATTTTCTGAAACTTCGGGCCTCACTCCCATGATGTCCATGGCGGAAGTTGTCCTCATCCCTAAACCGGGGAAGGACCCCTTCTTGCCGTCCCATTGCCCTGCTAAACACAGATGCCAAGATCTATACTAAAATCCTGGCGAATTGCTTTGAGCCATATATACCCGGCCTGGTGGATCGAGAGTTCGAGACCAGGTTGGGTTCATACGCTAGTGCCAGGACGCAGATAACATTCGTCGAGTAGCGCATCTAGTGGAGAAGGTCCACCGCCGGAACATCCCAGCATGCTTACTATCCCTGGATGCTGAAAAAGCCTTCCACCAGGTTGGCTGGGTCTGCTTGTGAGCAGTCTTACAGAAAATCGGCTTAGGGCCGATTATGACTTCCTGGATTAAGGCTTCTAACGCTGCCCCCACAGCACGGATTCGAGTTAATGGTCATCTCTCCCCACCTATACACATACAAAGGGGCACCAGGCAAGGTTGCCCGCTCTCTCCTTTGCTTTTCGCCCTAGTGGTGGAGCCCCTGGCAACAGCCATATGCCAGACGGCGGATATCACAGGCATCACCTTCGGGGGCTTAGAACATAAGGTCGCTCTATTTGTGGATGACCTCTTACTCATATTAACTATCCCTAGGTCCTCCTTACCCACGCTAGTATCTCTCCTCTGCTCTTTTGAGAAGCTTTCGGGATTCAAAATCAATATGGCTATATCCCAGGCGCTAAATCAATCACTCCCCTCGCAGGAAGTACTCGAACTGCAATCACTTGTCCTGTTCCAGTGGGTTCATCATTCGCTCTGTTATCTAGGCCTGAACTTGACCCCATCCCTGTCCTCATGGTCTCATGCCAACTGGCCGGATTGCAGACGGTCCATTCTGGAAGACCTGCGACTTTGGAGATCGATCCCTATGTCTTGGCTCGGCAGTCTCAGTGCGGTCAAGATGTCCATTCTACCCAAAGTTCTATATTTATTCCAAACCCTACCCACACCTATCTGGCAGGCGGATATCTTGCGGCTTCAATGGAATGTAAATTATTTATCTGGGGGAGGGGACGCCCGGGATTCTCCAACAAACTGCTCATAATGCCTAGGGATTGGGGGGCTTAGCCTGTCTTAACCTTTTGGAGTACTACTGGGCATCACACCTCGGATATATATCGGAATGGGTTACCTGTGAAAGTGAAAAACACTGGTTTCACATGGACCGGGCTGTGGCTTGTAGACCTCTTTGGGACCTGGCCTGGCTCTCGAGACATACCCGGCCCGAAGTGCATACATAGCCATTAAGACGAAAACGGTTCTCGACATCTGGGACAAGATAGCGGTCCCTAGGGGTCTCACCTCATTCCCTTCACCTAACACCCTACTGGCTCGTAATCCTCGCTTCCCTCCAGCCTTGCATCAGCAATGATTTTCAGCCTGGGGGAGGGTGAATGCTGCACGATTCAAGATCTTTTTGAGGGGGATGCACTCAAAACCTTTGACCAATGCAAGAGAGATTTTCACCTTACAGATAAGTCCAGACTACAGTATTACCAACTTCGGCACTGGTTACTCACACCAATATACGCACAAGGGGCAACAAGGCCACTCACCCCTTTTGAGACACTGTTTCGCTTTTTCGGTGGCACGGGAGCATGATCTCCCGCACATACCAGGTGTTACAGCATTCTTCCTCCATTCACCCTCATATCTACCAAATGCAGTGGCACACAGACTCCACAGAGGAAATCTCCTCGAAACACTGGCGCGACATCCCTAGGATATACAGGAGCATATCCCAACGCGAAACCGCTTATAAACTCATGACTCGCTGGTATTACACCCCGGCACTTTTATAGAAAATGTTCCCCGCCACATCCCCTCTCTGCTGGCGTTGCCAATCAGCGACAGGCGATTTCATTCATATTTGGTGGTCCTGCCCACTACTCACTATATTCTGGAAGGAAGTCCTGAGCCACATCAAAGACACTGTAGGTTTCCCTATACTGAGCTCACCCACAGCGACCCTCCTGGGTATCCGACCCCAACAGCTCACAGCCATGACCCACTCCGATTGGCGCCTCATCACACACATGCTAGGGGCGGCCAAACAAGTCATTGCTCTCCACTGGAAGACACCCTCTACCCCACCAATTTCCTTTTGGTTCACACGTCTCTGGCATGTCATAGCAATGGAGCTCTTAACATGCCGGATTACACACAAAGAACCCAAATTCTCTCACACTTGGCAACCATTGATCACTTCTCTTAACTGGAATACTCCCGTTTCACTCCTCCCCGACTCTGCGCCCTCCAGCTCTTCGAAGACGCCCCCTTGACCCGCGATACTGAAACTTTATCGTTAAGTGCCTAACCTTACCAGATGAGTGATGCGTTATCCTTCCCCTAGCCCCCCCATGGGAGCTTGACGGACCCTCCCAGGAAGCACTGCTCCTCACTCTCCTTCCCACTTACCCTTTCTCCTCCTCTCCCCTCACTTCTGCCCCTTCCTTGTCTCCACCAAACTCCTTTCTCTTGTTCAGCTTTTCCTTTACTTTCTCACCCACTAGCACTCCCAGCAGCCTCAGCAGCAGCTTGCTGTCTGAGGGGTTCAAGAGAGGGGCAGCTCAGTTGCTCCTGGCTCAGATCTGCCCTGGAAGGGCCCCACTGTCCCCAAGAACTCAACCTGATCAGTCTCAAGCTCATCTGGGACAGTTCCTTCTTCAGGACTAAGATCAGCTCCCTAGCCCGGGTAGCCTACCTGGGCCCCCCTCATGGCATTCCAACTCCTCTCCCCTTCCCTCCCCTTGCTCAGTTACTATGTTAAGTTGAGCGAAGTGTTTGTTTGTTCCCATCTTCACTGATATTATTTTCTAAAATGCTTATGTCTCTAGGCTCAGCCCTTACGATGCTAGACATGTGCCAGTTGCTCTTTCTGATTCTCTTGTAGAACACTGTGCGGTCTACTATCAGCATTAAACTCTTATATGCCTTGTACTGTGGTGAGTGTTTGTCTTCTTCTATACTAATAAAAAGACTTGAAGATAAAAAAACAGCATAGAAATTTACTGAGAAAAAACAAAGGTTAAAGTGATGTTATAGTTACGTATGGTAATAATATCTTACTATAAAACAAAACTTTACAAATTAACTGAAGAAAACAAAGGTTACAGAAACATTATAGTTATGTGAAAATTTCAGTTAAAACATACTGTTTTAAATTAACAATACCAGTGAAATTCACCAGTCATAGTTATCATAAGTAACTACAATTTGTGATCTAAAGTAACTATAAATCACGCACTCGCCACACACTGCTAATTACCTCCAAAGTTACATTACTCATTACATGATCTATGACACCATCACTGCAACATCTGAAATTATATCATTGATGACAACACTGAGCATGGAGGTAGCACGAGTTATAGTTACGTTAGGGCATGAGTTATCGTTACTTGAGATAACTACAACTGGTGAATTGCAGTGGTTTTGTGTGTGTATATATATATATATCCAACAACACAGTGCCCCTGCTTGAAGACGCCACACGCAGGGAGCTTCATTCCTCTTTAATTGTGGACTGCAGCAACATCAGGTACACAAACTAAATCCCTTGTTCAAAGCCCGACGCGTTTCGGACAATTGCGATGTCCTTGTTCACAGGCATACATCAGGGGGACACCAGCCATCTCGAGGAACGCCTTTTTGAAGGCTCTCCAAAGTCCCGCCCCTGTGGGCGTGTGGCGCATTGCCTCCTGGTCCTTGTAGTTCCTCAAACAATATTTCCCCAGTGGGCGCTGCTGTACCCCTTGTTTAGATGATCTTATACCCCAGTGGGTTGGCAAGAAGTAATGGCCCCAGATGTCCTGCTATCCAAAAGTCACACAACATGGGACTCCCCACTCTCACGGCGTCTCGTGGTTACGAGACGCTACAGATCTGCATAGTTCGCAGCGGGGCGTCTTCGCGGCCGGGAAGCCGCTAATACATCCAACAACACAGTGCCCCTGCTTGAAGACGCAGGGGCAAAGGCGTTCCTCGAGATGGCTGGTGTCCCCCTGATGTATGCCTGTGAACAAGGACATCGCAATTGTCCGAAACGCGTCGGGCTTTGAACAAGGGATTTAGTTTGTGTACCTGATGTTGCTGCAGTCCACAATTAAAGAGGAATGAAGCTCCCTGCGTGTGGCGTCTTCAAGCAGGGGCACTGTGTTGTTGGATGTATTAGCGGCTTCCCGGCCGCGAAGACGCCCCGCTGCGAACTATGCAGATCTGTAGCGTCTCGTAACCACGAGACACAGTGAGAGCGGGGAGTCCCATGTTGTGTGACTTTTGGATAGCAGGACATCTGGGGCCATTACTTCTTGCCAACCCACTGGGGTATAAGATCATCTAAACAAGGGGTACAGCAGCGCCCACTGGGGAAATATTGTTTGAGGAACTACAAGGACCAGGAGGCAATGCGCCACACGCCCACAGGGGCGGGACTTTGGAGAGCCTTCAAAAAGGCGTTCCTCGAGATGGCTGGTGTCCCCCTGATGTATGCCTGTGAACAAGGACATCGCAATTGTCCGAAACGCGTCGGGCTTTGAACAAGGGATTTAGTTTGTGTACCTGATGTTGCTGCAGTCCACAATTAAAGAGGAATGAAGCTCCCTGCGTGTGGCGTCTTCAAGCAGGGGCACTGTGTTGTTGGATATATATATATATATATCTATATATATATTCACAAAAACCCTCCTCTTACAGAGAGACAGCCGCACTCCACAATGAGGGTTGTATCCATTTAATTTCAAACGCAGCTGGCAATCCTGACATGTTTCGTTCACATTGAACTTTCTCAAAGGTGCGCCGCTGACATCGTTTTAGGACAATGAAACAAACAAGTTTACCACTCGCTTTTAGAGTCTTCGCCCCTTAGTGGACGCCCATAGTGGGTTCAATGCATTGTGGTCCTTGCAGTTCAGTGTCCCCATGATTTTTACCCTCCAGTGGGTGATGTCAGTTATTCAATCCATTTTCCTGCATTTGAATGTTCATTGCGTCTCAGGAACAGCCCATTTTCGAGGCTACAGAGATCCATACCAAAGTGATCTTTGGCGACGCCTGTTTACCCTATCGCTTTCACGTACTTCTCAAACAGGGTTCTCTTTCGGGTAAACTGTGGCGCTCTCACTGGTGGTGCGTCGCTGCGGCTGAACCACACCGTAACATATTCACAAAAACCCTCCTCTTACAGAGAGACAGCCGCACTCCACAATGAGGGTTGTATTCATTTAATTTCAAACGCAGCCGGCAATATATATATAGAGAGAGAGACAGATATATGTATATATATATTTTTTTTCAACCAAAGATGCCCAAAGCATTAAGACGCACTCTGCAGCAGATCGTAATTTATTGGCAAAACCAGCATAGTCACACAGCTTAATTTGTCATGCCTTACGCGTTTCAGACCTCCAGGTCCTTGGTCACAGGCTGGGATTCAACTTTGCAGTACCACATGATTAGCTTCTTTTTGTTACCTCCCAGTGGGGCCTCACAGGTGAGTACAATTAGTATTGCATTGTGGGACATGTAGTATTTCCCCTTTATATTGAAGCCTTACTCTGTTCTCCGCAGTTGCTCCCAAAGTGTAATTTATTGTTCTTAGCCCTCCAGTTTGGCACACTCAAAAGCCCTAAAATGGAGCATCCCGTATGGAGAGTTCCTGCGGGCTCGCAGGAATTGCTCTGAGGAAGGGGAGTACACGAGACAAATAGATCTAATGTTCAACCGTTTCTTGCGGAGAGGATATCCAGTCCTGGTTTTGGAAAATGCACGATTAAGGGCTACAAACATGAAGAGGGAGGATCTACTACTACCCAAAAGCACTGAGATACCAACTGAATCCACTGCTGAAATAACAAGGTTCATTACAGATTTTAATAGTTCTAACATCAAAGTAAAACCGGCAATAAACAAACACTGGAATATTTTAAAAAAGGACCAAGATCTTAAACCAGCCATTGCACAACATGCGAACATAACTTACAGAAAGGTACCGTCATTGGGCGACCTGTTAACACAGAGTTACTTTACCAACAAAAATCCCCAAAAAAGTACCTGGTTATCTCACAAAGGGTTTGTCAAATGCCATAAGTGCAAAGCCTGTAATTATGGGCAGAATATGGTGGAAATAACAACTATCCAAGGTTTTAAAAAACCCATTAAAGAGAGGATCACATGCGAGACCATGCATGTGGTGTATCTGCTGGAGTGTGGATGCGGACAACGTTATGTTGGAAGTACTGTGAATAAACTTAAGCTACGCATCCTCCAGCATTTGCGGGCTGTGACCAACAAAGATTTCACGTATGTAATGGCCAAGCACATTTGGAAAGAGCATGATGGCATTTTTGATACAAACCACCTGTTTTACTCCGGCATTGAACATATCCCAATAAAGATCAGAGGAGGGGATAGAGAAGTAGCCTTGAGGCGTGCCGAATCACGATGGATTGTGAATTTGGGCACAGAAATTCCTTGGAGCCTGAATACGGATGCAGAACTATACACCTTCCTGTAAAACTAGTGTGTATGAAAGCTGTTTTTACCGGATCATGAACCTATGACAACAGTGGCTTTTATATCTCTCCCCTCCGTATAGATTTTTGAGATTTTTATATTTTTGTGTTTTAACCAATACTAATGCTACGATCTGATCTCTGAAGTAATGCTTGATTACGGATAAATACTTGTTTTTAGATATACTGAGATTGCACATGTCACTTTTTATATAACAGAGTACTGTTGTACTTTGCACTTTAATTAGTTTTGAGGGAAATTATATTGATCAAATGTACATAGATTCAAAGAAAATGCTCTAGCATGAAAATAGAACCAGGGGTAAGTGTTCTTCTTGGTAGTTTTTGAGAGTCATGCACTATGCACTTTAACGGAAAACAGAACCTAGAGTTAGTGTTTCTTCTTGGTGGTTGGAGGCATTTTGTGGAGTATTGCACCATGCACTTTATTCAGAATGCTTAATGCTAGCATGTGTCACTTCGTGAGCAGTAATTTGTATTATGAAGTAGACTTCTGCTTTATATAGTGAACTAGAATAAAAGGAGGATTACAGATTTAGCAGGTATTTCTGCATTTTGAGATCAAAACATACATGGTGCACCTTGTTACATGTTAAACATGTGGTGGAAATCAACC
This sequence comes from Calotriton arnoldi, assembly GCA_963921515.1. Lineage (NCBI taxonomy): Eukaryota > Metazoa > Chordata > Amphibia > Caudata > Salamandridae > Calotriton > Calotriton arnoldi. The sequence goes on from CAWUFW010014788.1 coordinate 369,748, forward strand.
ACATATATTTTATCATGAGCTCGAACCAACCTGTTATTTTGTGCATTGGAATAGGTGATCAATGTAAGAGTACACCACTAGGGTGTATTAAACATTGCAAATGTACTGTTATTGCATATATATTAAGAAGTGACTATTTTGAGTTTAATGTATATCTAGTATATCCAGGGTAAAGTATTAATCATCATGTGGAGTGATAATATTACTAGTGGAAAAACAGCCATGTATAATTCGGAGGCTGAGAGGAGTACTTTATTTACAAAAGGATGCATATATTCATATATTAATCTTTTTGATATGGAGGTGGATACTTTATCCCCATAGAACTTTACTCTAAAAAGTAAACGAAGGAGCACCTCTGTTCCAGCGGTATATATAACATTATATGTATTTATATATATCTTTCCACATACAATTTGTCCATACTCCATGTTTCAGATGAAAACACAGAAAAGCCTTTAATCCAAACTAGATTAATGACCAACAGGTCCCTGACTGAGTGTACTTTACGACGTCAAAATGAATTTCATTTATTTTTACATGCTGCTTAATATACCGTTCATGAAATCTGTTTGGTATAGTAATATGATGAATTTATTAACTTAATTAGTGGTTGTGTCCCCTTTAAAAGTGATACCTGTTTTTAATTGGTGGTGGTGAAAGGGAGTGTTTTCCCTTTAAATTGACACTCAGCACAACACTCTATGACCCAGTAGAAGGCGCAAGCCGAAACGCGTAGGTCATTTTTCTGTTTGTATGCACTCTTGCACTTTGCTTGTTATGGCCCCGTGAGTAATGGAGGCTATTTGAAACTTTGAAAAATAAAACGAGTTACCTCATTACGAAGAATTTGGTGGTGCTGTTCTTCTGCTCGCCCTCTAGACGCGCAGAGTATTGGAGGGCGGTGTGCATGGAGGCGAAAATGGAAATATATATATATATATATACACATACATATACATATATATACATATATATATATACACATATATACATATATATACATATATATATACATACATACACATACATATATATATATATATATATATATATATCCTTGCTCCTACTTCCATCACAGTGCCGAACTCTCAGCGGGTGCCTCCATGCATGAGGATGGAACTCACGGGATACATCGCGCTCAAAAAACTTGTGGAGCACTCACAGAGTATGTGGTTATAATTCTTTAATCTAGCAGACATGTTTCGGCGAGTTGCCTTTCTCAATGCTATTTAATCAAAGTACCACTTGCACGCCCAATTCATTTTTAAATGATCTCATTATGTTCCTATTGGTGATCTTGTTACAATAAACAGCAACGCCGGACTATGCCCTTTTACTGCGGATGTTTTGTTGTAATGTTCGCCATCTTGGCGTGTTGTTCATCAATTTAATTTTGTATGGAGTCCATTGTATTCCTCTATTCACTCGCTCAGTTATCAGGTAAGATACCTTCACTTTAGATCCTTCATGGGGCAATCGGAATACATGTGGCATACCCATTCCTCCAACATAATATATATATATATATGAGCAAGGCAGGGGATCCTGCCGAAGCGCGGTAGAACAGGAACATCAACATGGAATAAAGTGGGATGTTTGACAAGCCTGCTGTGTCGGTGTCCAGTGTGAAGTAAACTGGAATTATATATATATATATATGGAAAAACCAAAGGTTACAGGGACATTATAGTTAAGCTCAGATTTCACTCATACAAAACCAGTGAAATTCAGCAGTTTTATTTACCTGAGCTAACTATAACTTACGCCCCCGCAATGCACTGCTTATGACCTCACATATTACATCACTCATGACATGGTCAGTGACATCACTGATGACATCTCAAATAACATAATCCAGTGAGTGTGTTTCTAAAATGTTTTTGAGACTTAAAGATATATACTGAGCTACTGCATTAGTTAAATTACTATTGTTTCTGGACTACTGAGTGATACTGTTTCTATCATATGTAATCTGAGTGGCTGTGTGACTGTCTGAACTGTGTGTGAGGGGCTGTCTGGCTCTATGGGTGTGTGAGTGCCTGTATGGGTGAATACGTGGGTGTGAGTAGCTGTATGGGTGAGTGAGTAGCTGTATTGGTGATGAGTGGGTGTGTGAGTGGCTGTATGGGTGTACGAGTGACTGTGAGTGTCTGTATGGGTGAGTGAGTGGGTGCATCAGTGGTGTATGGATGAGTGAGTGTCTGTGTGAGTGGCTGTATGGGAGAGTGAGTGGTTGTGTGAGTAGCTGTACGGGAGAGTGAGTGGGTGTGTTGGTGGCTGTATTGGTGGGTGAGTGGCTGTATGAGTTGCTCTATGGGTGGCGGCGTGGGTGTGAGTGCCTGTATGGGTGACTGAGTGGCTATGTGAATGGCTCTATGGGTGACCGACTGGGTGTGTAAGTAGGTGTATGGGTGAGTGAGTGGCTGTTTTGAGTGAGTGTATGGGTAAGTGAGTGGGTGTGTGAGTGCCTGTATTGCACAGCAAGTGTCTGTGTGAGTGGCTGTGTAGGTGAGTGAGTGGGCATGTCATTGCTTCTATGGAAGTGTGAATGGGTATGTAAGTAGTTGTGTGGGTGTCTGAGTGGCTGTATGGGTGAGTGAGTAGCTCTGTTGGTAGCTGTATGTGTCATTGAGTAGATCTGTTAGTAGATATATGGGTGAGTGAGTGACTCTTAGTAGCTGTATGGATGAGTGAGTATGTGTATCAGTCATTGTATGGGTCTGTGAATGGGTATATGAGTTGTGTGGGTGTGTGAGTGGGTGTATGAGAGGTGGTATGGGGGTGTGAGTGGGTCTGTGAGTGGTTTAGTGGATGATGTCATCAGTGATGTCATTTGAGATGTCATCAGTGATGTCACTGACCATAATCAAAACACAAAGATGGCATGACACCCAGGCACTTCATCCCAGTTCGCTATTTAGCGAAACATGAGAAAGTGATCTGTTGACATCCCTGTTGCTGCTACCTACTTCACTCCCAGTTTATTGGCAACTCCAAGAATTGGACGAGGATGGCTCACTCACGTAATGTGACTGCTTCATCATTTGCCACCCTTTCCCACCCTGGTAAGATGGTACTGCCAGGGCGGGCTCGACCACAGGCTGGGGCTAACCTGAGGGAGTTCTTAGATATTACTTATCTGGATAATACCATGATCCAGTTGACTGGTTAAAAACACCTTAGGATAGACCACAAAAGTGCCCTTTATTCAGGTGGTATCCTAGGTATATTAAAAAGTTACCAAAGGAGTAACTACAGGAGGCATATAAGGGTGAATTGACCAATATGCGTCACTTCCAGTGGCGACTGGTGAAATGTTAAAATGGTACGGTGTAAATTTGCCAACTGAAATGAGTGAGCCCAACTATTAATAGGTGGGTGCTGGGGAAGTAGCAAATTGGTCCATTTTATGCCACAATATACACAAATAACTAGCTCAGAAGCTATATTCGTTAAAATACAGTTCTTAAGGGATAATTGTTAAATATTCCTATACGCTAGTGTAAGACAGCACAGATTCACGAGCAAATACTGCCTCAAGCAAAACCAAATTCATGGGACATTTTAAATCAGGATGTGTTTATAACCTCCCTCACAGTCCCAACAGTAAAGCTTACAAATTTCAAACAGATAACTGAAAGCAGACATAACATACAACATTCTCTTGTTACAATAGATTTGGTGGCCTGGCACATGCATCATCTGGTCTTGATGGGATATAACCAATGATAAGCATTTATATAGGCCTGCTTTTGTGGTTTGGTGACTCTGACTTGGCCAACTGCTGGTGCATCTATCACTGTAAGCAGATACATGTAATAAATGTAAGCGGACATCATGGTATTGGTTGCATGATAACATAGACAACATTGTAATAAAATCAAATGTAAACACTTTTAATGTGGGCCCTTTTGACTGAGAAATTGTCTGCCTGGCTAAAGTGTGCACAAAATATACATACATGGAATGTAAATAAAGTCAGAGCGATGGCACATGCCAGGCTACGTAAGTACACAGCAGATGCTTTGTTGCCACGTGCAGCAAGTGACACCTTCAGACAAGTATAAAAAGAAAGACAATGCATCATGGACTAGACAGTGCCATGGTACGCAGACGATGAAAGACTGTAGACATATGCAAGAACACTGCTGTCGTCTGTAAAGTGAACGCTTTCACCAGTAATGAGTCCTCCCAAGTGGCACCTTTCTCCTATACCTGCAGTACAATCCCAACCTTCAACTGAAAGCGGCGGCCGACGCCATAAGACTCACTCTCCTGCTTATGGGGGTTGGGGGTCGGAGAAGGAACCACTTCCGCCGGGCGGCCCTCAGTCAGGTGGGAGGGAGGAACCAGTTTTGCTGTCTCAGAGTTCGGAAACCAATTTTGCACTGGCTGACTAAAAATGCATTTTCACCCTCTTTACAACCTGCCCAAACAAGTTTGCCTTTCACATCACACCAGTGGGAGGCGGCCTCCCCCCAGGTACACCGGATTCTGCAATATGAGGGGTTTGTGCCCACAGTCTGAGACCACAAGCGTCAACAACATTACAAGTTAAAACTATTACACACAAGTGAATATGACAAACTCTGCACCTTAACCACTAATCAGTTCAGGCTGCAAGATTTAATTTCAGTGCAAAAAAGCTGAATAAAAAGCCCCAGGGTAATTCATACAGAGTGCAGGGCCGACGAGGGGGTAATACAGAAGCAGCAGATTAGGGTAACTGCCCTGCGGCTGCCCGCGGCGCACGCAGTGGGCCCCTCAAGAGGGCGGCCCCCTAGTGCCGCTTCAGGCACCTCCCTGCGCCTTGTCTCGGGGACCCCCTCCTCTGGGAGTCCTCCCCCTCGGGTCTGGCGCCTCTTCGGCGTCATTTCCGGTGCGCGGTGGGCTGGGGACAGGTATTTATACCTGCCCCACCCACTGGCCACCATCTTTGTCCCCCCGCTGGACACGATGTCCAGCCATGCCGCCTCGCCCGGTTCAGAGATATCGCGGGTTGATGGTCGCATCAGGTTAGTTGCGGTAAGTGCGGACCATTTTACCGCCCCTTTTATAACTTCGTGGCTCCGATCTGGTGGGTGCCCGGGGGAGGGCCTTTGGGCTGTCCGGTGTGCCCTGGTCCCGACTGTGATGCGACGGGGTATATTGTGAGGCACGAGTGAGGGCCGAGTGGGTGGCTATGGCCACCGCATACTGGACTGCTTTGTGCGGGGGGTTTAAAGAGCAACGCATACGGTAGGCCTGGGGCATGCTGAGCCCAGGCCCCTACGGAAATTGAGGAGATTGATCTAAATAGCCAGCAATAGCGGTAAATTGTTGTTAATCAGATGCCTGGCCGGGCAGTTATGGGGGGCAATGTGAGCGGCCCCGCACAGGAGTTGTGAGCCAGGCATGGTTTATGCCTTGTTGGCAGTGATGTCCTTTCGCTCTCCGGCACCCCCTCTCCTCAAATAACAATGACTGGGGGGGCAAGCAGATTAGTCGTTGCTGGATTTTCGGGCGGCGTCCCCTTTAATGCGGTCCGATCCCGGTGCTGCCGGGGGGGGGGGCTGGGTTGTCCTGTGGGAGCGGGTTGGGCCGCAAGGTTATGCCGGGCCCACCATCAACAGCTGGTGAGGCCGGCCAGCGGCCTCAAACCGTCTTGTAAGCAGAGCCCGCCCGGGTAGTTAACAGGCATGGCCCCAGAGTGTGCGATGTTCCAGGCGTGGATTCACGGCCCTCGGCCTGCTCGCGAGCTGTGCCCTAGTGGGAGGGCGAATTCTGGGCCATTTTCTGTTACGGGTTGCGGGACAAAGGTGTGCACGTTCTTGTGTGTAGTTGCCCTCCTTTTAAGCCGCCCTACGTTTGGTTCATGCACAGTGGGCAGGCTCGGTTGCCGAGCGGCGGGGTGTTGCTATCCGGGTCTGCCCAATCCTGCTTTGGTTTTTAAGCCGCCCTCCGTTTGGTTACATGCACAGTGGGCAGGCTCGGTTGCCGAGTGGCGGGGTGTTGCTCTCTGGGTCTGCCCCATCCTGCCTTGGTTTCTTGGTGTGCTGGTTGGCCCCGCCATGAAGCAGCTGAGGTCCCCTTAGAATATTTTTATATAGACGGTGCGTTGCCCTCACAGTAACACCTGCCTTAACTCTCCTGCATAGGAGGATCCACGTGCCATGCCCTTGGTTCGGATACTCATGCCTTGCGTGCGGGCCAACTTTAAAGTAATCCGGCGGCTCGTTGAGCTAAGCATCTACGGTGGGGGCTGGTGCTTTCATTCCGCGACGTTCCTCCCCTTGCCCTAGCTTACCCTTGTTGGAGGTTAGGACAGCAGATGGGCAGAGCGTGATTTTCAGTCGTGTGGTGCCCGCGTAACAATTTTCTCCTAGAGTGCTTCTCCTTAGCGCTGTGCCTCACCCGTGGCCACCCTGTTAACAGCGGCGTTGGTGGTTTGCTTTGGCGCAAGGATAGATGATATCCGCCACTGAGTATTCGAAACCCTGAGACAAACATACGCAGAGTCAGTGCAGCAACCTGGGTGAAACACAGCTCTGACTGTCAAGAAACCCCTTCGCTTTCACATAATCTTTCAAGTGTAAGAACACTATTGTCTCAAGCAGCTTAGACTGGAAAAGCAGAAGGGAAACAGGGCAAAAGTCACGTAGCTTGGAGCGATCAAAAGATGGTCTCTTCAGCGAAGGTGACGCTGGATTTTACCAACATCTGAACAAAGGTAATATATTGCCCTGTGGCGTCTGCCCGATGCGTGGGGAGGGATCATTTGTTTGGTCGATGGCGCATTGAGCGTTTTAGTTAATGCACGGAGTTCATCGTAATTTTTAATCCTTTATGGGGCAGTGCTTAATTTGAGCAGGTGCTTTCCGGGGCTCGGCACCGGCACTTAGGACAGCTGCTCATTTTTAAATGAGAAGAAAAATAATTGTTTAATAAGTCAATACATGTTCTAAACAACTAATACGATATGCGGTTTGATAGCCTGTGCGTTGGCTGCATTTGGCAGTGCGAGACTGCCTAGTGTGCACTGTGCTGTAGGAGGTGATTGAGTGGAGACAGCCTGTGCGATGGCTGCATGGTGCAGTGCAAGACTGCCTAGTGAGCAATGTGCTGTAGGAGGTGATTGAGCGGGGACAGCCTGTGCGATGGCTGCATGGTGCAGTGTGAGACTGCCTAGTGTGGACGGGGCTGTAGGAGGTGATTGAGCGGAGACAGCCTGTGCGATGGCTGCATGGTGCAGTGTGAGACTGCCTAGTGTGGACGGGGCTGTAGGAGGTGATTGAGCGGAGACAGCCTGTGCAATGGCTGCAGGGTGCAGTGTGAGACTGCCTAGTGTGCACTGTGCTGTAAGAGGTGATTGAGCGGAGACAGCCGGTGCGATGGCTGCATGGTGCAGTGAGAGACTGCCTTGTGGGCACTGTGCTGTATGAGGACCAAAACCGAGGTGACCAATGCCTTCGCGGGATGCAACCGTGGCCCATGTAGAGTGCTCCAGCACCTACTGGGCATGGCCATGCAATACAGAAGTGAGATATAGATATATAATTAACTAAAAGAACGCAACACAGGGCATGGCGTTTTTGTGAGGAAATTACTCCGCAGCATGTGGGCAAGTGTCCGGTAATCGAGTTGCGACTTGCCACGTGGATTGCAAGTGTCCCCTTTCATGAACGCCACCAGACTGATACGGTACTTTGTAAGGGGGGAGTTTGTGTTGCACACTTAAAGGTGCATTGCTGAAGAACAAGACCATAAGCGCCTCTCCACGCAGAAGCAGTGTCTGTTTCAAATCCACTGGTTCCATGTGGGGGGGGGGGAGAAAACGATGAGGAAGGTTGAACGACAACCGGGGCTACTTGACCGATTGGGGAGCCCACGATGCCTGATAGATGGGCGAGATATGTGGGCTAACAGTTCCGGTGGGCAGCAATAATGCATGCTGACAGCTGTCAGGTAACCAGGACTAGTTCATAGGGGGGAATTCACGTTTATTAACAATGTGCTCCCATTGGTGCGAACAGGCCTGGTGTGCGGTAATGTGATGGCCAAGGGAGGGCTTATTCCTAATGGTATCGGCAATGGCCCACATGCAGCATGCGCGCACTGGAGCAACACTGCAATAAAGTTGTAGTGGTGGAGTTTGGTAGCTGTGATGTAACTTCTAACAAACGCATTATAGATCTTGCACTGCCTCATCATTTCAGAACTGAAGGGATTTTCAATATTTTTTCAAGGAAGCCATAACTGTTGCTTATTTACCTATGCAACTATCAACCATTGACAAAGGCAATGTCAGGGCTGGCGATAGGTCCAATGTTACAGGTTGTTTAAATAGATGGATACAAAGACAGAAGAGCCAGAACTGTGCGGCACACTATGCCAAGAAAAGATTTCGGCTTAAATGTTTTAATCCAATGCCTAAGATAGAGCCTCATCGTCCAGGCCAGAATCATTAGGCCACCGGGTGGCTTGACTAGTACTTTAAGCGTACAGATGGCACATGTGCTAATGGTGCAGGATAATGATTCCTTTTTGGTCCACCTCGTGACAGCCAGAGGGGGACCACTTGTACTTAGATGAACATACTTGTTTTAATCAATACTTTGTTTTAGTTAGAAGGGATGATTGGCCTATTTCTGACATGCCCTTGACCATTATTCGTTGACTTGAAACTGGGTCATGGCCAGCTTGTTTAAACTGGGTGGGGCGAGTTGCCTAACAGCCGATATCCAGCATCGACAGTTCGGATTGCTCGGCAAGCAAGGGATGCTTGGCCTGCTCGCATGGGCAGGTGATTTCTTTGCGGGCTTAGTCTTGCATACTACCCTGCGTTTGGTTTAACTGACGAGGGCGATGTAATGGAATTGTTGCAGGCTGCACCGAGAGATGGGTTTCTCGATACTATGCAACACCATAAACTTAACCGGGTCGAGTAATCAGGCCAAGAAGTGGCTGCGTGACTCTTGGGTGCTGGAGATGGTCAGTTTGTTGGCATGCCTTTCTAGATGTTTGTTGCAAGCTCGCACGTCTTTGTGGTCCTGCTCGCTGATGGCAACATCTTAATAAAACAGCTGGACGGACTGGTTCCTTAATGTAGATAACAAAGCAACATCATTGTGGCCAGGTGGGCCCAGCGCGTAAGGCTGAAAGAATTCTCACAGTCTGGGCCAGGTTTTGTGATCTGGACAGGTGGATGGACTGGTTCCAGACCTTTACTTGAATCTCAAGTAACACCATGGTTGAGTGATATTAAGGAGCGCCGAAGTTAACAACTCCTTTTCCCACATAGGCAAAAGGACTGCAGACGATGGGAAAGGTGGAGCTGACCCTATCGGTGGTGGGTCAATTCTGTTAAATTCACGGGGGTATGACGAGGCGTGTGTAACTGGTGCTTAGGATACCCAGAAGGAGCATGGGTGATTAGTTGGCAATAGGTCCACAGCAATCCACCAGTCCGCCTCTAGCACGGGTAGTAACTGGGCTGCATCCATGACCTGAAGCTGTGAGGAAAGGTCTTTCGCACCTGGTGTCAGGGGCCCTGCCCAAGTCAAGGGTTCAAGCCCCAGAAGTAAAGGCAAGGGCACCTTTCATTGATCACCTGACTGCAACACATTCACCCATAATTCCACGCAGCAGGCTTGGGATACAATTTCACCTGCCTGTTGAGCTGCAGCTGGCGGTTCTTTTGGGGGGGCTCCATAACAGGGTGTATCACGTTGGCATAGAATGCAAAAGTCCCCATGGGCATAGTAGAGGCACATGGGTCCTCCATTTTCCCACTCTTCCAGGTTCCCTTAAAGGTGCCATAAGGCTTCATGCTTTAAATCTGGAGGTTTCTCAGGCAAATGCCACAAGTTTCTGCTTCAATTGGCTAGAATTAGAGGTCAGGAGGGCCAATTTTCTGCAGCATGTGTCCCATAAAATCGGCTAAAACAATAAGTCTGGTTCTTCGAAGGCCGGTATTAGTCCCCCCACCCACCTCAAGATCACCCAGACTTCGAATAATGGAACAAAACTTACTTTCAACAGGCCTGGGCAAACAAAGTTCAAGCATTTATTTGCAGCTTCAGCCAGCTGATATCATTGTGAGTTTCAGAGGCTGAGGGGTTGTACCCCCATGCAATATGTTCCCAGTTTAGGAACAGGGGAAGCAGATGTTGGGCCAGGTTAGCATACCTCAAAGGTGTATCTGTGGGTTTAAGGTATGTGTATCTCTGGTCTCATGGCTGTGTAGATCCATTCTCATTTGGACACTGCCTGTGTCTTGTGTTCTTCGGCCGCCCCACCTCTGAGACATTTAGAGGTATGTTCATGGTAAATTTTGCGCTTATTAAGGCTCTCGCGACCAAAGCGGTTCATGGTATCTTTTCAAGGGGAAGAGATATATGTTAGGTACCTAATTGCTTACAACGTAGCACATTAAGGTGGGCGGTGTAAAAATTTCACGTTGCAACCGGGAGATTCCCTCATTAATGCCAGCAACTACTCACATTGGGCGGTGTAAAATTTCAATTTGCAACCGGGAGATTCCCCCATTAATGTCAGCAACTGCTCACAGTGCCAGCAGTTAAGCAGCCTGGGAAGTCTGTGGCAAACACCACAGATTAAACTGAACAGGCAAAAAATTCCTGTAAGAAAAGAGGGATACATGGCAAGTACATGAGGACACCTTGCTTAATGTCACATATTTTTTAAGCTCATCGGTAGTTGAGCCTTTATACATCATAGTAGGATAGTCACCAAAGTGGAACAGGCTATTGGGTATGCCTTGCCCGGACATTGACACACACTTCACACGAACTGCAGCCTCTATAAAGGATAAATGCTGAAAACACGGACTGGGGTACGTTTGGCTCAAAAAACCCTCTTCACCAAGGTGCGATGCGTCTTGTTGTTGCCAGATGACGTTGAATTCCAAGTGCATTAAGGGAGCTGTAGCAAGTAGCAAGGTTACTTGCAGCGAGGCAGAGGGGTCCCAGCGGACTCACAAAAGGTGGGTTGTGGCAAAACATGAATCTGGGAATCTCGATTCCGACATTATCATGGTTTAATAATGCGCAAGACTCTCTGGCTATGCGGGGTAATAATGTTCCAACATGACTCTCAAGGTGACTAGAAGGTAAGCCAAACTCGGCTTTTGATTCTGTGGAGGGCATGCAATTCCGGGGTTAACGAAGTGAACTAGGTCTTTAGCTGGACTAAGCACCAGGGGTCACAGATGGTTAGCAGGTAGTGTGTGTCTGTGATCGGACTGCAGTTAAGCAAGCCTGGTGGGCTGCGTAAGTTGTCACTCCAAAAAGGGTGCGGTGACTGCAATAGGGTGCACACTACAAACATTCCCTCAAACCAGATTCGACACCAGCAATGTGTTCGCCATGGTTTAGCAATCAAAAAGGTCTGTGCATATGTCTGGTTAAATTCGGCTCTCTGGAACCAAGGGCATGTGACAGGTTGCTTCAGTCAAGCAATAAATTCCTCGCCCTGATAGCTTCCTCAACCAGCCTAGCCACTATGGCTGTCATATATCAAGTGTGCTGCTGTCCCAAAAGTTGGGCAAACAAGGTGTTAAAGCACAAAATGGCTACAATGCATTAAGAACTTCTGGCATGTCCATTATTCAAGAAAAGGCAGGTATCAGGTACTAGCACACAGCGTGCATTCAAATTTGGGGGGAGCAGGAAAATTTTCACTGCTGGTGCGGCACACGGTCATCAGTCTGAACCCCCATTTTAGGAATAAGCATGTATGGGGTAAACAAGGGCTTAGTCAACCCTAAATGTAAGGCACATATTGCACGCAGTGCACAATGGATTAACTCTGACACAACCATGGTTACGAAGAGCAGTAGTCTTGCTTTCCCGTTTAGGTAAGAATTCAGGACGGCGTGGTACTCCTATACAGGAGGAGGCTAGCTGGCAGAGATAAGGGTATGGTGCTAGCCACAAACAATTACTTGTTAACAAATACACTGTTGGCCTGGGAGGCAAACTCCAATATGTTTTCCAGCGTATCCTGAAATCAGTGACTGGGCGGTGATGGGTAATGCACAACCCGGCAACACCTAACTAGGCCCGTATTGGCACAGTGCACCATAGGGATTTCCCCTGAACTGCGGTTAAAGTGAGAGCAGTTGTTTAAATTCTGAGCAGGCCATCGATCATGCCTACGGATGGGTAAAAAAAAAAAAAAAGCTGTGGTTAAAACAGAACAGTAGTCCCCATTTTAAGTGGAGGCCAGCAACCTTGCCTACGATGGGGTAAATAAGCCATGCACAAGCCCACCAAGCTGGAGGGCTTGATTAAACTTTAATTCAAAATCAAAGAAAATAAGAAGGGCTTGGTTTATAAGGCGTGGTCTCTTGAGTTGATACGCCACTAGGTTCCCCCATAAGGACAGGGTACACCTGCAGAGGTGGATGGGAACTTTCCAGCTAGAAGGACTGGGAACCTTCAGAGGTAGAAGGAAGTGTACAGCTGAAGGACTGGTAATCACACGTTGCAGGAGGTTATGAAGCCTGCAATGGTGGGGTGGGGGCCCTGGATATGACGGCGGCCACATCCAGGGCTATGGCGGAGTTACAGGGCGATCCTGAGGCTGATTGGTACGAGGGGTACCCTTTCAGGAGCACAATATGGGTGCATTATGCCAAGATCCCAGGAGTCTTTACGGCAGGACCCTGGTTGAGAATGACGGCGCCCCGCTAATACCTCGGGCGGTTGTAAGCCTGAGCAACCGGCGGCTTGCCTGGTTACGCTCCGCCCCTAAAAGGGCGTGAGTAAAAGGTATGGACTGGTGGTCCATGATATGTAAGGGGTATAACCCCCACAAAATGGTAGCACCGATTGGATTGGCCATGGTGCAGTTGGCTCATCAGGTGGGCAGGGCAGCTTAGATGAGTCACCGCTGCCTGCCCTTGGATCACCTGTAAGTTAACCCACCAAATTGGCATACTCCTTGTATGTAATAAACCTGCAGCAAACTTTTCCCAACTAAAACTTGTGTGGACTGTATTATTTTGCACAGCGCGACTATTTACTGCTAAGCGGGGGGTTGCCGATATCGGCACTATGTGGCTGCCTGTGGCGCACGCAGTGGGCCCCTTAAGAGGGCGGCCCCCTAGTGCCGCTTCAGGCACCTCCCCGCGCCTTGTCTCGGGGACCCCCTCCTTTGGGAGTCCTCCCCCTCGGGTCTGGCGCCTCTTCGGCGTCATTTCCGGTGTGCAGTGGGCTGGGGACAGGTATTTATAACTGCCCCACCCACTGGCCACCCTATTTGTCCCCCCGCTGGACACGATGTCACCCTCCCAACCGCTTACCCTGCGTGCCAGCGCGAGGGCTTGGCTAATGTATTGAATGTATTAATGTATTCTTTTGTGTTGCAGGCAGAGTTACAGGGCGATCCTGAGGCTAATTGGTACGAGGGGTACCCTTTCAGGAGCACAATGAGGGGGCATTATGCCAAAATCCCAGGAGTCTTTACGGCAGGACCCTGGTTGAGAACAACGGCGCCCAGCTAGTCCCTCGGGCGGCTGTAAGCCTGAGCAACCGGGGGCTTGCCTGGTTACGCTCTGCCCCTAAAAGGGCGTGAGTAAAAGGTATGGACTGGTGGTCCATGAGATGTAAGGGGTATAACCCCAACAAAATGGTAGCACTGATTGGATTGGCCACGGTGCAGTTGGCTCATCAGGTGGGCAGGGCAGCTTAGGTGAGTCACCACTGCCTGCCCTTGGATCGCCTGTAAGTTAACCCACCAAATTGGCATACTCCTTGTATGTAATAAACCTGCAGCAAACTTTTCCCAACTAAAACTTGTGTGGACTGTATTATTTTGCGCAGCGTGACTATTTACTGCTAAGCGGGGGGTTGCCGATATCGGCACTATGCCCCAGTGCACAGAAGAGCTTATTTCGCATGCAGGAGATGAGAATAGTTCACAAGTTTCTTCTCAGTAATTATTCAGAGCAGCTTCTGACACAGCAAGGAGGAATTTTAACCAAGATATTCAGAAAATCGCGCTGTCAATTAAGCCAATTGACCCCATTATAATGTTGAATTGTCCCGGACTTGCCCTCCCCAAAACCCTGCTGGAGAGGCTCGACCCTGATGTACAATATGACACTGGAGTGAAAATATTTCCCTGGGCAGCTTTGGGCTCCCAGTTCATCCCGGGGGCTCTCAAAGCCGCTGGCAGTACATAAATCAGGCGTGCAGTCCTTTGTTTGTGATGTGGATACAGAGATTTACATACCCACAAGCACGTAATTTCTGCTACATTTTCAGGGGTTTGGCAAAAACATTAAAAAAAACACGCAATGTGCGTTTGTAAAGTGCACGTTCGTCCAAAAGGGTACCTTGTCGCTGCATAACAGATGTTTATGCTTAACCACCTCAATGTTACTAATTGTATCGACCTCAGAAAGATGAAGAGGACCCATGGGATTTAAACTTGTGACCTTGAGGTCAAACACAGATCCCTGCGATAAATGCACGAGTCTGCTGGGCCATCCTAATTTAAATCTACTTGGTTACCTAAGTACGTCACGTAAATTCATGCCAAAGTTACATGACAATATTTCACCATTCCTTCCTATATAGGCCTGTCACCATCGAGGAAGCGTGGAATCCACGAGGGTGCACTGGGTAAAACTCAGTCATGTACTGGCACTATGTGCAACACTGTATGTAGGCTCGCATGGCTACACAAAAGCTTTCCGTGCAATAAGACACGTTGAAGCACCACTCCTGGGCACATAAAGAGATGAGGCACAGCACTCATCAGCACAACGGTAAGAAAGACATTGGGGGTCCAGTGACGGCTGGCATGGATCGGGGGTGGCGGGAGGGGGGCTAAGGGAGGTGTAAAAAAGTTTTTACAAAAACGTACCTCTTCGCCGCGCCTCTCCTCCGACGTCCCGCTGTTGTCTCTCCCAGCTGGAAAGAAACAGGAAGCATCCAGGCTGAGGCTTCCCTGAGCCAATCACAAGGCTGCAATACAGCGTTGTGATTGGTCTGAGCACCGTGGTACGGCACTCAGCCAGGGAATGGGAGCCTGGGCATCTTCACTAATGCAGCCTGGGTGGAGAACATGCAAAGTGTGCAAGACTGTTTGCCCGGCCCTAGGGTCCGGCCAAACATTCATGGGTACTTACAGTGTGCAGCACTCCTCCCCTGCTCCTCTGTCACCAGAGCAGCCCCGCCCACCCACAAAGCTGCTGCAGCAGGAAAAAATAAAATGATAATAACCTCAAGTTATTATCATTTTATTTTTCCTTTATTTCACTGAGCAAAGCAGTGGGTCGGCGCTTCTCTGCCTTAGCGGAGGAGCCGCCACTGGTCACTGCATATGAGTAAACATTCATGCCAACATCTTTCTGCCTTCTGTTAGCCTATTCGCCTATAGCATTCATCAGGGCTGTATGTATGAGTCCCTATACTGCAAGTAATCAGTGCAGAGTACCCATAGAGAAAGAATATGTATATGGAGAGGACCTACCTCTCACTTATGGTCTCTCAGTTAGGAATAACCTACAGATACAAAGAATAAAGAGAAGCAGCAGAAAAAACATAATTTATATACTAACAAACAGAGGAAAAAGAATGATTCAGTTCTTTTTCCTTTGTTATATGCTCTGCGGAGCCTATTATTTGTACACCCCGAAGTAGTTTGTGATTAAAAACCTTAGCAATATATGACAATAAACCAAATGTGATCAGGTGATTATAAAAGCATTCATTGACACGACATGCATAAGTGGCATAGCAACACGTGAAGACACAGAGGGTTATTTTTACCTAATTCTGTTGCGCTAATTGCTGCATGGTCTGTTCGGGGTGGGTCTCTCCTGTAGCCACACTCTAGTAGTAGGGTTACATGTATCATGTGGACTTATTAACGATAAGGCATAAAGAAAAACATACTGAGATCATATCATTAGTTTAGAACTAACCCTTTTTCCACAGTGGGATCAAAGAGCCTTTTGCGCCTTTGTAAGAGTTTTGATCTCTAATTACATTTCTTTCACTTACTTCGTCAAGGTAGAGAACCCACATGTATCCTACTGTGCCCATTCGAACAGTCGACTGGTGGAGAATCCCTGTCGGGAATTGCTTTCTTATGAACCGCCCGTACAGGGGTATGTTCTATTTTGTTAATGGTCCACACCTGCTGTTCATGTCAGAGGGCATGAGAAGCCCGAACTAAACTACGTGGCGGAGTGAGGGGTTCCTCAATCCCCGCTGCGACTGCGGGCCTCCTTTGTCAAGTACTGCACCACTCCCATTGTGAATGGGACACGTGTGCTGGGTTTTTTGTTGTGTGGGGAGGAGCTGCTCTGCCATTCTTGAGGGTGTGTCTACCCATGGTTGTTGCCACACATTTGGGGCGCCACCAACACGTCATCCGTGGCGTGTTTCGTGTGCGCCGTGAACCCTGCTGTCATGTCACCCGTGACGTACTCGTGTGACGTACTCGCGGGGCAATAGTTACTACTTGCCAATTCAAACCCCCACCATGATGCATCCTGGGACATGTAGTCCGTAGGATGCAGGGTACACGTTAGCTTGTGTAGGCTTTTTTTGCACCTACTATCATATCGTACGGAGGGGATACATTCTGCCTCCAAAATAATTCTGTTTAATTTGTAGACCACCGACCAGTGTATCTTCCCTGTTTTTTTCTTTTTTCCTCTCCCGTTTTTAGGTCTCGGCCTGCACCAGCGCTTGCGCTGGTCTGGCCGAGAGTTTTAGTAAGCGGGTTTTGGAAGTGCAAACCCACTGGCTTTCGGCTGGCGACCAGCTTGCGTTCACGGTGGCGTGCACGCGCGCAGCTGCCATCTGGGTTTCCTATCTCTTCCTCATTTCCTCGTCATGGCTCATTAACTCTCTGGACTCTGATGTTTCAATCGCAGCAGCAGCTCACATTACCAACTGACGGCCCTGGACTACAGTCACATGAAAAACAACAGCGATTAGCATTGAAATGCAAGCTTTTTTTGGTCTAGTTAGAAATATTGCTTCGGTGGGTTGATTTCACCTTATATCGCTATTTGTTTTATATTGGGAGTCACAGCCTAATTACCAGTATTTTTGTCTCACTCTGTTTTTTTTTTTTATATTTATTCGCGCAAAGCACAAAGCTATATTTAAGGTTACTTTTTCCGCGTCACTTCTTCACTCGATTTAAACTCCACACCTCCCACTCTTATTGTCTCTCTCCTTCTCTCTCTCTCCCCTCTCTAATTCTCTCTCTACTTAATTAACTATCCCCTCTCTATCTTTTTTAGCCTTTCATTCTATCACCCCTTTATCTGTTTCTCTTTCAAACTCCTTCATTCACTCTCTCTCCCCTTCTTTCTCTCTCTCTATCCCGCTCCACTCTTTATTCTATGTACACCCTTTCTCTCTCTTTCTCTCTCACCACCCTCTCTAATTGGGCATTATATCTTCACTCTATCTCTCACTCGGCAACACCACAGCATCACTCAGCATCACCACAGCATCACTCAGCGCAACCACAGCATCAATCAGAGCCAGCACAGCATCAATCAGCACCAACACAACATCTCTCAACGCCATCACAGCATCACTCAACGCCATCACAGCATCACTCGGTGCAACCACAGCATCACTCAGTGCAACCACAGCATTACTCAGCGCCACCACAGCATCGCTCAGCGCCACCACAGCATCACTCAGGGCCACCACAGCATCACTCAGGGCCACCACAGCATCACTCAGGGCCACCACAGCATCACTCAGGGCCACCACAGCATCACTCAGGGTCACCACAGCATCACTCAGGGCCACCACAACATCACTAGGCGCCACAACAATATCACTCGGCGCCACCACAGCATCACTCGGCGCTACCACAGCATCACTCGGCGCCACCACAGCATCACTCGGCACCACCACAGCATCACTCGGCACCACCACAGCATCACTCGGCACCACCACAGCATCACTCAGCATCACCACAGCATCACTCGGCGTCACCACAGCATCACTCAGCGCCACCACAGCATCACTCAGCGCCACCACAGCATCACTCAGCGCCACCACAGCATCACTCAGCGCCGCCACAGCATCACTCAGCGCCGCCAAAGCATCGCTCAGCACCACCACTGCATCGCTCAGCACCGCCACTGCATCGCTCAGCAGCGCCACAACATCGCTCACCACCACCACAGCATCACTCAGGGTCACCACAGCATCACTCAGCGCCACCACAGCATCACTCAGCGCCACCACAGCATCACTCAGCGCCACCACAGCATCACTCAGCGCCACCACAGTATCACTCAGCGCCACCACAGTATCACTCAGCACCACCACAGCATCACTCAGAACTACCACAGCATTACCACAGCATCACTCAGTGCCACAACAATATCACTCAGCACCACCACAGCATCACTCAGCACCACCACAGCATCACTCAGCGCCACCACAGCATCACTCAGCGCTACCACAGCATCACTCAGCGCCACCACAGCATCGCTCAGCACCACCACAGCATCGCTCAGCACCACCACAGCATTGCTCAGCACCACCACAGCATCGCTCAGCGCCACCACAGCATCGCTCAGCGCCACCACAGCATCCCTCAGCGCCACCACAGCATCACTCAGCGCCACCACAGCATCACTCAGTGCCACCACAGCATCACTCAGCGCCACCACAGCATCACTCAGGGCCACCACAGCATCACTCAGGGCCACCACAGCATCACTCAGGGCCACCACAGCATCACTCAGGGCCACCACAGCATCACTCAGGGCCACCACAGCATCACTCAGCACCACCACAGCATCACTCAGAACTACCACAGCATCACCACAGCATCACTCAGTGCCACAACAATATCACTCAGCACCACCACAGCATCACTCAGCACCACCACAGCATCACTCAGCACCACCACAGCATCACTCAGCGCCACCACAGCATCACTCAGCGCTACCACAGCATCACTCAGCGCCACCACAGCATCACTCAGCGCCACCACAGCATCACTCAGCGCCACCACAGCATCACTCAGCGCCACCACAGCATCACTCAGCAACGCCACAGCATCACTCAGCGCCGCCACAGCACCACTCAGCGCCGCCACAGCATCACTCAGGGTCGCTACATCATCACTCAGCGCCGCCACAGCATCACTCAGCGCCGCAACAGCATCACTCAGCGCCGTCACAGCATCACTCAGCGCCGCCACAGCACCACTCAGCGCCGCCACAGCATCACTCAGGGTCGCTACAGCATCACTCAGCGCCGCCACGGCATCACTCAGCGCCGCCACAGCATCACTCAGAACCGCCACAGCATCATTCAGGGCCACCACAGCATCGCTCAGCACCACCACAGCATCGCTCAGCACCACCACAGCATCATTCAGCACCACCGCAGCATCACTCAGGGCCACCACAGCATCACTCAGGGCCACCACAGCATCACTCAGCGCCAAGACAATATCACTCAGCACCACCACAGCATCACTCAGCGCCAAGACAATATCACTCAGCACCACCACAGCATCACTCAGCACCACAGCAGTATCACTCAGCAAGACCTGAGTATCATTCAGCATCACCTCAGCATCGTCTCCGCAACAGTCACCACCACCACCACTACCACCTCAGCATCACTCAGCACCACCTCAGCCTGCTCTCGGAATCTGGCATCTGTTGATTCTCCCCTAGCGTCTGGCCGCTGCTAGTGTTATAATACAGGTACTAGTTCCCAACCTTCACCCTCCGATTGTTTATGCCCCCTCAAAAAAAAGCTTTAACAAACAACCATTGCAATAGGCAGAAACAAGTTGCCAGCATTGCAAGAACAAAAGAAAACTGAGGAAATTTTTTATTGTAAATACTTTTTTAATATGGTCGTTCAGTTTTACATAATGCCTTCTTGGTCATATATAAAGTAACAAAAATGCTTCTGACACTTTTTTATTATAACTTTTCAGCATGCTGCACAGCAGCCACACTTCTCTACAGCACAGCTTGAAGACATTGGCAAAGTCAATAGCTCTGGCTAAACACTTATAAGGCCCCAAAGGCGAGACCTATTGGCTATGCCAATGCTTGTTTTCAATGTGATATATCAGAATCATCTCCCCCCTTCATGTGGAATGTTATATAATGGTGGGAGTGACCGATTTAGCAATGTTATCTGGTCTCCAGCTCCTTCTTCTGCGCAATGATCCCCATGGGATATCATCATTCAATTCTTTTTTGTCAGTACATAAGCGGTACACCCAGCGCTGTTCAAATATTAGAAGTGCCTTGTTTACATCTGTTTTTCTATGCTCCAGTTTTGTTATTATGAACCAGTCTATATCATTTTCTGTGTGTTGTAAGTCAGTGTAGTGTCTTGTCAGTTTTGTGTTGTCTTTTTTGCACCTAATTATGCTCCTATGCTCTGTTATCCGTAACGCAATTTTGCGTGATGTCATGCCTATGTGTAACAATCCACATGGGCATTTCAGGGCATATACCACATTGTTAGTATTACAGTTTGTGAGGTGTTTTAATTTCCACCGTGTGGGAAGACCCAGGTTTACCAAGGTGCATTTCTTTGTAAACTTGCATACCGCACATCCACCACATGGTTGATGACTTGTGGGTGAGGGAAGATTCCAGAGTCTCTGTTGTGATTCCACTATTTTTTTTTTTGGGTGTGTCTGGACAACATCATCCCGTATATTCCAACTTCATTTGAACGGAAATACAGGGGATGTGATTTTTAAATTCCCTGTATTGATGATGCCCTAATGTTTCTTGATCATTTTTTTTCTGAATTAGATGTAGGGGTGAATGTTGTCACGCAGGTTAGCTTAGATTCTCTTGGTTTTTGGTAAGTTTCGAGTAGGGCCTCTCTGTTGTTATTCATGGCTCTCTTCCGTGCTCTTGTGATTGTACTCTCTGGGTAGTTCCTTTCTCTCAATTTTGCACTCAGTATTCGTGCATGCCCAGTGAATTTCGTAGTTTTGGTACAATTGTGTCTTAGTTTTAGGAATTGTCCTATAGGAAGTCCCTCTCTCAGTGTGCATGGGTGGTAGCTCTCAAATCTTAAGAGGCTATTTTTATCTGTTGGTTTGTAGTATACCTCAGTTTTGAGGATACCACTCTCTGGGTAAATTCGAAAGTCCAGAAAAGGCATTTCTTGATTGCTCATGCGCATTGTAAATTTTAGGAAAGGGACCAGGTTGTTGAGCCAGTTCAAAAACCCGACTGCTTCCTCTTTGGTGCCTTGCCAGATCACCAAGATGTCATCAATGTACCTTCTCCACAGCATCATATGGTTCAGAAAATGGTTTTCCTCATTGTAAACATAGTTGCTCTCAAAATTATGGATGAACAGGCATACCAGGCTTGGGGCAAAAGTGCTGCCCATGGAAGTACCATGGATCTGTAAGAAGTAATCACCCTCATATTCAAAAATATTTCTTGTCAGAACCATATGGGGACAGTCTAAGATAAAACTCACTGGTGTCTGTTGGTTGGCCAGTTTCGGGGCGAGTAGTTTTTGTATTACCTCTAGAGTGGAATCCTGTGGGATGCTGGTATACAGAGATTCCACCTCTAGGGTCAACAGTATCTCTCTCTCTGGATCGGAGGGCATGTCCTTAAGTTTCCAGAGGATGTCTTTAGTGTCTTTTGGGTAGGAAGGCATCTTTGCTACCAGGGGTTTAAGAAAAAAATCGCAAAACTGTGATAGAGGTTCCAATGCAGCCCCAATGCCAGATACTATTAGGCGCCCTGGAGGTGGAACTTTATTCTTGAGTACTTTCAGCAGGATGTAAAATTACGGTATTCGTGGCTCTTTTTCCGCAAGGAACCGAGCTTCCTTCTCAGTGATCTATCCTTTTTCGAGTCCTTGTCTCACATACAAATATATCCTGCGTAGGATTCTTATCCAGTTTCTTGTAGTGTTTTTTGTTATTCAACAATTTTCTACATTCAGTATGGTACATTTCTTTTTGTAAAATCACCATGCCTCTAACTTTGTCCGCTGGTTTTATCACCACTGCGTAATTGTTTTTAAGTTCTTGTAACACATTCTTCTCTGCTTTTGACAAATTCTGGAAGGGGGTATGATTCACTTGTCTCATTGGTTCTAGTCCTACATTAATGGCCTGTTCAAACGCTGCAACTTCAGGTGGTAGTTGCTGAATGGTGGGCGTAAATGTTGATTTTTTTCCGAACCCCGGTGTTGTTATCCTCTATGCTATATCTATCTCCTAGTTCATTCGGCACAATCACACGTGGCACTCATAGTGATTGTAAAACAAATAAATGTTTATTTTCTTTTTTGTGTTTCTTTGTATAGTTTACAAAGGGTTCACAGACGCTAAAACTTTGCTAGCTAAAGTTGAAAAAGAAATAGCTGAGTTTAAGGACTTTACTATCAACCAAAAGGGGACCAAATTTGAAAAAGACAAGAAAAACTTTTCTTTAGAAACAACTTACCCCTACTTACAAACGGACTTCTATTCACGTCCAGATTCACGCAGATATCTTACTGACTTTCAGGGACGATCAAGGAATAAGTTAATTTCCTTTTCTGACACCTCCTCATCCTCTGGTGGTGAAACTGATACTACAGATATAAATCAACAACCTAATAGACGCAAAAATAATCAACAACAACAATCTTTTTTAGGCAGAGGCCAACAGCAATCACGGGGACGAAACAAATATCAAAACCAGTCATGGGAAATGACAACCAGGCGACAATACTACAAGACCTAACGCCGTCGTCCATTTTCAATTTATCCGATCGGGTCCTTTCAGATGCTGAACAATCGATTTTGAAAAAGGGCCTCTCTTTTGTTCCCACTAGAATCACTGACCTTGTCAAAATGAAAATGGAAGTTATTGAGTTTTGCAGAAAAATACGATTAAAATCATTTTTTCTTGAAAATGACTATCCAGCAAATATGGAAGCCACTAGCTTCCGTGAGAAATCCACCTTTTGTCCACCTGCGAATAAAGTACCAAAAGAGATAATAACTTTTGGGCGTACAGTACAGTCTGCAATTTCACAAATCGAAAACAAAAAGGATTTTGTAAAATATAACATCTCAAAAGCTGAAAAAGAAGCAATATCTGCATTAAAATCTGACAATTCGATAACAATAAAACCGGCGGACAAGGGTGGTTCGATAGTGGCTATGAGTATCATTGGTTACCAGACAGAGGTCCTAAGACAACTTCAGGACTTACAATGTTACCGAAAGATTACGACGGACCCTACACCAGACATTCAGGGCGAACTCATTTCCATTCTACAGAACGCTTTGGAGAGAGGAATTATCGGTAAAAAGGAATTCGTTTTTTTGAATAAAAAATATCCAAGGATCCCCTTGTTATACGTCCTCCCAAAAATCCACAAAAATGAAACACATCCACCGGGCCGTCCGATCGTGTCCGGTTGTGGATCAATATTAGAGCCAATATCTAAATACGTTGATTTTTTCTTAAAACCCTTTTTAGCAGATGTACCATCTCATCTGCAGGATACAACAGACTTCTTGAATAAAATTGAAGCATTGGAATTTTCACCTGAAAACCAGTTACTAGTCACTCTAGATGTGGTGTCCTTATACACCCAGATACCGCAAGGGGAAGGACTTAATGCAATTGAAATCTACCTTGAACAGAGACCTAGACCCATGAGAGTCCCAAGTGAATTTATAATGGAGTTGGCTAAATTTGCCCTTAAAAAGAACTATTTTAAATTTGAGCAAAGTTACTACTTCCAGACCAAAGGGACCGCCATGGGCTGTCCCTTTGCGCAGGAATTTACGGTTCTTTTTATGGCACAATATGAAGAACGTTTTGTTTACAACAACAACCCCTTTTGGAACCAAATAACAACATATGTTCGATACATTGATGACATTTTCCTAGTTTGGAATGGAACAGGGACTGAATTGAAGATATTTCATACTTGGTTGAACCAACGTACACCTGATATACAATTCAGCTTGAATTCGAGCCCTAACACCATAACATTTCTGGACGTAGAAGTCTGCAGTTCCCATGACACTTTGATTACCTCACTGCATACAAAACCCACTGACAGAAAAAGCCCTTCACTACACGAGCCATCATCCGCGCAGTCTGCGTGACAACCTCCCGGTTGGGCAGTTTTTAAGGGTGAAACGCAACTGTTCTACAAAAGATGATTACATGCTCCATGCAAACAACCTTCTGGACAAATTAAAATCACGAGGTTATCCGACAAAGCTTCTAAAGCATGCCATGAAACGAGCATGGTGGACACCTAGAGAAGTGTTGTTACAAAAAAAGAAAGAACCCACTGAACGTATGGTATGTGTGACGACATTTTGTTCACGGACCAATTTCCTTAAAAAAGTGATCAATTAAAATTGGCATTTAGTACAAAAAGTCCATACTTCTTGCAGTAAACCTTTGCCTTGAAAAAGGACAAAAACGTAGGAAACCTTATTGTACGTGCAGCAGGACACCAACCACCAAATAGGAGCACACTGAGGTCACAGTTGAACCTACCCCCGATTAGTGGACATCACAAATGCGGGACATGTGTATGCTGTCCGCAAACGATCGAAGGCGCATTCTTCAGTTTCAAGAATATCAAGTGGAAGCACGATTTTTTTCACTAACTGCAAAAGCAAGAACGTAGTGTATGGAATTTTATGCCCATGTCCAAAATTATATATTGGCAAAACCAATCAGGAAGCACGCCAACGTATAATACAACACATGTCTCGAATTCGAAAAAAACCTGCCAATGCGCCCTTGGTCAACCACTGGGTGTCGCAAAATCATACTGTAAATGATTTAAAATGGACGATCCTTTCAAAAATTGAAAGTAATCCACGAGGTGGTGATGTAGAGAGAGCATTATTACAAAGAGAAGCTATGCTTATAGTTAAATATAACACAGCTGTTGATGGGCTAAATGAACTTTCGGAAATCTACAATTTGTGATAGAATCGATTGCAGATACATGTTGGGCCATAGTACAATTCTTGCTCGTATAGGACGCTAGACAACTTTGTTGTGCACACAACACCTAAAAGTCAAGTCATTTTGGTGAAAAAGAAGTCACACATTCTTCAGCATACTGCTGCCTCTAAGTGGCAGTATTATCTTTACAGGAAGATTAATATCGAACTGCAAGCCATGGTTTACTCCGGCAACATTTATGCTACCTTCTATGTGATATGAGAATATAGGGTGCTCGCGTTGAACAAAAATAACTCCAGTTCAATTGAAGTGATCAACAGAGGAACCATGCTCACAGTCCACAAACACAGTTAAGCAATATTGCACTTCCTCCGTTGCTTGAAAGAAAAAGAAACAGGACGTTGGACAATTGCCTCATCGGGCATACAACATCCATGATGCACCGTTGCAGTGAAACTAGTTTTGCTGAAGGCTATTATATATTCTTCATTACTCGGCTGCCAAAAAGCAACACTCTTCCAGGAAGAATGATATCGAAGGGCAAGTTACGGGAATTTGTTAAACATCCACGCAATGTCTAATACGTGAGGAGTCAATAAAGTTTTTTCAAACTACACGTCATCGCGACGCCGAGTCAGTTGCCATCATAAAAAGGAGCCGCAGGCTATACGGGTGATGCTGGCCATGAAACGGGTGGATGACTGTATGCGTCTTCATTAAAACAGAACCGTGAGGTATGCGGGAATTGGATTAGTGGCATTCACAACTTTGCTTAACAATAGGCGGCATAACGGCGGTTTTAATGTTTCGTCTTTTCTGTATTGTTTAGATTGATAATCACGTACTGTTGCGTGCCGTAAAAGAATATGGATTTAAGCTTGGGCCAACACGGCACTCCTTGATGGTATGTTGTTTAGTGTGCACATAGCCGATATTCCCATTCTAGAGGCAATTATTGCCGAATGAGAGTTTGGTCGTAAATCTTGCTTTTTTTGCGTTTTTCTGGAAGGTAGTTCGCTGGAGCTCGTCCCGGCCGCTTGAATTAAAAGATCTGCGCTTCATTCCTAAGTAAGTAGGAGACAGTTTGTTGTCCCATTGCTTTGAGGTGGCTCAGGTTTGAAGACTTATAGTTGTTTCTTCTTTGTGTAGGTAGTTACAGTCGTAAAGATACTGACAATTGTGACTTTGCCAAGTGGCACAGTTGGTGCCAGGATAAAGGCTACACAAGGTAAATTGGTTAAACTTTAAATAGAAACATAAACAGCTGAAGCTTGATGGAGCGTTTGAAGATTGAATTAATGGTAACACGTGCACTTTTTTCTTTTCGTTTTTTAGCTCTTTTTCCAGGTCCTGAGGATAACCCCGTAAAACATGATTGGGGTTTGAAACGCGTAGACCTTTCTGTGACCAAACAAGTGTTCTTTAATCATTTGAGTATCAGGTCCATTTCTGATTGTGTCAATTAATGAATCTAAGGGGTCGATTACGATGGCGGTCGGAAAAACATACCGACCGCC